>CM046032.1:50269352-50671852 GCA_025215565.1 Flaveria ramosissima
TTGTTCGCGCCTAATCTAATGTCTAGAGGTCACAGGACAACGACCCTAACTAACACACTGATTCATGGAAGTTGTGTCGTTTCAACGACGAACAAACATATGGATCGTTCGCTCCTTATAAAAATAGTCGTTGGTCTATTTCGTGTGTGTGAAGCTCAAACTATCAACAAATGAGAATAGCATGAGTAACAAAATAACCTAATAAATAAATCTTACATTTGATGACACTACAAACACAAGAACTAAGGATCAACCATTATTAAACTAGTCATTTCAACTAACAAAAGAGACACATCAAGAACACCCTTCATTACATGAATTCAAGCTTCTATTACCATACTTAAGGGTTCAATATCTTCAACTTTTGCCCCTCACATGATTGAACAACTGCTGGTGTTCTCATCACTCATCATGTTGGCATCGCCACCACCGTTGCTAGCGGTGTAGTGGTACGCGTTTGGGTGCTCATAGTAAGGGTAAGGTTCGGGGTTGTAGTTGTAGTAGTAGTAGTAACCGGTGGTTGGTGGCATGACAGGAGACCTTTGATACATTGCTTGCCTGTTCTGCAGGTTCATCATCAACGACGCAGCGGCACCCGAGTGGTTGTTGTACTCTTGCTGGTGGTGGTGGTGGTTGTTGAACCCTGACCCATTCATGTTCATCATCATATGTTGACCACCATTAGCCATTTGAAAGCCTCCAAGATTACCATTACTACTACCACCAACACCAACACCAAGACTGTTCATTATGGAGGTCAAGTCATTTACACTTTTGCCCTCATCTAGCTTCTCAAAATTACCTTTTTGCCCACCTTTCTTCATATTTCCATTGTTGGGTTGACTTTTATTTTTTGAATTTTTTGGAAGATTAGCAGAAATTCCACTTGATTCTTGTTGTTGTTGTTGTTGTTGTTGTTTTTGCCTCAAAAAGCCCAATTGATTTGCTTTTTCTCTAACAAACCTCAAATCCTCATCATCTTCAAAAGGATCAACATCCAATCCAGTGGTCAAAGGTTGAATCTTTTCCTGTTTTTTCAAAGATTCAAGGCCTTTGATGAAGTTTTCTTTCTGGGTTGTGTTTTTCTTGTCATCTTTTTTACAATTTCCTTTCTGATTTTGCTGATTTTGACCTTGACTTTGGTTGTTGTTTGACTTGTTTGACCAAAGTTCAGCATGTTTACCAGCTTTCAAAAGTTTCTTTAACAAAATTGCAGAGTCTACACTTCCTGAAACTGTCACCTTTTGTTGCTCTGCATCTATGCTCACTTGATATACACCTGCATAATGCACATTTAGTGTTATAGTACCTTGTACTTTGTGTATCAAAACATGTACATTACCAAAGAACATCAAATTTTATCTCCCTCAAATCCAAGAAAAAAGTAGGAAATCTGCATCTTTTCTTCCTTGAGCTGACAAATCTAAAGCAAAACTACAAATATAACTTGTAAATTATGCATTGATAGATGTACATATCAGAAGATTTAGCCTTTTAGCAGTATCATCTATAAAAAGGGACTTGACAAAGCTTTACATCACAAGAACATGACCAATTTGGCATAAATTTTCAATCTTTATCAAAATCCCATTTCACTTTATACATGAAAACAGTAGCAAAAGGTAATTATTAACTCCATTCTCCCAAATTCAAAGGAAATATGCTGCCTTGATTGTACATTATGCACAGAAATCTGTACATCTCTATGAAAAAAGGGTTTAAACATGCATTATTTCACAAAAACACCACATTTTGCATAAATTTATGAAATTTATCAGAACCCATTATACAATTTTGCTAGATTCATCACAGCAAACACAATCTTTAGAGAAAGAGAAAATCACCTTCAATTCTTTGAAGAATTTTCTTGACTTTGTGCTTGCAACCATCACAGTGCAGATTCACTCTCAGAGTACATGTCTGTGGATAACAAGAAAACAAATGAAAATAATAAAAATAAGTTACACAGCATGAAGAACAATAAACCAAGAATGTGAAGAATTAAAAGAAAAATATTTAAGAAAATTTAAAAAGGGGGTGAACTTGGATCTTGAGAAGCTTAAAGTCTTCATCTTTAGCCATTTCTTGAGTGGTGTTTTGGATTTGCAGAATGGCAAAAAGATGGATACAAGAAAGCTAATATGCAGTGTAGCACTCTGATTGAAGACACCCAAGACAGGGGTAAAAGTGGCAATTAAGAAATAAGATAACTTTTTTATTACTACATTTCTGACTACAAGTTTTCTAAAAATATAAAAATTATTATAGTTGTTGTTATTATTATTATATTTTTTTTTCAATTGCCAAAAGAATTCATTTCTCTGTTTCTTGAGCTACGAAGTACTCAAAAGTACTTTAAAAGAATAAAAAGAAAGACACTTGTGGTTATTTTAGTTAAATACATTTTCCGAAGCTACGGTTCTTTAATTTGGATGAAACATTTGATTTATTTATTGTTTAATTTTTTTATCACGAGAATCTTTGTTAATGTTTTTGATTCTTGCAGTCACTATTTTGTTTTATCTAACTTAAGGCATTAAAGGCATATGTTTCCCAAAAACAATATGTAGGTGTGCTTGTGAAATTGTGATTTGTGTATGCACTTACTATAAGTAATGATATAATTTCATAACTATACTATTATTTACTTGATGATATATGTTATTTAGTGAAAAATGATGAATTTTTATATTACGATATATTTTTAATTTATGTTATGACAGTGTTAGGATATTTGCATAGCCATTTTTAATTAAAGTCAAAAAACCATTGATTCACATAAATGTAAATTACAAACCATTAATTCTATAAATGTAAATTAAAACTTGTAATATTTAAGTATTTTACGTAATTTTTTATTCCTGATATACACATGTAAAACAGCTCAAGTATCATAAAACTTAATTTATATTTAAGTAAATCAATGATTCTTTTGATTTTTCAAGATAAAAAAATAATTTTGTAATGATCATAATTCTATCATGATATATGTTAGAGATGTATATATACTAATAATTATATAAATATAATACTTAATTAGTAAAAGTTAAAATGTTAGGCCAGATTCAAACTCGAGTTTGAAAACGTTCTCACAAGTTAAAATCCAGCTTAAAACGAGCTAAACTTGAACTTAAGCACATTATTAAACTAGATGAGTTAGTGTTCGAGATTAGACAAGGGCGAACTTATGTTTTTGTGAAGAGGACGGAAAGTCAAGCTAAGTTGGAGCTCGTCTAAAGGTAGATGTAATGACTAATGTTTCCGTTCCTCCTTCTTTCATGTCTTTAATCCATGTCTAAATTTCAAACTCACGGTTCAAGTTTAGACATGGGCGGTTTACGTGTTCCCTCGCCCATCGCAACATCATCCATAGCTCAAGCTTAGCTTGACTTTACAGCCATAAGTTTAACGAATAACTTTTGATAATTTTTTACAATAAGGTTAATAATTTAGGTTCCTTTTATATATAAAAAGGCTGTTTGATATGAATTAGCGTACGAAAAGCAAAAGGTTATGTGCAAGTCACTCAGCAAGTAGCCCTGCCCCTACCCACGTCTCCTCAGATGAAAACACCAATATGTTCCAATGAAAATAATTTGAGTGATGCTGTAATTCTTTTCAAATTTAAATTGATATATATATATATATATATATATATATATATATATATATATATATATATATATATATATATAAGGACGGATCAAATGAGAACTAGTTTTTTTTGTGAGAACTCTAGAAACCAATCTCAACCACTAGTTCTCAATGGTAAAATTGTAATTAACAAAAACATATTTAAAAATTTATAAATCAAAAAGTAACATATAAATAAAAAAATAAAAACACAAAAATGTTGCTCTACTTTCCCTCTTTCATTAAAAAAATAAAAAAAATTTATAAAAAATAAAAAAATCCCGTTTTTTTAATGAAATTCCTTTTACACATGTGTAGTATCTGATTTACACATGTGTAAATCCAGTACTACACATGTGTATAACTAGATTTACACATATGTAAACAACGGATGTACGATTTTTTTTAGAAAAGTATATCATTATGGTAGGCGTTGGAAAGATAAAAAAATACTGAATTTTATGGTGATTTTTTTTTGAAAAAATGACATCGTGAAAAAAAGTTATGAACGTTTTAAAAAAAAGAGAAATGGCATGTGATACAAAATGAGTGGCTGAGAGTGGTTCCTAGAGTTCTCACAAAAAAGTTGGTTCTCATTTAAATCCTCCCCTATATATATATATATATATATATATATATATATATATATATATATATATATATATATATAATAGATAATATATATATCTATATATATATATATAGATATTATATATATATATATATATAGATATATATATATATATATTATATATATATATATATATCTCTATCTATATATATATATCTATATATATATATATATATATATATTTAATATTATATTTCATGCATGATAAAATTAAAAACTGCTTAATGATTTTAATTATTATATCTCGAAGAAAATAACAAAGATGATTAGTAGTCAAATGACTTTGAGCGTGTCAAGGTTGAACTATATTATATGGCTAAATATTCATAAATACATATAAAGGTCATTTATTAACCATTCATAGTTTATATGTCCGTTTAGTTGTAAACTTGTCTTAAACTTAAAATGTATAACCTACAAATAAACATTTCTCTAACAATCACTTTATGATTTATATTAACTTTTAGGAACAATTTTATCATCTACAAATGTTGGGAGACAAAGTTGATAAGTAACAATTTCAACAATTATGTCATGTACAAGTAGACTCTTTATGTCCGTTTATGAATATGATTGTTACCGATGGCCTAGTAACAATTTAAACAATCAAGTATATCGAATCAAATGAACTTATTGGTAATTGATATCTTTTTAATTGTTTTTTTATATCTTCCATTCTCAATAATAAATTTGGGTCTATATATTTAGCTTGATATTAGAAACAACGAATGAAAATGATTGAAATATAGCTGGTTAGTAGTAATAAAAAAACTTGTTGAAAGTAAAGAATTGATCAAAGAGTTTAAGAATGAAAAATCAATATAAATTTTAGTAGTTGATACTTATATGAACTTGTTAAAAATCATAAAATTTTAACTTAAATTTTAACACTTTTATCTCTAATATTTGAATATTAAGTATTTTATAAACCCCTACATAAGTTAACGGGTTAACCCAATTATTAAACAGACCATTTGGGTTTATCAGTTTTATCAAATGTTACCGTGCTCGTGTGACCTTAAGTTTATAAAATAGTTCATGTCAACTATCCAAAAAACTATTTTTTTCTCTTGTTGTATTCAGTCTTTTCGATCAAGTCAGGAGTTACTATCCAAAACAATATGATTTATGAAAATTTAAAATCATTAGTATAAAAGAATAAGTTCCAACCAAAATTGGCAAACCATATAAATGTTATAACATTGATGATAAAAATTTAGCAAACCAAACCAAAATCACTTCTATTGATTTACCAAACAGTCAAACACCTTAAAATTGGTGATCAAAGCAAGTAAACTACATCATAACATGAATACATAAATACATAATCTTTAAAATTACAAAAGTTATGTGATTAATTTTTAAAAATAGTAAGTTGATAATCTTATATTGTAACTATGGCTGAAATTAAAGGGGCTATATAGCAATTATTTAAAAATGATGAAAAAGAATCTATGACCACATGTCGTCCAAACCTTAAAAGTATAAAAGTTTTATATCCAATTTATAAATATCAAAACTATACTCTTCAGTCTTCACACCCCTTCAAATTAATGATAATACAATTTTAGTTTTATAAACTGTCTTTTTTTTACTATGTGCATACCTACAAGCAACTTCTTGAACAGTACAATTTAGTAGTGTGCATTTAAATATTCAAACCTTCCAACAAGTTGCTCACATAAAAACGTTAGCAAAAACAAACATAAAACATGAGGAAAATTAAACAAAAAATATATATATTTGTAATTGTTGACTTACAATCAACAACCAACTTAAAACTCATCAGACATAGGTATCAATCAATGACTTTCTCATCTCATCCACAATTGCACTGGGCTGGGCTTCTCTCAGCTTGAAAACACTCTCAATCACAGACAATTCAGTTGCTGTAGTATCTGACCCGCAAAACGCGGTCCAGTCGTTAACGGTTAGGCCCGCAGCAATAACTTCACTACCTCGGTTCACCGTCCCCGCCACCAACGGAACCTGAAGCAGGGTTGACAGCTCATCCAAATCTTCAATAGATGTATGAGGGTGCACCTGTGACGATCACATGTTGATTCAGGTTATGTTTTATTTCTAACGAGACATACAAGTAAAACAAAAAAAGCAGTCTATTTTCAAATAATAGCTCTTTTACTCATAAAAAATATATGGAAATTAAACGAAGAGTATTGGATCGACCCGACCCGTAGTAATCATAATGTTCTTACCATGCCACCTCTATTTGAAAAGGCGCAATAGCTGCCCACAAGTATATTTCCAGCAATTGTTTGCCTGAAAACTTCTACACCAAGAACATCAGCTATCATTTCCTCAGTTTCCTAATTAAACAAATATACGTATGTTACCAGCGTGCACAAATGATAATATTGTTGGTGAATATAGCAATTAGAGTGTTAGATTAAAATTCAAATATTGATGTTTACCCTATCGAGATCGGTATGAGTAAGGGCAACATGGTCATTGCATGCTATGCAATTTCCAAGGGCAGATAGTCTTTCATCAATGCGTTGAACCACGACTGCATCAGGTAGACTGTTTCTCAAGTGTTGAAGCTCTGAAATTACACACGCAAGCAACTCATCAATAAAATTTTAGCTTATATCATTATCATACTCATATTTTGTACATGTGGCGTTTAAGTGGTCCAACGAGTTAAATTTTATTTTCAACCAGAGAAAAAAATGTCAAGGGATATAACCACTGCACAAAAAAAAAGTTAAGGAAATGAACTGCTAATGTTGTTTTAGTTGTTTGGATAACAACACTAGCCTAGCATAAAAGGTTACCAAACAAGAAAATGAAGTTAAAGGTAGAATTTGTTCAAAGAACCAACACCTAAAAGTTCAAAAACACAGTGTTTTACCTTGGTCAGTAGTAGTATGAGGCAAAAGTAGCCCGTTTTTGTTACCTATGAAAGAGAAATTAGAGTAAGCGTTACAAACAAATAACTTAGATTACAAAAGCTTCAAGAATCTTTACCAATGCAAAGCCGTCCAATTATTCTTGTGCCACCAATGGAGGTCTTAACCACAGGAATAACATCTGCTAGTTCAGACTCAAATGTGCTGCAAAACCAATATTCAAATGCTTGTAATATGTTCTCCAATTACGTATTATATATTCATATAATATAAATCACGAGAATAAACCTGTAGAAATTTTCAGAGCCACCAATTGCTACTAAACAGTAAGCATTTGTTAGCTTTGAGAACACACCAATTTCACATGAATTCTCAAACTGAAGTCCTGTGAACAAAATTAATGCACCATCAGTCAAAATTAATTGTATGTTATGTTCTGAACTTTAGTTGTAAAGCTTTGGTTGCAAACCTAACGCTAGAATTCATGACATAAAAAACTAATGAGTGATGATCATTGCAAGTAAAACTTCAAAATCACAGTTTCAATATCTCCAAGGGGCTAATCAAGTAAGATGTCCTCATTACATTCATATTACCATAATGGCATAATAAATATGTTACCTAACCAAAAAGAAAAATAAAATAAAAAGGATAAAGCTTATACTTGCATGGTTACAAAAAAAACCTAGAATATGACGAAAAGTCGTATTTTTTTTAAAAGTCTGTCTCCGTAGGCGTCATCATGAAATAAAATTAACTTTTTTTTATGATTGCTAATCCACTATTATCTAATGTGTTCATACATTATATTTGCACAATGACGATTCAGTTAATACAAAACCAAACAGCAGCTTAAGTAATCTAAATAACATAAGATAAAGATGAATGTAAACATAGAGGCGAAAGAGTCACAAAGAAGGTACGAGTCAACTTACTTGTCGCCATCAGAAAGCAGCTAATGAAAAATTGCTTAGCGATATCAGGTATCTGTCAAAAATATGTTTATGCGTTAAGGAACTACAAGGGCAGTTTGTAAAAAAAAGACAGAATCAGAATACAACGAATGTATCCCCAAATACATGATAGCTGTATATCAATGGTAGCTGATACAGTACATCAAAAACAATGAATTAACTTCTAATGTGGTGAATGATGCAAAACATTAAAAATAAAGATAATAGGTTGAAACCTCTAATCCAACACTAATTCATACAGAAAAGTAGAAAACCATGATAATTACAAAATCTATCATCAACAAAACATCTAATTCATATCAAAATACAGATTCTCATATCATCAATCATTCAATCTATTAATTGAACCTAGCGGTTTTTGTACGGGCATCAAAACAGCACAGATCGATCATCTTCAATCACAAAGCATAGCAAATACTAATTATAACTAATCGTAATTGTTTATATAGTTCTTCGACTACATACAAGGACATCTATGCTTCGTTATATAGAAAAAACTTGATAAATGTAAGAGAAACACCGGTTTCCGTACCTTGATGTATGAGCTCGACAGAGAGAGATTTCAATGGATATTTAGGGTTTTGGGAGCATGCGATTTGCTCAGCATGTATATACCACAGCCTGAAAGTTACGGAATTATTAAATTATACACCACTAATTAAACATTCTACACACAAATGATATATTGGAGACGGTGATTACGGGGCTGGCAAAATAGGACTTTATCGTCTTTAACAAGTTAGAGATGACGCGCGTAACTCGTGTATCAAACATGCAAAACACTTATCTAACTACCTATATATTATGTCTATAGTTTTTTTATATGTTTATATGAAACAAGAATATGAAATAATGAAGTCTAGCCTTTTGATTTTAATTATTTTTAAAAATGTAAAAAATTAAAATTATTTTTTTATTAAACAGGTTTATTCGTGTCATAAACAGGTCGGAAATTGTCAGCCCTAAATTTATTTACGTTAGACAAACTTGTAAACTACGATTTACGAAATGTAAAAGGTTGTTTACAATACAAATGATGTATGGAACATAGACCTCGGAAGATTCTTCACGAAAAAAAAAATTAAACTGTCAAAGCTTTTGGTAGATATAACTCATATCATAGATTTAAACAGTAATATTTTAATCTTTTATTTTTATTATCAGGACAACTTAATATGTTACCATTCGTAGATATACACTTGATTTCTACTCAATTTTCCTGATAATAATGATTATAAATGAAATGATAAAACATATCTTTCTTGTAAGCAGTGTTGTAAAAATCGCTAGGCGCTAGTCGGGCGGTGAGGTAGGGACTAGGGATTAATCGGGATTAGTCGGGATTAATCGGGATTAATCGGATCAGACTTTTGTGTATTATTTTACAAATTTATGTATAATTTTATACTTTTATATGAATTAATTTACAAGTTTGGGGGATAAATTGTAAATTGATGAATATTGAAGGGGTTAAATGTAAAAATACACAAACTTATTAAATTATTAAACCCTAAAGTAAAAAGCAGCCCTCCCCCTTCATCGTTTAAGTTACCGTCCCGCTGCATCCTTCCGCCCATCCTGTCACCGGAGTCGGAATTCCTCGCCGGAATAGGCAAATCCGGCGTCGGAAAGATGAAATCCGGCGGTTATCGTCGCCGGAACACCGCCGATTTGGGCGATTTGGTCCGGCTTTGACCAATTTTGACCGACTACCGCCTAGCACCTCCGATTTGGTGAAATCGAAGCGGCCAACCTCCGATTAGCGACTAATCGCCGACTAATCGGAGGCTAGTCGCGATTTTTACAACACTGCTTGTAAGGGAATCAAATGGAAATGAAGTACTGATCTATTATAGCTACGCTAGTGAAATTACTCTTGAGAAAAAAAAGTGAAAAAGCGTACTCAATCAAATTGTCATAATTGATTATAATTTGTTAATGAGGTCATAGTTAGGAAATATTATCCAACAAGAACAGAAAAATGTAATGTCTTCTAAAGACGCGCACAACGAGTGTCTAGATGCAGCAAGACGACGAGCAATGTTGCATCATGTAAGTGAAGGCGCACGTTGTACAAAAGATTTGGAACTTCTTCAAGTTCTTTGGTGTTTATAGTCGATGAATGTTGAGTAAGAAAAGCGAGAGAGGAGTATTAAGTAAAGATTGTAGATTATCAAATGAGAATAGCAGTATTACCTCAAAGGCTCATACACTTGTAATATAAATTGTTGCAACACAACAGTGATATGCATGTCTTTTACAACAATTGATGTTCAGCATAAAAACTTGGTTACATTATGACAGTTCAAATATATACTTCTACCTTCTATTTATACATTTTAGTGATTTGAAAATCAGAAAAATAATGAAAATGCTTATGCTATGACATGATATATGCTGGTCTTTTAGATGTAGTTTTATGTGTTTTGAGCACCAAATATGATTTATAAACAATTTACAAGAATATGCATGCCTCGTGTGAAGCATGCGCCTTGAGCATATCGTAGACATCTGGTTTCTGCTTTGATCAGAAAGAAGTAAACCGAGTCAAAATCACTTTTCTTGATTACCAAACATCTTAAAAGTGAGTAAACCACATCTTAACAAGAATGCATAATCTTTTGTTTTAAAGTTCTAAATAATATCCTCTCAACACCAAAACTGTTTTTCTGGTTCTTATTAAACCACAAAAAATAAAAATTAAAAAGAAACCTGTTTGTTTAGCTCCATCTTCTTCTGTCTTCCTCCTCATCAACAGGAGTATACCAAGAAGGCCTTCTCTTTGAATTACTCAACCTGTAATTCAAATAAATTTCTTCATTACAAACCATCCTAGTGGCTACAAGCGCGAGAGCTTTCATAACCGGGCCTGTCGTTTGACCATCATTCGACTCTCCCCGTGACTTAAACCAAAAGCTTCCAAATCTTTTCATCTTCACTTCTTCTATACCCCCAAAAACAACATTTGGTATATAAGCTCTCATACCCTTTTCATTCAAAGGAAAATCATAAGGACACACCATAACATTAGGTTCAATACCCTTAGCAGGGTGGTTTGCAAAATGACCTAAAGCTAATGGATTTCTTCTCTCCAGAACTTCACCACTAGACCCTAACTTTGATCCTTCTAGTGGTTTACTTAACATCTTCCAGACCCGGTCTGAGCCTGTCTCGGAAGGTGGTTCACTAGGGTTGGACTGATAGATACTAGTATGGGCCAGCTGAGGCCATGGTTCCCTGGTTTCACCACCCGTACCCCAAGGTTGACCGTTAATTACTGTCCCATCATATCGGGTTATAAGATACGGGTTTCGTGAATCAACTCTTGGGTATCCAGGGATGTAACGGTAATATGCAGGGGAGTAGATTACACCTGGGTAGAGTGCTATTACTGAGCCAACATCAGCTTCACCGTCTATGAATAAACCCTGGCCTGCTTGTTCATGTGGAATTTGAGACGGTTTTAGCTCAAGGGTGTAGCCCATTAGATCTTTTAACCTTTGGCGTGACTCTGCAAACGTCAACGGTTTTGTCTCGGGAATATCTGTGCTGAAAATTTCATCATTAATAAAACTGCAACAGAACAGCTTATTATGTTTTCAATATTTGAAGTAACAGACTTGAGTAATAATAATTTACCAAGTTTCGTGTTCGATGGGGCGTTTCTACCGATTGCAAGACTAAGACCACTTCGGCGAGGAGCAGTGGTGTGTTTTTGAGAGGTTTCATCTTCGGATTTTGATTCAGGAAGGAGAATATGATCCATAAATGTGCAGAATTTTCTAATTTGAGAATTAATGTTTTCTTGAACCTGTTTTTCTTGATCTGCTAGGTCAGATTTACTTGCCATGTTTATGATCTCCTCTATATCTGCTTCTTCAGCATCCTTCCCCACTCGGTTATAGCTGCAAACAAAAGATTACTAAATCAGTATTTTTGCCAACAATACGCACATGTATGCTGTGTTTTTAGAAAGAACATGACCTGGTATAGAGGAAGAGCCGATTTATGTCAGTTTCAAATTGAAGGCGTCTTGGATCTTTTGCGAATGTCGGGCTTTTGGCAAGCGTTGTAACAAACTACAAGTACAATAGCAAAAAAGTTAAAGCCCCATAAGGTAGCTAGCAGATTAACACAAATGACATACTAATCACGGATTCACGGTTCTTATTAAACCTTTATAGCATCAAATCAAAATGAATTCATTTTCCGCTATCACAAGTACTTCTGTTAAATGAAATGAGTAAACTTTTCAACTCAAAAGTGATGATTTTCTTGATACTGAAGCATAACATCACAAGTTCGATTTATTCAGCAGTTTCTTTCTCCAGAACTTCAAATTTATATCATATTCTGAACTCTGAAGTCCAAAGTAACCGTTTTAGCATCAAATCTAAATGAATTCATCACATTACCAAGATCACAAACTCCTTACTTCTATTGATAAAATGTGTAAATATTCAGTACAAAAGTGCTCTGCTTTTTCTTGATATTCAAGCAGAACATCACTCTGTTCATAACACATGTTACAAACTTCCATTTTTTGATGATTTTTTTCCTATGGAAGCTCAAATTCATATCATAATTTGAAGTCCAAAGCAACAAATTTCCAATTTCAACTAATTTTTCAGTGTTGAAGGAGCACATTTACAATCATTTCACAGCTATCATCTTTTTCTCTAAGCAGATACAAATTAGCTCAATCGCTACCTATTTTACCAAAATCCAAAACGGAAGCCGCAGCTAAAGTATTCAATTCATGCATATACTAACATCACAACAGTTTATAAGTAAGTATCAACAAAAAGTATAGTTAATTTGACGATTGAACGGATAAACCCTAAATTCACGGGATTGACGAATACGAGGGTTTAAGGCAGTGAAGTCGATGTGTGATTGCTCGTCAGCGTATGTGTAGAAGAAGGAATACCTGTTGAAATTTCTGAAAGAGAACCGCCATGAAGAAGTAGAAGTGGTGTCGATCGGATCAAAACCCTTGGTCGCTCTTTAGTCTCGCTAAGCTGAAGTTGCAGGTTTTGAAGATAGAAGGGGGTAAAAGATGAGGGGCTTAAAAGTATAAAGTGAAATTGTGGAGGATTAAAGTGAAAATCGACTTTATCATAAGGACCCGAGTTGTATAATTATTGGTTGTAAACAAGTACGATGGCAACGATAGTGGGTCTTCTTTCTCCTTCAGCTATGATCCGGTCCCTGAATAACTTGGTATCGGTTTTACTTGGGACTTGGGTAGGAGATATGATCGGTCCACGCAAGTTCGATCATGTTTATTGAGTTTTTATCGCATCGGACCTGTTGAATTTGCATGTTAGTTGTTGGTTTTTTCGTTTTCCTTTCGTCTAAGAACTAGATTAAGAGTTTTTTGAACAAACGACCAATCTTCTTCATTTGGTTTCTTCTTCCTCTTGACTCACACGCTTTATCAAGTTTATTCTTTCTCTTGACTAAATTACGAGATTAACACTTGTAAAAATCAAGCAAAAATCAAATCAAAACGATAAAGATAATCACATGATAATTGCCCAAATAGTTTTATTGTAGAACAATGATATAGCTGCCAAGTAGACAAAAGAGACAAGTATCTCGATACATAATTGACCAAAAACATACATACTAAACTACTGGCCTAATAAATATAAAATTAGGACTTAAAATTACATACATCACTTGATAAGTAAACTGTAGTTTAAATTAAGATAAACTACATCTTACAAGTGCGTATAATGTAGTTTACATGTGTTAAATATCTGACCAGCGATGTACAAATCTATAACTCTAAAAAATTATGAAGATAAGTGCTTTAAAGACCTTGAAATTTATGTGTATAAGAACCGCTTCACCAATAACTTTAAAAGATAGTAGATTGTAAAATGATCTAATTAGTGCTTTGAGTTAATTCAATTCTCCTAAAACAAATTAACCAAGGTTTGATGAGACGCAAGAGCACATATGAAACTTAAAATATACTAAGGTTTAGTCTGTATGTTAAAAGCATAACGATATTAAACAACATATGCACGGAAAAAACAATGAACGTGTTAAACCGACATGCATCATAACACACAATAATTAATTTTTAGTCGTGGTAATGCTAACATGAGTATTATAAATATGAACAAAATAAACAATAACAGACATATACACCAGTATGTTTGGATTATTGAAGTATTGTACACAAGTAAGAGTAGTTAATCACAAATTCAGAATGCACGCAATAGTCATTCGAGATAATGAAATCTGTAGTAAATACAAATATAGTAATTCAAATATGAATTATTCTAAGTATGTAGTTGGATTAATTCGTTATAATGAACACATGATATTTACCCGGCTAACCGTCTTCATATATAATGTGTAAAATATTTATTTAAAATTGACAATGTAAATTTGAATAATTATAGTCTTTAAAATATCAAAATACTAAAAAGGTCATAATACACGTTTAAAAGATACACCAGATATCATTACTAACATTACGTCATAAAATCCCAATCCCATAACAACAAATTGGTGTTTGGGATTGCTTATTTTTTTTAAAGTTACTTTTGAAAAGTAACCTTTAATAAGTAAGTCCATTTAACTTTTTAAAATCAACTTTTTTAATATTTTAAAACCAATTTTTCAACCATTTACCCAAACATACTTGTTGACTTGTTAACTTTTTAAAAATTAACAAGTCAAAAGTTGATTAAAAAAAATAATTGATCAAACATGCACTAAAACACATATGCATTATGCATAGGTCCCAAACAAAGACCACAACATATAACCAAAAGATAATCAACAAATAGTTTAATCATCACATACTAAATGTTCTGGTTTATGTTTAATCCAAACAAAAGAAACTCATAAACCACATAACCCGACCCGAAACCCAAACAACCCGTAAATCCCCGGGTCAAATCAAACATATTTTAAGAAGTGTACTTCACCGAACCAGACAGGCCGCAAAAGAAGATAACATCTTTTAGGTGCGGCAAATATTTGTCTCACGCAAAATGCTCAGAATCTCCGGCAACGGCGGCGGCGTTGGTCAGATTCTCGCCGCCGTCGCGGCGGCGCTGCTCCTCCGCCTGTTCTCCGGCCCCGGTCCGGCGTACTTGCCGGAGCCGGAGAACGATGAGGAAGAAGGTGAGGGTGTAATTTCGGACTCTGAAGCTTCTGTTTCTGATAAGGTTTATCCGGTGACAATACGATGGACGAACATCACATGTGCTTTATCTGATAAACGTTCTAAATCGGTGAGTTTTTGGTTTTATGAAGTGTGATTCTGTTCATTGCATGTTGGTAATTGTGGGTTTAGGAGGCAGTTTTGAGTGGTGAAAATAGGTTTAGAGTGATGTCATTTGTTTTGAATTTAGTTAAGTTTGTGCTAATTTGATGCAATTGTGAGGTGGAATTAGATCACATGCGGCTAATTAGCCCCTTTGAGTAGCTGAAACTTGTGATTTGAATTCATCATATGAATATTTGGTCACCTGAGTTGTATTGATACAATTCTGCCTTTGGGGTTTGTGCTTGTAAATGTATAAGAATAGGGCTGAAAACGAGTTACGGAAATGAACTGTTCATGGACTGTTCACAAGCATTTAGCGAACGGGGATTTTTTGTTCGTGTTCGTTCGTTAAGAAAATGAGGTTGTCCATGAACTAATTTAGTGATTGTAAAGTGTAAACGAACACAAGCAAATGTTCATGAACATAAACAAATTTTTATGAACACAAATGAATACAAATGATCGTATATTCATTTTAGAATAAAATATGTGTTTTTGATCACAAACCCATTATGTAGAATCCACCAAAACTAGACAAGTAATTAATATAATTATCATATCATAAACATAATTAACACAAAATTAATAAGTTTGTCAAGCTTTAACACAATCTGAAATTGAATGGTCAAATGGGCTATTGGCGGAGGCGTAGAGTATAAATAGGTTTCCATATATCTAAAAACTAAAACCAATAAAATAAAAATATAAAATATAAAAACCTTTAAATGAACGAACACATTATCGAATGTTCACGAACATAAATGGATGAACACGGCTCGTTCATATAATTGAACGAATGAAATTTTCTTGTTTGTGTTCGTTCACTTATTAAACGAACGAACATAAACGAACTTTCCGTCGAATGGTTCACGAACTGTTTGTTGAACTTTTGGTTCGTTTGCAGCCCTGTATCTGAACAATATGGTAGATTGCCTTTTGCTCCGTCCCCCTTGACAATTTGTTTTCTGCAACCTTCATGTTCATGCTGATCTTGCAGGTGAGATTCTTGCTTAAGAATGTGTGTGGAGAGGCGAAACCGGGAAGGCTGCTTGCAATAATGGGTCCATCTGGATCAGGGAAGACAACTCTCCTCAATGTGCTAGCGGGTCAGACCGCAGCATCATCTAGGCTGCACTTGTCAGGCCTGTTGGAGGTTAATGGCCAACGAATGTTAAACAAGTCCTTCAAGTAAGTTCAGCTTCTGCAAATCTCAATATCTCATCAGCTGTTTATGAAAAGTTAAACCTTTTATTGACGAATTCTTGCGTTATAAAATACGTACAGATTTGCTTATGTCAGACAAGAGGACCTTTTCTTCTCACAATTAACTGTTCGTGAGACGTTGTCCCTTGCAGCTGAACTCCAGCTGAAGGACACATATTCAAAGGAAGACAAAGATGAATATGTAAACAGTTTATTATTCAAACTAGGCTTGGTGAGCTTCACTACTTTCTTCACTTTTTATCTGATAAAGTGGATTGATAACTATATTAAGAAAAGTAAGATGATTTTACAATATCATTTTCAGTCTCATATGTTGTTTACTATTTTGCTTCTAAAGGTTAGTTGTGCGGATACTCGTGTTGGGGATGCAAAAGTTCGTGGAGTGAGTGGAGGTGAGAAAAAACGGTTATCAATGGCGTGTGAACTAATTGCTAGTCCTTCGGTTATATTTGCTGATGAACCAACAACTGGTAAGCATTATTATTATTTGATCTACGGCATGTGTTGTTAACAAGCTTTTTTTTTTAATTAAAATAGTTTACAAGATACCATCAAATATTATTTAAGCTGGTTATGATTTCAGGACTAGATGCATTTCAAGCAGAGAAAGTAATGGAAACTCTTAGACAACTCGCACAAGATGGACACACAGTAATATGTTCAATACACCAACCACGAGGTTCTGTGTATGCAAAATTTGACGACATTGTGTTGCTGACAGAGGGTGAACTCGTTTATGCTGGTCCAGCTGGCGATGAACCACTGACTTACTTTTCAAAATTTGGGTAGTTAAAAATAAAATGAATATTTGTACACTACCTTGTGTTTGGTAAAATTACAAACTGATAATTGGCTATTTTAACAGGTATACTTGTCCAGATCATGTTAACCCTGCTGAGTTTGTTGCTGATTTGATATCAGTTGACTATAGCTCATCTGAAAGTGTTGACTCTTCTCGGAAAAGGATCGATAGCCTTGTGGAATCATTTTCTGAACAGATTTCTTCAACCTTTTATGCAACAACACTCACCAAAAGCGTGGTCTTCAAGGATAATACTAAATTAAAACGAAAATCTACGGGCAAAGGAATAATTGGTTGGTGGAGGCAATTCTCATTGCTCCTTAAACGTGCGTGGATGCAGGTAACAGTTATCATTCATCATATATACTTGTTCTCATGAGAAATCAATGTTTAATTAGTTGAGTGTATATAAATTTATGGCATTTTCAAACCAATGAAACTGACGTAGTTTATAATAATTTGAGTCATATTTTGAATCATGTGACTGACATCGACGCAAAATTAACCAGGCTTCCCGTGACGGGCCCACAAATGTTGTCAGGACAAGGATGTCAATCGCATCTGCTTTAATATTCGGGTCTGTTTTTTGGAGAATGGGGAAGTCTCAGACATCAATACAGGATAGAATGGGCTTGCTTCAGGTATGTCCGTGATCGCTTTGTTATATATTCTTGCACATGTAAATCATTTGATAGCTGTTGTATATTCTTATTTGTGGTTCCCGCATAGGTTGCTGCTATAAACACCGCAATGGCTGCACTTACAAAAACTGTTGGTGTTTTTCCAAAAGAACGTGCAATAGTAGATAGAGAGCGCGCAAAGGGTTCTTATTTGTTAGGACCATATTTATTATCTAAACTAATTGCTGAAATCCCCGTTGGAGCTGCATTTCCATTATTGTTTGGCACAATTCTTTATCCCATGGCACGTCTTCATCCGTCTCTATCAAGGTAATGATGTTAATTGAATACTAATAAAATAATTTTTTTTTAATTTATTGGGTTAGAAGGCTTGTAAAAAGGATAAACTTTTTTCAGATTTGGGAAGTTTAGTGGAATAGTGACTGTGGAATCTTTTGCTGCATCGGCGATGGGTTTAACCGTGGGTGCTATGGTTCCAACCACTGAAGCAGCTTTGGCATTGGGCCCCTCTCTCATGACGGTGTTTATTGTATTTGGTGGATATTATGTGAATGCTGATAATACCCCCATCATCTTTCGTTGGATTCCCCGTGTTTCTCTCATTAGATGGTTGAGTAGATAGTTTATGTTGCAGTAAATAATCTTTAGTTTGTTAAGAGAGTATTTTCTTCTTGTCTGAAAATTGTCTTTGATTGTTGCTTCAGGGCGTTTCAAGGACTTTGCATTAATGAATTTAAAGGCCTAGAGTTTGATCATCAAAATTCTTTTGATATTCAATCTGGAGAACAGGTGAGTGAATCACATGCATCTTTAGTGATGTAGAAATGTGTCATTGAGTCATGTTATTTTATTATTAACTCAAATGGGTCATTTTGAAAAAGTTGGGGCGAAAGGGGAATGTGTCAAACGGGTCAGAAGTCGTGTACAGCCTATCTATTTTTGTGTTTATAAAAAAAAATAGGTTACTTATGTGCTAAATTGTACATAGATCCCTGGATTGTATTTTTGAAATGAGTATATCTCTTAAACTTTTAAAACTTAAAGAGAAAGTCCCTGGATTTTATTATTCGTGAAACTTTGTTTTTTGCATCAATAAATTCTTACAATCTTAAAAAATTAATATGATCAAGCTCCTAAACTTTATAAAAAAAGGGACTTTTTTAAAAAAATTTTAAAAAATTTCAACAATTTCAATTATATATTTCAAGCGAGAATTTCAATTATATATTCTTAAAAAATTCTTACAGTATAAAGCCTAAGGACTTACACATAGAATCAAGCGAGAATTTCAATTATATATTTCAACAATTTCCCTAGTATTGTTATAATATTGTTTTTGTTATCATAGTGACACCAAAATTATTTAAAAAAATTTATTTAGAAAGAAAAAAAGGTGTTTCGTGGGTCAACGGCTACGACCCGTTTCAAGCAGAATCTTTTCTAAACTTTTGACCCGTTACTCAACCTACTTGACCCAACCCTGTTATAATATATCTTGTGATACAGGCTCTAGAGAGGCTTTCTTTTGGGGGCAGCAGCATATCCGAGACAGTGATGGCGCAAAGTAGAATTCTGTTATTCTGGTATTGCACCACATACTTCCTCCTAGAGAAGAACAAACCCAAATACCAACCACTTGAACTACCGCCAGTTGACCAACCCGACCAACTTGACCAACCCGAACCACAAGTAGAGGCAGATGACCCTGCGGAAAGTGATGACTCACCAGGCCAATCATTCGAGATACTTGAGACTCCAATTGTTGACCAAGGTAAACCCGACCCACTGCAGCTTGAATCTCCTCCAACTGCAGCCGAACTTAGTCTGTTTGAGCTAGACGGTTTGTGATTATACTTTGGGCATATCGAACTATTTTGTTTCATTGATCTCATACAGGTTCCTCAATTTAAAGGATCTGCATGCATACCCATGGTGGAAAAATAAGCAACATGCATGATGCACCTCATGCAATTACTTAGTACATGTGTTATAGGTGATCACAGTAGCGGTTTTAATTAAACTTGTAAGAAAGATTACAGTTTACATATAATGACTGGATCTTTAATATAATCCATCATGAAATCCTGATTTCCTGGTACATATTTATGTGTCATGTTTCATTTAATTATGATGGTTTTTTAGGCGTTTTGTGTTTTAGAACTCAGGTGGATTTTGTTTTGTTTACTTTCGTTGTGGTTACCCATTTGGCACAAACTGCGTTTTACCTGATCCCACTAATTAGGGAGTTTTTAGTGGGTGTCATGAGTTTAAGGTAACGGGTTATGTAATTACTGTACTTTTATTAATAATAAAAGACAAATTTGATTTTAATAATCCAAACTATTACTTATTGGCTGATAATAATTCATACTATTGATTTGACCGGTAATAATCCCAGCTTTTATTTTTATTACCAACAACAGTCCTAGTTACATAATGATCATATATTCATACTCGATTTGTACTTATTTTAGACTCAATTTAGCTTGTATGTTTTTTTTATTTCGTTCGTAATAATTATTGAGAACAAAATTAAGTCGAAATCAAGTGTACATTTTTAATAATTATGTTATTGGGATTGTTGTTGGTAATAAAAATGAAAGTTAGGATTGTTACCGGCCTATCAATAGTATAGATTATCATCAGCCAGTGAGTGATAATTTGTATTATTAAAATTCAATTTGTCATAATAAAATGAAGAATAAGATATTTTTTTAATTACATAAAAATATGTCTAATATGTGACTTAAAATAAAGAGCCTTTTTACAAATTTCTAAATGAGGAACCAAAGTTTACTTCTATTACTAGATCGAGTGACTAAAAGAAAAACACAAGTTATGTAAAAATGAAGATGAATTAATGATTATAATCTCAAGATTCTGTGCATCACAATTTAATTAAGATCAAACTCAAAGTAAGTAAAAAAGACAAGACAATACTGAAATACAACAAACCAAAATGTTCATAAGTTGATCTTAAACAAATTTATTAATCATCATCATATTTTCTTCAATTTATTTCAACATTAACACTATAAATAATCAATCCAACAAATATATAAAAAATAACAATGATTACAATATAGACAAAGTTTTTATATTGATTGTTTTATTTTCTGATAGAGATTGATCAAATAAAACAAACATCAATGAAGTGTCTTTCTTCTTGTTAGTCCTTATCCTGACTTCTATGTGTCTTTATTGTTGGATTATCTGGTGTTCAATTGTTCAAAAATTAGTTATCAAGTTATATCATTTCATCAATAATAAAATAGATTAACACACCTATTTACTACATTCCTCCTGAAAATGCATAATATTATTATAAAGATGTTTCTTTAATATAACAAATTATATAAAAAGACATTTTAAAATAATAAAGATTAAAAAATAAGCATCTAAAGGGTGGTCCATCAACTCCATACACTCTAGATCCCCCACCCCATAAATAAAAAGGGTGCTAGCTAACTAATCTCTTAAATAGACTATCTATTTTTGGGTAAACATGTGGACTACACCTAAACGCATCTGCGAGGTAGTTGTTTAATTTTGTAAAATATTTTACAAATAATAAATGTTAGCTATTATTTTAAAATGATGATAAGTCTTGAACCAACTGGTAAGTTATTTTATAGTCTTAGGGTCATAGATTTAAAACGTGAGAAATAACGTTTTACACAAAGTGATCTGGCCACTCCTTAACCTCTAGCGTAAAACCGAAACTAAGTCGTTATTCTGATGCCTAAGACAGATTTTAAAACCAAAGCATTAATTAAATAAAATATTTTTGATGTCACTTTCCTAATAAAGATGTTAACTCTTTTATATGAAGTGCATGAGAGATGATAAAGCATGCCATCATTGGTCGTTATCATCACACCATCATGAATATGATCTCTCAAGCTTAACATGAAAATATGTAAAATAAAAATTATATAAGAGTTAAAACAAGAAGTTCAAGAATACTATAATCTAATACAATAGAGTTTTGATGTAGATGTTTATAGCATATATACTGAAATTCTCCTATTGAGTTGCATATCTGATTATGGAAAAGGAGAAATCGTGAAGAAACATATGAAATTCTAACATAAAATACTGATTCTGATTTTAATGAATCGTATAAATTTTTAACCTTAATTGTTTTCAGATTATATTTTTACTTTAGAAACTGATAAAAAAACACACAATACTTTTTCTTATTTTACGTTATTAGTCTTTATCGGAATGAAATAGGAAAAATAAAAAAAAAATTCGATCACGATCATTTAATAGTCTAGTATTTTGTTTTACACCATCTATTTTCTGCGTTTCATTTTTAACATTATTGAAATTATAAATATGTAAAATGTTCAAAACTATTATTGATATAATAAAGAAATTATCACGGTACCTCGAGGATTTAGTAAACCTTGCTCATTGACACGACCTGCTGCGAATAAAATTAATATCGAAACATAGAAAGAAAAACATTATATTCGGAATTTTATAGAACAATATATATAACGTCCAATCATAGATAAATTTAGCACGACACAACCGTATATTTAGAATTACATTAAATATTACATTTTATAACCAACAAAAAGAAACAAAATATGTTAAAAACTAATTATAATACCAATATATAAAATAAAATAAAAAAGAGTGTAACATACCTAAGCTTAAAAAATTTGCATCTTTGAGATTCAATGACTTCTAAATTATAAATTACTAGGTTAGAGGCAATGTATTACATGAGTGGGATAAATAAAACATATCAAAATCATTAGTTTTATGAATATATTATTTTGTAGATGTTATTATCCATTGATGAAATAAAAATATAATAAATATTTAGAAGTTATAGCACATAATGATTAAAAATTATTACTCTATATTTAAAGAAAATATGTCTGATATTATATAATTTAGTATGCATTAATAATTTATTATAATAAGTACATCTATATTTAATATGTTTAATTAATTTAGTTTACTTATTTATAATAATTATCATTTAATATGAGAGAGACAAATAACATAAATATAGATATATTTGTTTTAACATATTTTAGTTAAAAAAAGAAAGTCAAATTAATTGTTTTTATAATTTTGGTATTTATTATGAGAGATAAACGGGAAAATGATTTTTTTAATATGCTACATTTGATATGCTATAATGATGACACGTGTCTTAAAAAAACCTTCTTTTATTACATGTTATAGATTATAAATACATATGTTCTTCTTATCATATCTAAATTGTGAGAACAGTTTTTAAAGCAGCCAATAAGATTGTTGTTTTATGATTTTAAGATTACAATTTAAGTCGTGATAAACAACTTCTTGGGTAAGATATAGAATTAGATGACTTACATCGAATCACTTAACTTATTCTCTAACGCCGACATAAAACGAGAGCTAAGTTATTCATCGCGTATGCGCATAATATGTATATAGACCGGTAAAATAGGGTTCCCACCCGCCTTTTCCCCTTCACCCCTTTCATCTCTCACTCACAGTCATCTCTCTCTCTCTCTCTCTCTCTATATATATATATATATATATATATATATATATATATATATATATATATATATATATATATATATATATATATATAATAGGGGAGGGATCAAATGAGAACTTCCTTTTTTTGTGAGAACTCTAGGAACCAATGTGAACCACTAGTTTTAAATGGCAAAATCGTAATTAACAACAACATAATAAAAAAAATCATAAAATAAAAATAATAAAAAATAAAAAAATAAAAACACAGAAGTGTTTCTCTCGTTTCCCTCTACCATTAAAAAAATAAAAAAAATTATAAAAATAAAACAAAAATCTTGTTTTTTTTACGAACGTCATTTTACACATATGTAATTCTTGGAAGTACACATGTGTAAACAGAATTTACACATATGTAATGACTAATTTACACATGTGTAAATAACAGGTGGACAAATTATTTAAAAAAATATATCAATATGGTAGGCGTTGGAAAGATAAAAAATAATGAAATTAATGGTGAAATTTTTATGAAAAAATAATGTCATGAAAAAAAGTTATGAACGTTTTAAAAAAAAGGTGGAAGTGGCATGTGACTTGCATGTGACTAAAATGTGTGGTTGATGTTGGTTTCTAGAGTTCTCACTAAAAAAGGTGGTTCTCAAGATAACCCTACCCTATATATATATATATATATATATATATATATATCTAGATCTCTTTCTCTCTCTCTATATATACACATGTATCACGATCGAGTGTCTGTATGTATACGTACAGATTCCCTTAGAAGATTGCAACACACCAACGTGAGCCAAAGAGCTCATCATGTGCTGCTAATTTAAGTTTAAGTTTTCTTCTGCAAAACAGCAGAAATTCATCAACATCCGATGAACTGAGATTTTGTTTTGTCTCCATCATCATCATCATCATCTGAAGAATGGAGAAGAAGCCCCTTTTCGCATTCTTCATCTTCATTTTCACCTTCAGCTTCGTAACTTCAGCTCTCACTTCACACCACAACGATCAAGTTGAATCCATCTTAGGTATTGCGTTCTTAAACTGTGATTCGTATATCGATTAGTCGATGATTACTTTCCTTTAGCGTTTTGATTTGTCTGTTTCATATGATTATGTATGAATTTGACTATTTGAGCTCAGCATTGTTGTTGAATTTATGATCCTTGAGTCTTTGATTCATATTGAAATAGGAAGTAGTGTTGTAAATTTGTAAGGCAATTTTTGGAGACAAATTGGGGGTTTTGTCACTTTGTGTGATTTGAGTTGAAACTGCTGTTTATTTGATTGAATCTCTTGGAATGATATGGTTCTGATGGATTTTTGAGTTGTTGCTGTAGAATATGTTGAAAGGTATGTGAATTTGCATAAATATGTGGCAAATGTGGTGGATAATTGTAGGGGAAGATAGCTTGGGCCATTGGAGAAATGGGATCTTGAGCTCAGCGGCTGAAGCCCCTGGTCCAGCCGGTGAACCATCTGGTGCGCTTGTGTTGGCAGGGTCAAGAACGAAGAGGCCTGATATTCTTAACCGGTTCAGGCGCTATCATGGTGGATGGGATATTACTGATAAGCATTATTGGGCGGTAAGTGTTCGTTTTGCAGTTTAGATGGTTCATGGTTTGTGATTCAGAATATAGGGATAGTTTGTTAATATCACATTTGTTTAGCTAATCAGTTTTCTTAAAACAACTCCTTACCTAATCATCAAGATGGCATGATTCGACTTTAAATAATCAGAAAAACATAAACAAATTTAGAACTGTTGATTGCTAACTTCAAATTGCAATAATCTATTCAAAGACATGTCCAAGCACCCCTTTTGTTTATATTTAGTCTATCAGTAGAGCAGATAACAAACAAACAAACATACATACATACATGCTAAAATCCCACTCAATAGCAGGATTTAGGGAAAACCTTTTCTCTACCTTAGGAGATAGAGAGGAATCACTGGAGCAGATCATGTATCAAAATCACCGTATTAGTCATTTTGTTCTGACAAGCTGGTACTAACTACTTGAATCAATTTGATTTAGACTCAATACACTTGTAGTTATGAACTACTGTTATCTAAGTCAAACCCCTCAAACTCTTGGATAAGATCAGAAAATTGTATGCCTTCTGCTTCATTACAACGGTAGGGGTGAGTGTTAATCGACTAGAACCACCCAACACTACTGACTGGACCAAGACTAAACCAATTAAGTCATACCAGTTGGTCACTTGGTTCTCAGTATTTGAGCAGTTTTTGGTTTTGGTCATGGGCCAGAACATGATACTTTTGCTTTTCTGATAAACATATGTTAATTTTCACTTTTTTACTTGAAACTTGTTAATGACATTGTCTACAGTCTGTAGGATTTACTGGGGCTGCTGCTTTTATTCTAGCCATCTTATGGTTTGTGTTCTTCGGCTTAGCCATGTTCACACATTACTTTTGTGGATGGAGAATAAATATCAAAGGCATAGATTCCCGTGTATCCCAGATGATATGCTTAATTTTACTTGTTATCTTCACGTGTGCTGCAGCGTAAGTATCTCGAATCTCACAAAGTACAAAATAGAAGGGCCATTTTACAGCATTGACAAACTAAAACTGAATGATCAAACCATAACCTAACTGAAAAAATACGATTCGAAGTAGTCAAACTTATTTAAAAGTCAACGGTTTGGTTATGATTTGTTTGATAACCGATTTTTACTATTCGATCATGGTTATATGTGTATACATAACCGAGTTAAC
Source organism: Flaveria ramosissima (assembly GCA_025215565.1). NCBI lineage: Eukaryota > Viridiplantae > Streptophyta > Magnoliopsida > Asterales > Asteraceae > Flaveria > Flaveria ramosissima. The sequence continues at coordinate 50,295,676 of CM046032.1, forward strand.
CGAACTAAACCGGCATTAAGACCATCTTTTATATTTTTTGTTTTAAAATAAATAATATGCTATATGTTGGATAGGTTATGTTGTTTTTTTATAAATAGCATATTACTTGTCGTTTATTCTCGTTTATAAATGAAAAATATCGCTAATGTTTTATTTGAACGCAAGTACAATTGGATTTATTAATTGAAATTAGCCTGAATCCACCCATTTCCTAAGTCGACGTTAACCGATGGTGAACTGAATTAACCGAACCTCTTTTCCTATAACCGAATAAAGTGAACTGTATATAACCAAAACCAATGGGTTATGAAGATCAAAAAAAACAAAACATCAGTTATAAGTTTGGTTTTAGGCTTTTAGCCCATAACTGAATGGAACTATACTCGCCCCTTGACTGAAAACCATAGAAGAACAATGATATGGTCTAAAATTTTGTTAACATCAAGTTTGACATGTAAAGTAAAAGAAAGACATAATCTTTATGAATTATAATTCAATTAAGAAATATGGTTTTATTTCAGGACTGGATGCATTCTTCTTTCAGTAGGGCAGGATGAATTCCATGGTGAAGCAATAGACACGTTACAATACGTTGTTGACCAATCAGATTACACTGTTCAGACACTGATTAATGTCACAGGATATTTATCACTTGCAAAAACTGTCAATGTGGCACAGTTTTATCTTCCTTCAGATGTTAAAGACAGTATTGACAAATTAAATATCGACTTAAATTCAGCATCAGACACATTGGGCCGAAAAACACATCAAACTTCACGAAAAATAAGAACTGTCTTCGATGCTGTGTACGACCACATTACAAACATGTTTCTTTTCTTTCGATTATGAAGTTTTAAGATTCTTGAAAAAAAACTGTTTTACTTGTTTCTTTTTCAGGAAATCATCGATGATTACTGTTGCAATAGTAATGCTTGTTGTTTCTATTTTAGGCCTTTGTAAGTGTTCATAAGTGTTTCATTTCATCTGTTAACTTATTTTACCAAATCATTAATTACATTTCTTGGTTACAGTTTTGTCAATTGTTGGTCACAGGAACGCTATACACTTGTAAGTTCTTTCTTGTTCGTGTTCTTGATCTTGGGGGTGTGATTGTTCATCTTTCATGGTAAAAATTTTCTATTATTTTTTTTTGCAGATTCGTTATCGGTGGCTGGTTGCTTGTTGTGGTTACATTCATTCTATGTGGGGTTTTTGTAATTCTCAACAAGTAAGATAAAGTTTAAATCTTGATGTTAAATTTAAATCTTCTTTATTGGTCTGTTTCAATGATTTATGAACACCCCCATTCGGTTTTTAAAAAAGATGAAAATTTGCAGTGCGATCACAGACACTTGTCTGGCTATGGAACAGTGGGTGGATCACCGGAATGCCGAAACTGCCCTTAGCAATATTCTTCCTTGTGTTGATCAGAGGACCACAAACCAGACTTTATACAAAAGTAAACAAGTGATCAATGACCTTGGAAATATAGTCAATGGGTTCATAGGATCATATGCAAATTCATATGGAATGCCATCAGGGAACCCTAATTATTACAACCAATCGGGCCCTTTGATGCCGTACGTGTGCTCTCCGTATGACTCACAACTCCAAGAACGAAATTGTTCATCCGAAGAGGTCTCAATGTCAAATGCATCTCTGGTATGTTTACTTTGTTCAGGTCAAATTGACAAGTTTTCATCTTCCATAAAGGTGTAAATTACACCCAATGTTGTTAAAACCAGACTAGACCAGCCCGTTGGACCAGTATCCAGACCCTAGCCGGTTCACGTGGCATGGTTGAACCGGCACTGGTTGGACCATCATATTTATGACGAGTGCCAGTTGAACTGGTTCACTGAACTAGTTTTGAACATTTTTTTTGAAAATATTTTCTTTTAAAGTTCTAAAGTTTAATTGCTAACTCTAGTACACATATGAAATTGTCAAATAATTTAAAAAGAGATTAGTGTTTTTGAGTTATTAATTAACATTCCCTCCAAAAGATTTCTTATAAAAACAAAATATTTGTTTTAAGCTTATATATAAAACATCATAACAACATATTGTTTAAGTTTTATATGATATATAACGATTGAATGATCCAACTATGATTTGCAGGTGTGGCAGAACTACACATGCACAGTCTCAGAATCAGGATTATGCACCACCCCCGGAAGATTGACCCCCGACATGTACCAGCAACTAGTCGCAGCAGTAAACATAAGTTACGCCCTCCAACACTACACGCCACCTTTACTCAGCTTTCAGGACTGCAATTTTGTTCGGGTGACTTTCTCAACCATCACCTCCGACCACTGTCCGCCACTACAACACCACCTGCAGCTGGTGAACGCCGCTTTAGCCCTCATTTCTGTAGGAGTAATGCTGAGCCTTTCCCTTTGGATAGTATATGCAAACCGCCCCCAAAGGGAGGAAGTGTTTGCTAAGATTGCATCCAAGATTAAAGGCAAATGCAATGGAAAGTTATGTCGCGATGACCATACTGTACGCGTGTCATCGACAAACATAACACACCAAATAACCGAAGTTTGAGGAAGTCCTGTTTGTACACTATTCGCCTAAGGATTATAGAAACTAATAATTGAGTTTTAAGATCAATACAACAGTTTTGTATCAAGAGAAACAACTGAAATCCCACATGAATTACAATAACATGATTATTAGCAAACTTAGTTACTATGGGCGTTTGCAAAATTTGTTAAGTGGTTCACTTACACAGAGTTACAAATTGTATGTCAGTAGTAGTTTATAATCCAAATTATAATTTCAGTTTTTAACTTGCAGTAACTACTAACCCTTTTGGTTGTTTGTTGTGTTTTCTTGATTTCGTATGGTTGATTAAAATCTTAATCGGATAAAGACAAAAAGATTTCAATTACATGAATGGGTGTTCTTTTATGTGAAATTTGTATCAAAATCGGAACCTAAAATCAGGCCCGATGATTCCTTTATATAGGGATTGAAAACGTTGTAATGTAAAAACATGATTCTTCATCAAAAGAAGTGAATTTGTGGTTATAATTGCCATAACTATCAAACTCTTTACAATTATTACTTCATTGATAGCTAAGGTACTACCACCGTCAGTAATAACGGAGTTACTATTGACCACTACAGACCTCTAAACCATCAATAGTAACAAAGTTACTTCCGATCATGGTTCCTACTAAAAAAATTATTGTTGTTAATGAGACCAAAGTTGTTATCATGTATGCAAACCAATTAGTGCTTCCGACTTTTGAGAAGATTTATTACTTCTGATTTGCTTTTCATTTTGAATAAATCTTGTTTAGTGACATTACTTCCTGTTTTTTAATTTGATTACAAATCGTATGTGCAACATTTTTTCAATTTTTTTAAGGTCCTGGTATCAAACAAAAAAGGACTCTTAAACATGATCAGAGGCATGAAAACGAACACAACACACTAACAATTTACACCCGAATGACAAAGGGCTCATTAACATACAAACATATTCTCAACGACCAATATTATTCTTAGTATTGTAAATACAGTAGAAACTATATTATCAAACTGAGACCAAAAACCAACCATGACAACAAAATCATTGTTTATTGTAGTAACTACTCTGGTTAGGAGGGTAAGGAGAAGGGGCTGTATATGGTGGCCGAGAAAAAGATCCAGGTTGCTGACCTGGTGCATTGTAGTATGAGCCCTGCCAACCAGGATAAGCAGGCTGACCGTACTCATAGCCGCCAGTGGGTGGCGGTTGTTGGCCATGCTGAGGTGGATATGAAGACGGAGGCCCACCACGGTAAGGTGGTGGTGCTTGGGGGAAGGAATAGGGCGGATGCTGTGAATATCCTGATGTGGCGGCAGGCTGTGGAGGGTGTTGCTGAGCATATGCAGCTGGTGGTGGTGGCTGCTGCTGCTGGTGGTAATAAGGTGTTTGAGGGTGCGGTTGGTTGGTGGGGTCTGGCTGGGAAGATGTTCTTTGAGGGGGTCCGGTTGAAGGGTAATTGTAAGTGTTTGAATTTTTACTGTCTTGAAAACTTAAACCTGACACTTGTCTTTGTACATCTTCAATCATTTCTTTACATTGTATGCTTCGTGTCATCACGAAGTCGCTGCACTGTTGCTTTACACTAGTGATTGCATCCTGTTTAATAAAATAATCATCTTAATTTAGATATGATCGCTATACGCAACAAGATCAAACTCAAGTCGCAACAAAAATGATCCATACCTGAAGAGTGACATAAAACTTGAGTCCTTCATTTATGTTCTCTTTAATTTCTCGATATTTGGCTATGGCAGCTTCAATCTGCTTATAGCACTTTTCACAAGCAGCTGCAGACAAACGAAAGTAATATAGCATCTAATGTTTTAATATGTAATATTAATAATATATTTATGAGTTACTAACTTCTATGGCATATCAATGTGGCAAAATGCGCGAATTGACTCAAGAAAAGGGTCAAAATAGAAAATTTTGGCAATGGGTCAAGTCGTGTTGAACACTTCATTATCTCTCTTTCCTTTTTTAGTTTATAAACAAGCGATGTAGTAAATACCAAATATAATCATAAATTTATAGTTCATTAATACACAAACATTTTTAAAACTTGATTTAGTTACCAACATTCAAACATTTAGTGAAAGAAAAAGTTACCTCTGTAATCCTCAACATTGAAGGTGCCAGCAAATTCTCGGTTTTGAGCCTACAAACAAGAGAACTAATTAGAATTGACAAGAATCAACAAACATTAGCAACCATGCTTTTTAACCTAGAAATCTGATTTGATATGTAGAAAGAGGTATAGGAAAAAGACCTGAATATGTAGCAATAGTTCCTCCTGCGCTTGAAGGTTTTTAGATATTTCTTCACATATATGATTATATTTTGCTATCTCTTTTCTGAATAGATCCTCATATGAACCTGTGGATGTCATCAACTTTGGGAGTATATCATCCTAAAGCCAATGAATATAGTTGTAAGAAACATTAGAAACTTAATTTGATGGACCTGCAAATTATGGGGATAATTATACTACATCAAGGTTGCAATTAATAACCATTAGCATAAGTATATGACTAGTAGAATTAAGCACACCTTTCTCTTCATATCTTTCAGCATGTCTTCCAGACCTGCCCGTTGAGCACCCAGTGTCTCTAAGTGCCTCTGCAAAACAAGACAATATAAACACATGTAATTTCATTAAAAACATGGCAAGTATAAGTAGGTGAGTAAGTGTAACAAGTATCATAACTTGCAAAGGTAAGGAAAACTGAAATAAACTCGTCAAGTCATCAGCAAAATATAAGAAAGATTACCAAGCTCTGTTTCAGGGTCCCCACTATAGCATCTTCATTGGCATCCAAAGACATGATTGGCTTAGCCAAGGTTGGTAGTGCTGATTCAATCTGGAAAATAAAAAAATGCATAAAATTATACACAAGAAAACTCAAGTTAACCAACTTTTTTCCACAGGAAGTTTTGAACAAAAGATGTTACACGCATTACAATTAAAGTGCGATTGCCTGAATATCACAAGATTAAATTGATTCAGCCCTAAAAATACTAAATGTGTACATATATCTAAAACTCTCACATAGATGTTAAAGTAATAAGAAATACCATACGATTAATAACCATGCAATTATGCACAATTTCAAGATGTGGGTAATATATCTTTGGACTCAAATATGATCTCATATGTTTTTGACTCAAAGTAGACTTCTATGTAATCACCTCATCCCATAAAATTAGATTATAACTGAAATTAACACAATTTCTATAACCGTCTTAGACATCTGGTTCCCTGTGAATTAAAAAAAAACCCGGATAAAAGCGTTTCAGATCAACCCAACCTGACACGCACAAATAAACTACCCATTTAAATCTGTTACCCAAGGACCCACCTCTAGTTAGAAGTTCCGATATGAAGCTATAAAGGGAAATAAACATCAAACAACTCTCATCATAACTGACTCTGGATTTATTCTATAAGTTCAAGAAAACTTACTGGACGGCGATCTAGAATTGACATGAGCTCCATATTGTCTCTCACAGAGCGTTCAATTTTACCATCACTATCTGCTGCTTGCTTTAAATTTGCTGCAAACCTATTTAATCTATCCTGCAGGTTTTTGGTGAGAGTACTAGACTGAGGCCTGGTCCACCGTGTCCCAAATTGGCTTCTAAATTGTGCATCTTCTGCTGCTTCTTTTTGAAAAAGCTCCTCAGTCTGAACTAACAGTTCATGGTTAACCCTTCTTAAATCACGAAGTTGTTGAAGCTCACCCTCTAAGCCAGCTGGACCGCCACTAACTTGAACTGCTTCCACATCTTCCCATAAAGCTGTTGGCAACACAGAGTGTCCTTCCAATGCAAGAATTGAATCAGGTAGGTCCATTTCCTTAAGACTCACTCTAGCCAGCTCACTTCCTTGCTGCAACTTCTCAGCTTGAGTTCTGATGACGTCATCGACCATTTCAGTATACCTTGATAGAGCCTTTGCACTGCTGTCAGGAACAAGACTTGTAAACATCTTATCTCTACTTGCATCCAACACCTCATTCATGTTCAACGGCTTGACCATCGCAAATGCAGGAAGAGGTGCCAGTGAGCTTGCTGGTGGGACCCTCATTAGGTACACCCTGTCATTCTCCTTCATAGCCCTCTCTAGATTAACTTTCAGATTCGTCTCTAATTTATTAATCGCATCAAGAATCTGCGCTGGAGCACCCTTTGGAGATGACTTTTTGGCATCAGTCAGCGCCTCAATACCACTCTTTAACCGTGCAATTTCTTCTGCAATCTCTTCTTTCTCATGAAGCTCTAAACTGTATCTATAACAAGCCTCCGCATTAAACAATGCCGCCTTTAGCTGAACATGCGACAGCCATGTTTTGTCAAAGTGGTTAGTGAGAGGTGCAACCTTCAGTGCAGCCAAGGCTTCTTCGTAATACAGACCCACCTACATATAAACACATGTTAATTGTGTGAGACTGTAAAGCATGTAGTCTTCTCTTTACAATACCATATGACACTTGCACTTAACTTAATTACATCAAGTCTACTAATGAAAACAAACTCAATTGCATTTCAAAAGGACAGATCATGTAACAGTTCAACACTTAATCCCAGTTAAATAGCACATAGTCACATACTGCTTAAGATCAACTGATCAAGTGATCAACACAAATGTATTGAACTTAAACAAGAAGTTAACTACAGATTCGATCAAGATTGACCTGTTTTGAGATCTTTGAACAAACTCCAGGAGTACTCCCTTTAGCAATGGAGTTCTCAAACACACACTCCTGCGCTTGTGCCAGCATCAACCTCTCCAACATCCCAGCACACTCCACCGAAACATCCACCGTCGTCGAGTTCCCAACCGACGCCTTCATAGACTCATTATCCCTCAAAAACGCAAACGCACCAGCAGCAGCAATAAACGAGTGAGACGCCTGACGCCGTCCTTCCACCGTCGACCGATCAAACGTCAGCCCAATCTGACAATACACCGCCCCCAAATTAAACAAAACCGCCGCCTTCTCCAAATGAATGTTCTGCTGACACGCCTTCTGCTTGCTCTTGAACGCATCGTGCCACGTGAACGTAACGGAGTTAACGTGATCCTCATCGGAGGAGATCGGAAACCTCGATTCAACAGCGGTTAGGGCTTTGAAGTAGTTCTGAAGAACATCACGACGTGCAGTGAGAGAATCAGCAGCCGTTGATCGTTCGATGGTGCTACGCATCTGTTTTAGGGTTTCGAGGTCGTCGTCTAGGGTTTGGGCCTCGCGTTCGGAGTAATTGAAGACGATGTAGTTGCGTAGGGGACGATAGAGGTCGGTTGCGGTGGTCTTCTTGTCGGAGATTGTGAGCATGACGTTCGTCGCCGGCGATGATGACGCCGGAGAAGCCATGATCGGTGATTACGAGATCAATTGGATGCTTGATTGTACGGAGATTAACAGTTGTGATAACTGTTGTTTGTGTGTGGGGTTTCAGCTTTGATTTGGTTTTTCTTACTTGATAAGAAATGACGATGTTTCAGTTGGAGTGACGAATACGTCGTTAACCGTTTGGTGTTAGGTATATGATTTATAACGGTAGAGATGTTAATATTGCAAATTTTATACCAGGGTTGTATAATGTGAAAAGGTGGGTCTCTTTCAAGAGGTGAGTGTTTTTTTAACGGTAAATATACGACCATGTTTCGGAGGATATATGTTATTTTAATCGGGTCAACCCATCTGTTTTCAAACCAGGACCGCACCCCTAAACCCCCTCAAGAGGAAACTCATTGCTAAAAAATCTACTGACTCAACTCTGAACATTTTTACTCAGAAGGAGACTTGAACCTATGATTTCCCCTTTTATTTACATGTCATGTGTACCTCACCTTAACCAATTAGGCTAAGAATCATTAGTTCAAGAGGTGAGTGTTTACTGAACATTGGTATTACTTGAGTTGAGGCTGTTGGTATGCATGATGTACATTTCTTTGCTTAGGTTTAAATGAACGTTGTATAAAACATGTGTTAACTTTCGTGTGACAGTTAGACGGAGGGGATTCATTCATTTAACCAAAAGTCCATGTGTTATGTAATCTTAACACAAAAATTAAGTAACACATGATAGTATAGTGCAGATAAAGACAAACTGTGTAAAATATATAGCATTCATATGGATATCGAATAAGAACCACTATAGATACACTAATTAGCTAGGATTGAGGTAATTACGTACCGTTCTATTTAAAATGATGTTAAACCGTTCTATTTAAAGTGATGTTAATTGATGAAATGCATGAAAACAATTTGAACTATCACAATATTAACTAGTATAGTGGAATGATAAATATCAACCATTAATAATCAACCACTAATATTAAAAAAATGACATGTAAAATAACATAAGTGCGGGGAGGGGGAGTTATAGGATGAAAGGAACGGGTTAGCAAATAATAAACATGCAAGATGTTACTAACTAATTTGATTTATTTTTAAATGGAATGGTAACATGCACTATTTTTGATTAAAGTAAAAAAACACCACCCACTAATATAAAAAAACATGACATGTAAGGCAACGAAAGAGATATTTATTTTAAATTTTCAGAGTAGTTAAAAGAAAAACGGTGAAATGAAATAACAACTTTCTATACGTGTCATACTGATTTCAACCTATTAAACCGTAGCGTTAAAACTTAAAAAGTTGAAAACCCCAAGAAAATTTCTTCATTTCAGATCACAGTCTCCCATCATCCACCACACATTTCAAAGTTCAAACCCTAGCACACACTCTCTATTGACTCACCACCACCATGTCATCCCGGCGGCTTCTCGCCACCCTCCTCCGCTCCTCCCTCCGCCGATCTCCGCCCAGATCCGCCCTCACTCCCGCCGTCAGATCCGCCGCCCGCCCCCGCCCTTCCCCCGCCGGCCACTTCCTCCACCGTGCCGCCACCTACGCCACCTCCGCCTCCGCCGCTCCGCCGCAGCCGCCGGCCACTCCTGTTGCCGGATCTCACGACGGGAAGATCACCGACGAGTTCACCGGCGCCGGAGCTATCGGACAGGTGTGTCAGGTGATCGGAGCTGTTGTTGATGTGAGGTTCAGTGAGGGATTGCCTCCGATCCTTACGGCGTTGGAGGTTTTGGATAACTCGATTCGGTTGGTGTTGGAAGTGGCGCAGCATTTGGGGGAGAATATGGTGAGGACTATTGCTATGGATGGGACTGAAGGGCTTGTGAGAGGTCAACGTGTTCTCAACACTGGTTCTCCTATCACTGTAAGTGTTATCGATTTCAGTAAAGCTGTTGATAATGGATGATTGGAGATTTTAGGGTTTTAGTCTCTGTTTGATGATTTAGATCTGTATGCTAAGTAAATCTTAGTACAAATGAACATTTTGTTATCTAACTGGAAATTGCAATTAGTACATTGATGCGTTAATATGCCTGTAATTGTGGCTTAATTACGATACGTATTGTGTTTTACTGCAATGTGGGTTAAGTTGTAGCTAAATCTTGTGTTTTATCTGCATACAAATGCACAATATTTTTGTTAGTGGTATAGTTTTTTTCTCCTTAACAAGTTTCTAATTTTATAGGGTATTTGCTTAGTCTACTTGTTGTTTGGTCTTCTTACTGCAAGCTTGAGAAACTTAAGAACGAGCGAAAGAATGAAGCGATTGCCGATTGGTTATCTTAACTTTTAAAAATAAACTGCATCATACCTACAATAATTGCTATGAAGATTTTTATGATTATAATACTTGCATTTCTTTCATGATATCCTTAATTTAATATGCATTGTTATTGCACTAAGTTTTCACATTTGTTACCATGATGATAGGTGCCTGTTGGTAGAGCCACCCTTGGTCGTATCATTAATGTTATTGGAGAGCCTATTGATCATAGAGGCGAAATCAGTAAGTCTCTTGTTTCCTGTTGAGTAGCATCTATTTCATATATTGTTCTAAAACAATTACCTTATGTTTCTTCAACTTATTTCAACAGAAACCGATCACTATTTACCTATACACAGAGAAGCCCCAGCTTTTGTTGAACAGGCAACTGAACAACAGATCCTTGTCACTGGTATCAAGGTATTTCATGAATAGAAAACTATGGGACCTTTTAAGTATTGTTACACTGTTATGAAACATAATAATCTTTTTTAATCTGTTCTAGGTTGTCGATCTTCTTGCACCATATCAAAGAGGAGGAAAGATTGGTCTGTTTGGTGGTGCTGGTGTTGGGAAAACTGTTCTTATTATGGAGCTTATTAACAATGTTGCCAAGGCTCATGGCAAGTAGATTTTAGTATAATTATTAATGCACGTGAACACCTTAATCTGCTTGACATTTTTTATAGACCACTGTTTATTTTGTTTTACCAGGTGGTTTCTCTGTATTTGCTGGTGTTGGAGAACGTACTCGTGAGGGTAATGATCTATACAGAGAAATGATGGAGAGTGGCGTCATCAAGCTAGGTGACAAGCAGGTACATGTATTGAGCTTATGTTATTTGTAACACATGTAGACTGATTTTGACCATGTTATCTGATTGTACCTTTTTCTTCTTCAGGGTGAGAGCAAGTGTGCTCTTGTCTACGGTCAAATGAATGAACCACCAGGTGCTCGTGCTCGTGTTGGTTTGACTGGGTTGACCGTGGCTGAACACTTTAGAGATGCTGAAGGACAAGATGTGCTTCTATTTATTGACAATATTTTCCGTTTTACTCAGGTAAGATTGTGTTTATAATCTCTCTTAAGTCTTAAATTCACGGAAGTGTCATCGGTAAATTCTTGTTTTTTATATCATGCAGGCTAACTCTGAGGTGTCTGCTTTGCTGGGTCGTATTCCATCTGCTGTCGGTTATCAACCAACTTTGGCTACAGATCTTGGAGGCCTTCAAGAACGTATCACAACAACTAAAAAGGGTTCCATTACATCTGTGCAAGCAATTTATGTGCCTGCTGACGATTTGACAGATCCAGCTCCTGCCACTACTTTTGCTCACTTGGATGCCACCACCGTGTTATCCCGTCAGGTTAGCTTCATTTTCTGAAGGGGTGGTAGGGGCGTAGGGCAACGGTCAAAATGGGTGTATTTTGGTACAAGTCAAAACAGGTTGGCTAGGGTTGCCCCAAGAACACTTTCTTGTCATCCTAATAATTACTATTTGGGTAATAGGTCAAAACAGGTAATTTATATGAGTCTAAACTAGTTGAATTTGGGCCGACATGTAATCATTATTTTTATCTCTTCTTGAACTTTACAATAGATTATGTTTTAGGTATGGTTAAGAACTATCGACGACCTGATTTTTGAAATAAATGATTTTACAAGTTGGGTAAGAGGTCAAAACTGACAAAGTTTAGAACGAGTCAAAACAAGTGGGGGTATGATTAAAGAAACTATATTGTTAGAACGACATCCTTCTTTTTCACATAAAATGATTTAAGAGGTTTAATGCATTCAATTCTTAATTTTTACCCATCTGATTGTTGAAGAGGTAAATTATAACCCATATGTTCCTGCTGCTCAGCCTGCTCATAAATGGGCCAAAATGGCGAAGTCCAATATCTGTGTGTTTATGCGGTGTCTCTATGTTAATGCAATTAGTGATTCTGTTATTTTACAGATTTCTGAGCTTGGTATTTATCCTGCTGTTGATCCACTTGATTCCACATCTCGTATGCTTTCGCCTCATATTTTGGGAGAGGATCACTACAACACCGCTCGTGGTGTACAAAAGGTTCTTCAGAACTACAAGAATCTTCAAGATATTATTGCAATTCTTGGGATGGATGAGCTTAGTGAAGATGATAAGTTAACTGTTGCTCGTGCTCGCAAGATTCAGAGGTTCTTGAGTCAACCTTTCCATGTTGCTGAAGTTTTCACTGGTGCCCCTGGTAAATATGTGGAGTTGAAGGAAAGCATTGGTAGTTTCCAGGTCAGTTTATATTGCTTTATATTGTAAAATTAATTTGTTCAAATTTCACTGCATCAAACTTGTCCTATTTCTTTACGGCTAGGCGTGCAACATTCCAAACCAGACCAAATTGAACGTATTTTAACTGTAAACTGGACCACATGGCATCCGTTCAGCGTGTCAGTTCGGTACTGGTTTCCTGATAAAATTCAAATTCAGGCCTAGGACCGGGCTCAAACTTTTGTGCTAGAGATATAACCCTAATTCTCGTCTAAATTGAGTCGTCTCATCGTGATATAAGGAAAAAAAACCTGTTTTGGACCGAACTCCCTAGTTTAATTACATACCTCAGGCTGACACCATACCCTGCAAAGCCGGTTCCAGTTCTGTTGGGGTGCTGGTTATCATAACTTGATCTAGTTTTTTCACCCCTATTTCAAATCAAAAGTTGTAGCTCTATGCCTCTAAATTATTCTTTTACTTTTGTTGCTTTTTGGGGTTACTTAGATCACTTGTGAAGTTGTGTCACTCAAAATAGTGTACTTAACTAAGATGCTTAAAAAATCTAAATTTAACTTTGATCTTATACTATTTTGTGTAGAAACCATTCTGAAATTTTGCAAACTTTTGTTTAACCATTTAATGCAGTTTACATTCCATTTCTTTCTAAATATGCAATTTACAATAAATGGTTAAAAATGATACTTAGGTTTAACATAGCAGTATGTTGTGCAATAAAAATGGTTTAATGATAAAGTATGTCACATTAGAATTAAATGTTTACTCCATGTATCAGTATATAGTGCATAGTACATTGCATTATCTTGCATTTTACTCAAAATCGTGCATTTTTCTGTTCAGGGAGTTTTGGATGGAAAGTATGATGACCTACCCGAACAATCATTTTACATGGTTGGTGGAATCGATGAGGTTATCGCCAAGGCTGAAAAGATTGCCAAGGATAACGCGTAGAACACATGTTGGAGAAAAAATGAATAATTTGCTGATTTTGGTACCGGGATATTTTGTTTTGTGGGTGACTGACTGTTTTTGTTAAGTTGTGTTTTACGATAGAGAAAGGTTGAACCTCATAGCCAAAAATCCCTCATCTTGCTAGATAATAACGAGGGACAGTTGTTGGGATTGTATATTATTATTGTTATTATTATGGTATTTTTAATGATTTTAAATGCCTTAGGGTTATGTTGCGCTTTGATTGGGCATAGTCCAATTCTTCTGTTTATTCTAGACGATAAACATTAAAAATGAGTCGAGAGTCGGAGTTTGACTTGTTCAAGTGAAACGAATTTAAGCTCGTCTTGTTTCGAGATGCATATGCAAACTTTTATGGCTCGACCGGTTAGTAACTTTTACACCTATTGTTCACAATAAGACAGACACATAAATACCAAAATGTCACAAAACTAGAAGGATACAAGTACAGATCATATTGGAGACAATGTTAACACCAATATATATTTAGAATATCATCAACATATGTATTGATTGGTGTATTGGATGCATCTCGTTACATGTTAATTGTTCTATAACTTTTATTATGCATAGAAGTTATTTTAATATAAATATACTGCTTCTAGGTTTTCTCAACAAGAGAAATGCTTACAAACATTAAGAACACTTTGATGAAGACCACCATAAGACTACAATTGTCCATAGTAGTTTTTTAGTGGCTAAATTTCATAAAACCATCATGTGAATAATCTGCAGAGTTTTCCCTATAATTGCGCTTTTCCCTATAATTATGCTTTGATAGGACTAAAAGCAAAGATGAAAAAAATTCACATATTAGGACTGGATTTTGTTTAAATAAAAAATCTCAACCGCAGACATCACTAAAACTTTTAATGATTATATATGCAATAAATAATATATATGTTGATGGGATATTTTGAAAAATAAGTGGTTATATTTAATGTTTTTATTATGTGATAAAACTTTTCCATGTGGCACAACAAATAGAAGATTTAAGCGATACAATTTTTCATTAACCACAATTCTAAAACTTTCCGCGACAGAAATATAGTAAAATAAAATTTATGTTGAAGCTAGTGTTTTATAATTTATATTATATATTTAGTAAGCCTAGATATGGTTGTGCATGACTTCACCGTTTATGTTTATAGAAAGGGTAAGTCTAGATGGAGCGTTGTAAGAAAAAAGAATTAGAAAAACATAGTCCCACATTTTAATTTAGTTTTATTACTTTTTGACTTTAGCTATACATTTGGATTGGGATAAACCTTCTTACAAAAGGTTTTTAAACATTTTACATATCTAGAGAACAAAGTAATTTTTATATCATGTGTAAGTAATTAAACATACAATGACTATATTTTTTAAAAAGATTTCTACTAGAAACCAAAAATAGAAAGAGATGCAAAAGCACGAGGTTTGAGGTGGAGATCATAAAAAGTCGGTGAAACCGTGAAGGGGTGGAGGGGCGCAAGGCAAATGTCTTAAATGCCCTCGTGTTAAGATTTTGTTTTGCTCTAGAAACAACTGTGGTCACCATCTATTTTTTATATATTGTTGTTTAAACATATATACTATACAAAGTATGTTGCTACCATAGTGTAAAACTTCTTAAAACATATACATTTGAAGGTTTTAAATTTGACTCTCACAAAATAAAGTAAAGATATTCACATTAAAAAATATAAAATATATTGTTGTATAACGCACACACTTTTAATAATGATTATAATTTATAAGTAGTGAACTAAAGAATTGAATACTATGCTTGTATAATGTAAAGATAAGTAAAAGTAGTGGTAGATAAAAGAAAAATACAACCATATGACGTCTTATGAATCACATTTATTTTTATAAACAAAAATGTTTATATAACTCATCTGATAATGTATCAAACGTTATTTGGTATTGATAACGGTAAAAAAGTATAATCTATCGCTACAAACTAATTATTTTAATGGATAAACTAAACTGTAAATAAACAAAAAACAAATGTATTTATTTGATTAAAATTTTCTAATGACTAATGAATCATTGATATACCACTGACATATTTTATTATCTTCATTACTCGAGTACAAAAACTTGGGGCACTAGACTAGCGCGTTGCCGAAAAAAAACTCGTACACCACTCTGTCCACATCAATCATGAACATGATACCACACTCAGGAGAAAATCTACCTTAATTAAAAAAACTCACATTAACTTTTTTTTTTGTCACATGCAAAATTTTAATTCAAAATATTTTTTTTATACTTCAACCAGATAAGCTAAGATCATTGGTATTTATTTGATTAAATGTGAATTAGTAAACTACTAAACTATATGTAACATTTAGTCATTTACTATGAAAATGATGGGGTGAAAAATATTGGACGGTAGTAAACGGCACAATTCTTATGTGGGGACAAACTAACGGAGTTGTAACAACGGTAACTTACACCACATCACATCACGACCCGACGAACACAAACCCGACCCGAATAGTCAAACATCCACCACACAAGTCAAACAAAAGCCTGTGCTCATCGGTATCCAAACCCCCACCCATCCTTTCATACCCGACACGTGTCCCACTCCCATTGGCCCATTCCCTAAAGAATCCAATGACCTACTTTTTCTCTCTATAAAGCCAAACGACGCCGCTTCCACTTTCCCCTCATCCCTTGCTTCTCCCACCCGCAACCTTCGAAATGGCGCCAAAAGCTGTAACTTCTCCGGCAGCTTTTCCGGTGGCTCCGGCGGCTTTTCCGGCGGTTTTGACTCTTTTACTCCTTTTGTTGGCCTCCGCCGCCGCCGCGCATGACTACTCCGATGCTCTCAGGAAGTGCATTCTCTTCTTTGAAGGTCAGCGTTCCGGCAAACTTCCGCCGGATCAGCGTGTGAAGTGGCGGAGTCATTCCGCCGTGCACGACGGAGCTTCCGCCGGGGTAACTGTTTCTATCGTATATCGTATTGTCATGTTTCTAACTGTATACTTGAATGTAGGTTTATTATTCATGTTTGATATTTCACACAATGGCTAAACGATAAGCTTCGTATAGCTCGAAATGACGAAATGAGATTTCATATGCTAAATGTGTTTGTTCTGTTTACTTTCTCCTTTTATTGTTGTGCGTTTGATTTATTGTGGGATTTACAGCTTCGTATCGTCGTGATTATAGCTATTTAGTGAAATGCTGGTTTGTTTTTGATGTTTCACACATTCGCTATATTGTAAGCTTTGTATAGGTGAAAATCGCGATTTCGTATGCTAAATGTGTTTTTTCTGATCAGTGTTTTCCTTTCACTGTTGTGCGTTTGATTTATTGTGAGATTTACAGCTTCGTATGGTCGTGATTTTAGCTATTTAGTGAAATGCTTGTTTATTTTTGATGTTTTACGTATTTGCTAAATGATAAGCTTCGTCTAGGTCGAAAAATGCATTTGTTCTGTTCACTTTTCTCTTTTACTGTTGTGCGTTTGATTGATTGAGAAATGTACAGCTTCATATCATCATGATTTTAGCTATTTAGTGAAATGCTGGTTTATTTTCGATGTTTCACACATTCGCTAAACGATAAGCTTCGTATAGGTCAAAATCGCGATTCATATGCTAAATGCATATATTCTGTTGTGCGTTTGATTGAATGTGAAATTTACAGCTTCGTATAATCATGTTTATTTTTGATATTTCACACATTCGGTACATGATAAGCTTCTTAGGTATAGGTCAAAATCGCGATTCATTGTTTTGAACGTGTATTTCTGTTGTGCGTTTGATTGATTGTGAGATTTACAGGTCGATTTGCGGGGAGGATACTACGACGCCGGTGACAACATCAAGTTCGGTTTTCCGATGGCGTTTACGACGACAATGCTCGCCTGGAGTGTGATAGACTTCGGGAAAACAATGGGATCTGAGCTCGGAAATGCGGTTAAGGCAGTGAAATGGGGGACAGATTACTTACTGAAAGCAACTGCAACAGACGGCGTCGTTTATGTTCAAGTCGGAGACGCTATTTCGGACCACAACTGTTGGGAGAGGCCGGAGGATATGGATACGTTGCGTACGGTGTATAAGGTTGATCGGAACCACCCTGGGTCTGACGTTGCAGGGGAGACTGCTGCAGCATTGGCAGCTGCGTCGATTGTGTTTAGGTCACGTGACCCCACTTACTCTCGCATTCTTCTTAGCCGTGCTGTTAAGGTACGGTCTATTTTCTCATTTTTGTTATAGCATGTAAATAATATTCGTATGCTTATGACAGTATGACTTATCATAGGTGTCAATTGCTACTTGGATTGTTGGCATGTTTTGAACAGGGTGAATCATGTGCATAGCATATTTAATAGTTATATTAACAGGATAGCTTATTAGCTACTAACCATATCAAACATTTTTACACAAAACTTAGAGCATTTGAGTAAAGCTTAGCTGCTTTTACACAAACCTAGTGGCTTTAACGCAAAACTAGTCGTTTTTGAGTAAAACCTAGTTGTTTTTTTTGGCAAAACTTAGCCGCTTTTGCTTAAAATTTAGCAACTTTTGTGCAAAACTTAGCTGTTTTTTATTTTTATTTTTTCAAAACTCTTTTGCTTTTTCGTAAAGATTAGTTGCTTTTCCGTAAAACATAGCTACTTTTGTGCTCGTTATACCGACAACCAATAATACATTAACGCATGTGGGATAGAACTTACTCACTTAGCCATTTTTGTGCTTATTAGACATGGCTTAGTTAAATTTATAGGGTTTTTTAATTCATACACCACTGATTAAGCATATAAGACCACTTACAACAAACTGTATTTTACAATTTTAAGTGGTGTATGTAATCTAATACTCTTGATTTACAACTAATGTATACACATTGACTCATGTGGTGTACAATCTGGCCACTTTTATGCTGATTAGACATTGGACCAGTTAGATTTATAACCAATGTAAACACATTGGCAATGTGGTAATTGACAGTAAAATTAGTCACTTTTACACCGATTAAATTGACAATAAATAGCACAATGACATGTGTCATAGTTGGAGAAAAGGTGCTAACCCTTATGTAATAATGGCTATTTTGATACACATAATGCATTTGATTAGATGTAATCACATGTAAAGGTAAAATCAATAAATTTTTGCTATACAAGTAATGCAAGTGATCATATTAACATAATTAAGTTTAATATGCTCCATTGTCTATATAGTTGGTTTCTAAAACACTAAATTCTTCTTACTGATTTTACTGAATCTGCATGCATCATTGGAGACAAATGAATTGCTTCGAATGCAACAAAGCCATGTTCTTTGTGCACATATGAATGAACTTCATTTACTGTTCTACAATTCTACCATATCAAATGCTTCTTGGTCAATGTGTTCATATTTCAATTGTCAATAATTTCATACCAGAAGTAAATACACTTTTTATGACTATTATTTATAGCTATTGGGACCCAACTCAAAGATGGACATTTTTCCTATCAACTTTAACGCTTCCCAAAGCAGTTTTACTCACCCTCCATTTACTTTCATCTTCTTTAGGTCTTCCGGTTTGCTGACACATACAGAGGTGCATATAGCAATTATTTGCACTCTGCTGTTTGTCCGTTTTACTGTGACAACAATGGTTATCAGGTATTATCATCACATATAACTTATGTGTCTTTGTTTTTGTAATTATATCTGATTATTGTTATTGTCATTATCGTTATTATGTACTATTTGTATTAATAACTTGGTTTTATCAGGATGAGTTGCTATGGGCAGCAGCTTGGTTACACAAGGCGTCAAGAAGACGACAATACAGAGAGTACATTATACGAAATGAGGTCATCTTAAGGGCAGGGGACACCATTAATGAATTTGGATGGGATAACAAACATGCTGGCATCAATGTTCTCATTTCAAAGGTACAAAAAAAGAAACTTTTAGTGTTAAATTTATTTGTACAATGAGAGTACATTTTATATCAGATATACTCATACAATTTTTTCTAATTTTTTAGAAGTTCCATTCAATCATGATAAGTATGATTATTTATCTTGCTATTAGGAAACATGATAAACTTTTATTACTTCTAATTCACGTGTGATCTTATCAAATTCTTGTCTTATAGCATGTGTCTCGATATTCCTCTTCCCATTGTGGAGTGTCTATTCTAATACACCCCATACCCTAATACCTTTTAGGTGTCAGCAAGTCACATGGTTTCTTAATTTCTATAGTGTAAATCATGTTTATTTCTAAAGTGGAAACCACATGTTGGTCCCATTCTCAAGTGGGTCCTGGCCCATTTTCACACAAGAATCGGTCAGATTGTCAATATCAATTATTTTTTCCTTGTTTAACATTTTTTTTGTTTGTTTTTGTACTAAATTGTAAATTGACCATTAAATTAATCAAATAATTAGAATCATATTGTTGTCTTACATCCACCCTTAAAATAATTAACACCTGAACATTCACATAGTCATATCAATTTCATTATATTTAAACGCTAGAGACGGGCCATCGATTATTTTAGAACACATTAACATGTAATAACTTTCAAAACGCTGCAGTAATTCACTACTTTCTGGTTATCACATGTCAAAAAGTACATTGTGACAAATCATGAAAACCGGACTCTTGATTTGTATCCTTTACATGGTTTTATTGTAAATAAACAGTGTCCTTTCTAAGCAACAAATGGCAGGGAGTATGTTTATTGTGTCTTTTCTCTCAAATAGAATGTGACTAATGCAATAAGGTCTGCACCCCTTAAAGTTTAGGTTGTTGTGGGTCATATGATGGGACCCACCTATAGTCACTAATTTTCTGCTACAATGCATGTGCATAAAGGCAATGAGGGGGCAAGAAGGTAGTGGTGACACTTCCAACTTCCTTCCAAATTCCCATGCTTTTATGGATGTATGTAGTTAGTATTCCATCATAAAGCTTAGATTGATAGTGACCTCACTAGAATGGATAATAAAGATTTTAAGATTATTAGGACTCTGCTAATAATTACTTATTATCACAAATATTATGCAGGAAGTGTTGATGGGAAAATCACCTGATTTAAAATCATTTCAAAACAATGCTGATGCTTTTATATGTTCATTATGCCCTGGAACCGCTCATCTTCAAGTTCAATACTCACCAGGTTTGTTTCTAAAGAAAATCATGCAAGTAGGAGTCTGTTTCACGTATGTAGTCATGTCATGAACTACTTGTTTTGCCACGAGATACGTGATTGATAGTATCAAAATCATGTATTCATGTATAGAATCAAAATTATCAGGGTAGAGGCGAGTATAAATAAATAATAACCAAAGATTCACGTATCGTATACATGAGAATCACAAGTATTATTTTGAGATGATTGTTATTTATTTTAAAGTTTTGGTTTGGTCATAATTTAGGTGGATTGATATTTAAAGCTGGAGGAAGTAACATGCAACATGTAACTTCACTATCTTTCCTACTGCTGGCCTATTCTAACTATCTTAGCCATGCCAATCATGTGGTGACATGTGGCGGCAAATCAGCTTCCCCTGCTCTTCTCAAAAACTTGGCCAGACGTCAGGTAAATTAAATCTCTATTTCTTTTATAGCATGATAAATATTTAACTATATAAGTTAATACATTTTTCTTGTTAATCAAATACATAAAATATGATTTTTTATTATAAAAAAAATGTCTTGTTTTTCTATGATGCAACAATTGATTGGTTGGGGGTGAGTCATGGGCGTTTTGAAATGACCCATAACCGTTGGACCCATGCACATGCCTTGGGTTGTAGCCAAATGGGTGGCTATAACTATTACTGGGCCCACTTTTGAATCCGGACCAAGAATAACGGTCATAATGTTGTCTAACCTTTTACTCACAAACATTCGCTTTTGCAAGGACCACCTTTTGTTACACACATGTGGCATACCTTTGGATCCCTTTTTTGAGTCTCGTCCTATCCTAAAAAATGTTTGAGTGGTGGAATTAGAACTTTTTTTGGGGTCGGGGACGCCTTTTTATCTTGACGTCTTAGTTTTCGATTTGGTTCGTGTTGGTCCGCATACAAAATGATAATCTATTGTTGCAAACGATAAACTAAAAGCTATGAGGTTTTTGAGATAATTATAACCACAAAAAGGTAATGCACCGTTTAATAACCGTCAAGAAAGGAAAAATTGAAGTGTTTAACTGAATTCGATACTATTTTTTTGCTTTTAACCTTTTGTTTTTTCATATGTAAGAAGTATATTTTGATCTTTTCTAAATTCATAAATCTCAGGATCGTCACTCAAAAATCTCTAGGGTTAGTCTAAAACTCGTACTATACGTTACATATAAAAAAGTAAAAACTATGGTAGGAAGACCAACCCAAATTTCATGGTTTGGTCTTAGTTTACTATTTTAATACGAACTCCAGCAAGACAAATGTGATATTCGGGCTGGTTCGGTCTGGTTTTGACCCGATGCATAACCCGACCAAAACCTGTTTTTACTTTTTATATTACAAATTGCCCAAGACTAGTTATATTTTATTCGTATATGTGTTGGTTACTAACTTACTATTAATAAAACTTATCTCAGGTACTTTATAACAAATTCAGATTGTTAAATTGATAATGTTATTTACTAAATTTAAGTAACGTCAATTTTTGGTAATTTAATTCTTATTTTTATGCTTTCAACCGTTTGTCTTTACTTAAATTTGAAATTCTATTTGTATTAAACATAGGCAAAAAACTGAAAAAAGGTCTAGCCTTAATTCGGTTAAGAACAATTGGGCCCATTAAGGAATTGCCCATTAAGGCCCAAATTTTTATGTTCACTATTAGACTATTATTGCAATTCTATGGTACTCTCGTATAAGTCTATTCAGCCCAAATCTTTTGCCCGATTGACAGGTGAACTACATACTTGGGGACAATCCGATGAAAATGTCTTACATGGTAGGATACGGGCCTCGTTACCCGCAAAGAATTCACCACAGGGGCAGTTCGTTACCTTCGGTTAAAGCCCATCCAGCTCACATAGGCTGCAAGGCCGGTTCCCGTTACTTCTTAAGCCCAAACCCGAACCCAAACGTATTAGTTGGAGCCGTGGTCGGTGGGCCCAACACCACCGACGCGTTTCCCGACTCCAGACCCTTCTTTCAAGAATCAGAGCCCACGACGTATATAAACGCACCGTTGGTGGGACTATTGGCTTACTTTGCAGCTCACCCTTGATTTAGAAGTGGTGCAATGAGTAGTGGTGCGCAAAGGTCACCCTAACTTGATTAATTCTAGTACTTAATATTGAATCTATGATATCCGACATTGCGTGTTTTCTATTTTTGGTAAAAGTTATGATGATTAAGGAAGCATTATTGATGTAAATCTTTACTTGTATTATGTGGCTCAAAGCCTCAAGCATTGAAAATGTAACTTATGTTTAATTTGGTTGGCTGTTTAATCGAATTAACTTTGCTAAATGTGTAAAATAGTTTTCCTTTTTCTTTTTCAGTTATACCTACTGATAATTACCAAATGTCATGTGTAAAAAGTGCTAGTATCTTTAGTTATAATAATTTTACTTAATAAGTGATTATTTAAAAAGGTTAGTAACATAAATATAGTATGTAGTTTTATTATGTGAAAAGGCACGTATATATGAAACTTTCTAGCTTATCAGGTTGAGAGCTCAAATCGGTTCTTGTTTTGTGAATAAAAGTCAAAACTGCTTTTTGGTTAGATTGGTTTGGTCGTTTGGGTTTGGAATCGGGTTATATAAATAACATACTTTGAACAGGAATGGTATACTAAAATGAATGAATTTTCTAAGACATGTAAGAAGCCACCATCAGGCGTCACGTGTAAGTTGTAACAAAATGGTTAGAATATCTGCGTCCTGGAAATTTGGCTTGAGTTACACATGTGAAAATGCACAATGGTCGTGGACGCGAAAACATACAATGGTTCTGGACGAAAAAACACAATGGTTTTGGATGTGTAAACACACAATAGATTCTAGATACAAAAATAAATCTAAGCGCATAATTGAAACTGATCAATGTGGTCAGATCAGTCTATTGAACCGACCATCTTATTGGTCACTTGGTCAGAACGGTTTCGAGAACCGAATAACATCATAAATAAATTAAAAAAACTATGCATGAAACTAATTCAATATGAAACTATTTTATTTATTCGTGTGGATTTACACTTTTAACAAACTAATAAGAAACCTTACATGGATCTTTTTAGAACGCCTATTAATCTATTTCATCACCTGTTACTTGTAGGATTTAAACCCTTAACTTTTAGTATAAATGATAAGCACCTTAGTACTTTACCACACTCCAACTAAAGATATATAGTTTGTATTAATAAAATGAATCAACAAATGAGATTTTAAGAAAATAAAATAAAAAGTTTAAAATCCGATCCGGCCACCCACTCCGATTCAACGATCCACCCAGTACCTGACCGATTCAAACATAAATGGTTCCACTCAACTGCACCAGTCACATAGTCGGATCTTAGTCCAAGTCCAACCAGTGACGGATGTAAGAATTGTTTTCATGGGAGCAGAATTTTTTTAGATTAATTGGCTAACGCTAAATGTTAAATATTTTTGATTTAGTTCGGGTTGGATTGAGTCAGATTATGTTGAAAAAAAAAAGATAACCAAACAAAATTTCGTATAACTAACAAAAACACATCATGTTATTACAAAAGCTTAATAAAAATATTATTTATCTAAAGTTGTTCTCTATGAGGTTTAGTTTTTAAAATCTTTCCATAGCATCTATCGAGACATTCCTAAGTATGTCTTTATCCATAAAACAAATAAAAATATCACTTAAATTCTCATCATCCATTTGATTACGCAAATCGAACTTCACATATTTCATAGTCAAAAAACATCTTTCAACGGTTAAGTTTGCAACGGGTAATACAAGAGCTAGCTTTAATAAATAATACATCATACTAAATGAAAGAGAATTCTTTCTTTCAACCATTAATTGTATAAAACTCAATGTTTTCAGAACCGGATCGGACGTCGAACCGGACGCCTGACTGGTTTGGTGGTCGGACCGGTTGGACCGGATTTAACTATATTTATATATTTAATTAAATATAAGTAATATATATATGATTTATATATGTATTTTATAGTTATATATAAAACATAACTATATTTGTATATCCAACACACTAATTTATGGTGCAACATCATGTTTTTACCCATTAAAATAAAAAAAACCAAAAACAGGTCCGAACCGGTCCGGTTTTCCGGTCCGCTCCCGAACTGGCCGGTTCGACCACCTAAAACCGAATCATAGCGAACCGGACCGGCTAGGGGGCCGATTCCCGGTCGAACCGGTCGGAAAAACATTGGTCTTAATCTTATTGTTGGATAATAATTCAGCATTAATCATGATTTTCACTAAGAATAATAAAGCAATATTTGTATAGAGGAATTGTTTTTCTCAATTCTATTTTTTGTTGTATCTACTGGTATATTATTGGTCTGATTAATTATGATAATCCGGTCATTCATGAATTGTTAGCGTTGTTTTAAAAATCGGCCTAATCTATTTTGATAAGTTAAGGCGGATACATGATTTTACCAACTTGGTTGGTTTATCTAGTTTCATCAATGTTTTTCCCACCAGATCGGACCGGCCGGTCCGACCAGGGATCGGCCCCCTAGCCGGTCCGGTTCGCTATGATTCGGTTTTAGGTGCTTGAACCGGTGGTCGGACCGGGAAACCGGACCGGTTCGGACTTGTTTTTGTTTTTTTTTTTTTTTTTTTGTTTTTATATTTTAATGGGTAAAAACGGGATGTTGAACCATAAATTAGTGTGTTGGATATACAAATATAGTTAAGTTTTATATATAACTATAAAATACATATATAAATCATATATAAATTACTTATATTTAATTATATATATAAATATAGTTAAATCCGGTCCAACCGGTCCGACCACCAAACCAATAAGACGTCCTGTTCGACATCCGATCTGGTTCTGAAAACATTGATTAAGACGCGTTATCACCACGTAAAAGTGTGACACCTACCTATACAATAATATAAACATAACATAAATAATTTATTATATTTATACCAACATGGAATTAAATAAAATATATATAAGATCGAGTCCAAAGTGGCTGCTAAGAAACGATAATTAACAACTTTGACGAGACCATCCAAAATCACCAAGTTTGCCTATTTATAAGTGATTCACAACACTAGAAACATAACCACTAATCCAAACATCCAACAGCTCCGTTATCTTTTAATCATGCATACTTCCACCGGACCATCACAGTATACCGCCACCGGCGTGCCAGCTCAGCCCATGACCGCCCCGAGCGAGTGGTCCACCGGCCTTTGTGACTGTGGCAAAGATTGCTCCAGTTGTAAGTCTACAGAAAACTAGCTCTATCATTCTCTGATACTATATGAATTAATATGATCTTGTTACATAAAACGGTATAATTGAAGTTTATATTGTTTTTGGGAACTATATATAGGTTGTTTGACGTGTTGGTGTCCGTGTATTTCTTTCGGACGAATTGCTGAGGTTGTGGACAAAGGAACTACTTGTAAGTGTTTCCGCCCTGGGGCTCGAGCTTGATCAATATGATTGTGTAGTAATCAATCAACTGCTTTGTGCTTCTAGTTTAGTGTTTTCTTGAAAGATAACTTTCGTATTATCGTCATTTATGTATAAAATACTGTATAATATGGTCTAATTTTGTATAATATATGATTTTTTTGTCAATTAAATAATAACAATAACTAAGTCTTGCACAACGAAAGGGTCATGTCACGAGAAATGAATCAAAATAACTTCAAACTAGAATACAAGTCGTTTTAACAAATATTATTTTGGTTCACATGAAAACAGCTTTACCGGTACAAATTAGAAGTTGGCAATATATGAAGTTACTTAAAATACTTTGCTAATCGATTAATTTTTTTCTTTTATCCAATACAGCATGCGGTGTACACGGGGCCCTATATTCGATCCTTTGTCTGTTCACTGGATGTGAATGTATATATTCATTTATGTATCGTTCTAAATTAAGGCAACAATACATGTTGCCTGAGCACCCTTGCAACGATTGTTTGGTTCATTGTTGTTGTGAGTTGTGCGCTCTTTGTCAGGAGTATCGTGAGCTTAAGTATCGCGGATTAGAGCCATCTCTTGGTAATAAACTTCTCTCAATCTATTTTTATTACAAGTTAAAATCAATATATTAATATAATCTATAGATTGTTGTATGCACATGCATCTAACTCAAGTTTTTATGGCTTTTGCAATATAATAAGGATGGGAAGGAAATTTGATGAGACAGAATCAAGGAATCGTGATGCCCCCAATCGGTCCTAGTGAAATGAAACGATAATATATTAACAACAGAAGAAACAAGTAATAGATTGAAATTGTAATATTATTTTGTGCTTTTGTATGTTATGCCGATTGTATTAATTTTATTTGGATATTATAATAAATGTAATTTTAAATCTAATTGTAATATATCAATATCATCTATTGTTGATGCTTGTTGGTCTTGAATGTCAGTTTTATAGAGTAAATCTTATTTAAGAGTAAATTACTATTTTTGCCTTTGGGGTTAGGGTCATTTAATCCTATTAGTCTAAAAGAAATCTTTTGACATATCACACCTTGATGTTGCATCTTATAACAGTTTTGGCCCCTAACCACTAACTCTATTAGTTTTGTCAGTTAAGTGCAAGGGTATTTTGGTCTTTCTTACTCCAAGGCTGTTTTGAAAGTTAAAAAGTTTTTTTTTTAACATTGAAGGGCTATGTATGTAATTATTTAAATTAACAAAAACCAACTCCAAGTTAAATAAGTTTTTAATTATATATTTAAAAATTATACAATTAAAGATGTGTTTTTTTATAAAAAGCTACGACTTTTTAAATCTTTTGTTTTTTCATATACGTCTTCTCCAGAATCATTAGTTTTTTAAAATAAAAAATTATAAATCTTTCAACCATTCTAATGTATTTTGTTTAATTATACAATACAACTTAGAAAATTTATTATTATTTTGGTTTTCTATCATTTTTATTAAACTTATTTTTTAAAATCATTCGTTAGAAATCTTTCATTAAATTATACAATACAAGTTATAATATTTTTAAAACTTTGATCCTTTTAAAACCTTTCATTGAATTATACAATCGTTCTTAACTTCGTTCTTCTTTAGAACCGTTCATTTCTTAACTTTTTTTCTTAAAGATTTTGTTTTTTATAAACGTATCTTTTAAATTGTTATTTTTTAAAATCATTCCTTTGCTTAAAATTGTTTGTTTTTCAATCACCACGTATTTCTAAAATTATTTATTTTTTTAACATTTTTTTGCTAACGACTATAAGTAAGTAATACAATATAATATATATTTGAACGATTATATTTCTAATGGTTATTTTTGTAACGGATATGTTTTTAAGTTGTTTAAATTCTTAACTTTTTTATCAAGTTAGAATTTTTATCTTGTACTGTATACCAGAATGAAATATTTAAAAATGACGAACAATATGAAAAAAGATTGAAAAACGAATGAGTTTGGAAAACATATTTATAAAAACAAAATCTTTAAATAAGTCATATTTATTTTTATGTTTATAATACGTTTTATTAAATAATAATCATAATAATAATAATAAAAAACAATCACAAAAAATATTTCTAAATTGTATTGTTTAGTGAAACGATAGATTTTAAAAAGGACGAACAATATAAAAAAAGTTTAAAAAATGAATGGTTTTGGAAAGTCGTTTATAAAATTCAAAAGCTTTAATTAATACATAATTATTTGTATATTATAACGTGTTTTATTAGATAATAAACATAAGAATAACGAAAAAAACCAAAATAAAAATAAAAAACTCTGATTTGTATTGAAGTGAAAGATTTAAATTTTTTTGAAAAAAAATTATTTTAAAATGTCATTTATAAAAAATAAAAGCTTTAGCTTTTATAAAGGACGTAGTTATTTTTATATTAACATGATGATTAATTAAATAATAATTATTAAAATAAAAAAGCACACTCAAACAACAAAAAAAACTAAAGTACAAGTAAAAATCTTACAACAACGATATTAAAAATATAAAAATAAAAATATCATAAATAATAGAAAAAAAAAATAAATGTGGGGGTTGTTTTTGTAAATTTGAGTAATTACATATGTAGTCACTTTGTAATTTACACAGATACCCCTAAGATGTAAATGGACGAAAATACTTTTAGAGTTAACAAAATAAACTAACAGAGTTAGTATTAGAGGCCAAAATTGTTACAACATGCAACCTCAAGATGTAATATGTCAAAAGATTCACTTTTTTGACTATTAGAGTTAAATGACCCTAACCGCAAAGGCTAAAATAGTAATTTACTCCTTATTTAATTATAGTGAATGAGTTGCATGTTGGTATATAGTTTAGTTTTCAAGTGTCAATTTTCATAAACTTGATAATTAAAAAACAACTGCATGTGAAACACCTTATTGCACCACAAATGACAAAAACCATGGCATGTGAAATGTCTTATATATTACACCACAAATGACAATGACAATATATCTATGATCTATTTATGGTACAATAACACCTTTTAATGATAATTATGTTATAATTCATAGTTTTTTAATGGTTAGAAGGTAACCATAATACTAAATAGTTAAGAGGTTAAATTTTAATGATACTTTTTAACCATTCAAAATTATGATTATTTTTTAATTATTAAAAGGTTATGGACCACTAAGAGATAGCATTAAAAGACTACCAAACAACCCTTAATAAAAAATTTGAATTAATGTATTTCAATATATGGTCATTTGTCATTAACTTAATAAAAGACCAAGGACAAATCAACGACATCGTCAAAAAAAGTATTTATTCTTAAATATCCGTCTATTATCACTAGAAAGTAAGATAAAGTATAAATATTTTTAGAGGTTGTTGATAACTACCGAAGACTTTTAGTGATAAGATTTCTAGTTAGCCTTGTTAGTCGATGACTGGTGATTGAGATTTATATAAAAAAATATTATCATGTGTTTCAATTTGTGAGGATACAATATATTCCCCATGATATTTTTGTGAGGCTTTTTATTTGTCATGAGTTAGTTTTCCTATAGACCATCACCAACGGGTTAACAACTGACTCCTATCTCCACTAGGGATGAGCTCGGTACCATACCTGTACCGAATCGGTACCGGTACGTAAAGTACCCGGTCTCGAATTTTATAAAAAAATGAGTACCGGTACTGGTTTTGGTATATGGGTACAGGTATCGGTACCGGTATTTCGGTACCTGATACCTCTTTAGTACCCGTTACATCCACAACATTATTTTTTAGGCTTGTTGCATGGTTCATGTTTGGTTACAGTATCTAGTACTTGTTTTTGTACCCGTTACCAAGTACATGGTTGGTACCCGATACCTATTAAAGTTTATAATAACTAAACAAAAATAAAGTATCAAAAAAACATCCACATGTCCAACAAAAATAATACATAGACTTGTCCATGCATTCTAAATATAAAAAATTCCACACGTGATTACCACTACTCAGTTGTGAAACAACACTGACAAAAAAAATAATAAATTGTTTTTGCTTCATGGTGATGAGTTTCACCCCAAAATAATAAACACCACTATAATCAATACTAATACAAAAAATTTTAAAATACCAAAGAAAGTTAATCTTCGATTTGATCACTATGTTGTTCCTCATTTTTTAAAATAGGCTATTCGTATTTAGGTACTATCGGGTACCATACGGGACTTTTGGGTAAAGTACCGGTACCGGCGAGTACCGATCCCGAAATGTAAGAAAATCAAGTACCGGTACCGGTACCTTATACATATTTTCGGTACCAGCTGGGTACCGGTACCGGTACGGTACGGGTACTGGGTGTCAAATGCTCATCCCTAATCTCCACTTAGGAACTACTGAGGGTTATCTAAGTCATTCCATTCCTTTTATATGTAGTGTTTGTGTTAAAAATTCAGATTATATTTGCTATATATGATGATTTAAAAAGATGATCACTATAATGGAATAGTACCCTTTCACGATGATATTTAACGTTACTTGTTTTGGCAAACCTGCTTCTGATAAACTTATAGGTAAGTTACGATGTAAATACATGATTGTTACGACCTTAAAGAAAGCTCCATTCCTCTTCATTTGTTATTTTTTTGTCGATATATTTCTTTCATCAACATATTAATTAAACAAGAGTTAAGTGCTTTTTTGTTCATGTGGTTTGGTAAAAATTATCATTTGAAATTTTAAATCGAAAAGTTTCATAAAATAACTATTCGAAGCTATTTGACTACATCTAATTAGCATCCTTCGTATTTTTCATCAAACATTCCCTAGTTGAAGGGTATCTTATTCAAAAAAGTTACAAATAAAGAAGCAGTCCCGTGTGAGGGGTTTTACGTGTTTAATCTCTATAGGTAATCGTCATTGCGATTTGACTTCACTTGTTAGATAAAACAAAATCTAAGAATAACCATCTAAAATGATATCTTTCTAACTGTATGAAGTATACCTAACAAAGAAAATAAAAAATAAACAAATAAGTCATATGACACCAATTGTTTAAATCATTCATAAAACACTAATCATCATAAAAGTAAAAGAAAAATGAACATACCATCAAATCCATGAATCATAACCATAAAACAACAATCGTCATAACCACCGACTTTATACCAAAGACTTTCCATGATGCAAGAAATCTAGCAAAAATATTGTGACTACTAAACTAAGAACAATGATCGATATTAGTAGAAAAATAAACATACCATCAAATCCATGAATCATAACCATAAAACAACAATCGTCATAACCACTGACTTTATACCAAAGACGTTCCGTGATGCAAGAAATCTAGCAAAAATATTGTGACTACTAAACTAAGAACAATGATCGATATTAGTAGAAAAATAAACATACCATCAAATCCATGAATCATAACCATAAAACAACAATCGTCATAACCACTGACTTTATACCAAAGACTTTCCGTGATGCAAGAAATCTAGCAAAAATATTGTGACTACTAAACTAAGAACAATGATCGATATTAGTAGATTCTTCATAGTTACGTAATTTTGCTCAAATAGTAGGGTAGAATCACCAAATAAATAAAATGCAAAATAGGGTAAAAACACCAAATCAAACTATAGGGTCGATTTGAATGATAATGCAACGGTGAATTGGTGATAGCTATTGTGGTCGGGATGAACAAACTTATAAAACTCATGTGGATCGAAATCGTCGGGCCAACCACGAACAAAGCAGACTTCTTCAAAAATTACTTGCAAGTGATTATGGGACGAACTTGCGATTGCAATTACTGTGTTTGGTATCGATTATAGGGACGAAAGAAATTGATATATAGGGTAAGAATTCGTCTTTTGTGATTACCTTAATACCCCTTAAGTGAGGAAGATTTAACACGAAATATTAACAGTGTTAATTAAGTGTAAGTAAATGGATTCAAAAGACTAACTTTATGAAACTTTTGGAGTCAAATTGTAAGATTAAAATTTTTGAATTTAATGGTAATTTTTATAAAACTATAAGCATGAAAATACTTAATTTAAGAAACAATATCATATTAAGTTCTAAATTTTTATACTTCAAGTATTTTATTTTTATTTTATATAAATAAATGCACTCAAATTCTCCAATGAACTTAAGAGGAAATCACATATGATTCGAAACGAAGAAGAAAACACTTTTGTAGCACCAGTCAATACGTTTCTCTTACTTTGTGGTTTTATATATTTAATAATTAATAATAAAAATTACCTTCGTCAACACGTCATGATAAACCATGAGCCCTCAATCCCATGCATTTTTCCAGTTTACTTTGCAAATTATTATTGTAAAATCACTACTTTCGATTATTGGTATATAATTTCAGATAAGGTATTTCTAAATGCACCCTACTCTAATTTCTAATTACACCCTACTCTATAATATTAATTACATTGACTAATATTTTCATTTTTTATGTCCAATCAAATTATGATTAACAACTAAAAAGTTTGAGTAAAATTAATAAGATTGTTAGGTCTTCGTAAATGCACCCTAGTAAATCTTCAATATAGTATAAAATCAAATGAATTTTTGATGATGTTTTTCTTATCCTTTTTTTTTATTATCATCTACTGTTCATTAAAACTTTTTATCATACTATTATTAAATAAAACTGATTTTATACTTATTACATTATTTTTATATTGATATGCCTAAATTTATTTCGGTTTGTTTATCTAAAAGAAAAGTATATTTTTTAAAAACTATTACGCTTGTATTTTTTATATTTTATTTATTCTTGCCTTCTGTTATTATCTAATAAACACTCAAAATTATCTTTGTTTGATTTATCCTTTAATAGAGGTGTTGTTTTATATATAATATTGATTTAAAAATACTTTATAATATGTTGTTTGATATGAGCGTTCAAATTAGTTAATTGTTTTTAAAACTATTTATGCATATATAAAATATAATATATATACACACACATCTAGAAAATTGTTTTAAATTATTTAAAATAGTTTTTACGATGAATAACTTAGATGATGGATAAGGTGAGATCAGAAAAAAAAATTTATTGAGGTAAAGTTGAATTAATAAAAAACATGGGTTAAAGAAATTACATAACGGGTGTTAAAATAAAAAAAGGACGTATGCAAATAGTTTTCAACTAAATTAAAATTTGTCTTAAAAGTATTAAATCAGTTTTAATATATGAATGCTTAAAATTTAATTTATTTAGTTTTAAATTCAAATAGTGCTTTACGTCTAATCTTAAAATTTTTGAAATTAATTATATTAATTAAATAGTAATAATGCTTATAGTTGCATTTAATACCTGATTGTAATTAATGAAAGATTAGAAGGTTTTTAATGATTGTGTGATAATTAATGAATGGTTAGTAAAGTTTTTAATGTCTCTAGACTAGGATATTGTAGAGTAGGGTGCAATTAGCAACACCCTTTCAGATAATGATGAGAACAATCATATTGAAATTGATCACAAAGAGCTTGTACCCTAATTAATGAACGTGAAATTATATCAGTTGTAAAATCAATCTTGAGAACTAAATAATTAAGCTGTTGAAATAAACAATTGAATCAAACCGAAAATATATGTAAACATGTAGATTTGATGTAACATACTTCAATTGTTTTTTAATTATTAAACTAAACTAATAAAACTGAATACATAATACATAAAACTAATACTAACCCAACTCAAATACTATTTAAAATAATCATATAGCTAAACTAATAATCATTTATTTCTAACAAACCATAGCTACTAATTAATTAAAAAGAAATTTTGTTTCACTCCTTGATCTTTTTTACTTTGCTCAAATTAAACTCTTCAAACTATAAACATATTAAAATTAGATTCTTCATAACCAAGACTTGGTGACCGATGTATCATTTTTATTTGCGGATGAACACAATCACTTAAATAAATGTAACACCCCAAATCCCCAATCATGCACAAAGATAGGTTGATATGTTGATGTTACAGAAATCATTAATAAATAGTTATTTAGTAGATAATTAATACTAAGGGTCCAACAATCTAAAAGAATTTAAACGAATTAAGTAGAATAATATAAAATTTTCTCCGATTCGAATATTGATTTGTTATCTTAGCAAAAGACATGATTGAATTGTAAAACCTACTCATATACACAAACGAAATATATAATTATATACCAACATGGAATTAAGTATATATATATATAAATAAATAAATAAATAAATAAATATATATATATATATATATATATATATATATATAACCATATATATATATATGTTATATATTATATATATATATTATATACGTAAATATGTACCAAGTGAAACTATATATGTAGCTACAAGTAATATGTAAACCAGAGAAAACTAGGTTGAATACAATGACATAGTACATATACTGTTACAGTGTACAACTATTTACTATCATACATACAGGATTATATACGAACAAAGTAATTGTCACAAAGGATAAACTGTATATCGCTACCCGAAGTGACCACTAGTTACGTAGTATACTAAGTCTAGTATATTTTAAGTCGTTTCGTAATCATTCACGTTCCTTGGAGTTTATATTAAAAAATACATAATGATTTTGAAAAATTAGGTTGAAGTTTACTTAGATATACTTTAAACAATTTAAGTTAAATAAATTATAAATTATGTAATTGGATAGTGGTGATTTTTACTGTTTTTAATTATAAATATGGTTTTTATTTGATCACTCCCCTATATATATATATATATATATATATATCTATATATATATATATATATATATTAAATTAAGTCCTAAGAAGCTACTAGGAAATAGTGACGACAACTTGTTTGTTAATTCTATTCACAATTTCACACCCAAGCCCATCAACAGCCTTGCCTATATATAAGTTGTACATAACACTTAGAACCATCAAACCAAACCAAACCAAACCAAACCTTACCTTATCATCAGACAACTCACTTAACTCCATGACCGCCCCAGGCCAGTGGTCCAGCGGCCTTTGTGCATGTGCCGATGATTGCTCTAGTTGTAAGTTTATAGCAAATGATCATCATTATGTGACACCAAATGAATCAACAAGAACTTGTTATATGGGATTGCTTAACTAAAGTTTCATGTTTTTTTCTTTTTCGAATCAAATTATATCTTATAGTTATGATAAAGATATTGTAATAAACCTTAACTAATATATTATGTATATTACTTCATGAAACAACAGGTTGTTTGACGTGTTGGTGTCCATGCATTTCTTTTGGACGAATTGCTGAGATTGTCGACAAGGGAACTACTTGTAAGTGTCTCCGGCTCAAGTTGTTTACGACATATGATTTTATAACAATCAATTTTTATAACCTAGCTTCTTATTTATCGTCATTTACATATAAAAAGTAGTTAAATCATCTATCCTTTAATTATATATATTTATCGTCATATATATATATATATATATATATATATATATATATATATATATATATATATATATGTATATATATATATATATATATATCTATATATATCTATATATATATATATATATATGTCTATATACATACCTGTATCTATTATCTATACATGTATATCTATATCCCTTATATATAACATGTATATATATATACATATACCCATACCTAATATATATATATATGTAATATATGTATATATATGTATATATATGTATATATAAAGATTCTTTTTTAATTAAACAATTGAACTAAGCTTGGCAAAAGAGAAAAGTGTACTTCATGTAACCTATTAAAACGGGCAAATATTCTAAACATGTCATTTTAACAAGTATGAATTTAATTTAGTTAAGGTTGAAATTGGTCCTAACCGATGCAAATTTTGAAGTTTATATATAATTTGGTTATATTAATTTGATGAAAATTTATAAAATTTTCATCTGAACAGCTTGTGGTCTACACGGAGCTCTTTATTCAATACTATGCCTACTTACTGGATGTCAATGCATATATTCATGCATCTATCGCTCTAAATTAAGGCAACAATATGCGTTGTCTGAGCAACCTTGCAACGATTGTCTTGTCCATTGTTGTTGTGAGTATTGCGCCCTTTGCCAAGAGTACCGTGAACTTAAGAATCGTGGATTTGAACCATCTCTTGGTAATAAACGTCTCTCAATCTCTCTTATTATAAATTAAAACAAACCAATATGACCTACAAATTGTTATAAAACACATCTAACTCGAGTTCGTCTTTTTGCATATGAAAAGGTTGGGAAGGAAATCTAGCGAGGCAGAATCAAGGTGTCGTGATGCCACCAGTCGGTCCTAATGAAATGAAGCGTTGATCATGCTAAGAACATAAAGCAACTCGTAATAATTGAATTTGTAAAAGTTTAAAACATTATGTTATACTCGTATATTACAGTGCAGGTCTCAATATTTGGATCATTGTTTCAACAAGTTGGCCATAATGGTTCTTTGAAGTTTTAGATAAAATAAATGTAATTTCGTTTTTTTCTGTTTAATGTGTAATAAAAGATCAAGTTTTTATATATATATTTTCTAGTATAGTTCCTCTTTAACTTAATGTTTTATATAAACTTTATTAATAATTAAAAACTGCTAGTTTCATTTGTTAGTCCAAACTGAGTCAACAGTCAAGAACGATATATTTAGTCTTTACTAGGTAAATTTGTTGAGGTGCGCATAAGTCGGGTCAAGTATACGTGTTGTCCGAGCAACCTTGCAATGATTGCCTAGTCCATTGTTGTTGCGAGTGGTGTGCTATTTGCCAAGAGTATCGTGAACTTAAGAATCGTGGATTTGAACCATCTCTTAGTAATAAACTTCTTTCAATCTCTCATATTAGTGTTTACAAGTACGTTAAAATGAACTACAACTTGTTATAAACACATCTAACTCGAGTTTTCTCAATGGATTTTGCACTATAACAAGGATGGGAAGGAAATTTCGCGAGGCAGAATCAAAGAGTCGCGATGCAGGCGGTTGGTCCTAGCGAAATGAAACGTTAATAATTGAAATTGTAAAAACTTGCCATTTCAACAATACTGCAATGCAGGGCTCTACAAGTATTTGGACCATGTTGGGCATAATAATTTCTAATTTTTCAAGTTTTAGATAAATAAAAATGTAACCTCTAGATTTTGTAATGGTCATTTTTTATCCGTTGTACGTGTAATATTAAAGATCACTTTTTTTATAATTTTCTTTTCTTTACATTTTATATAAACCTTATTAATATCGTTAGTTGGCCTATTTAACAACAACAAATAGATGATTGTTTATATATTGACACATATTTTTTCTCAGTAAATTAACTCTTACTTATAACGAATGAGTTACATTTCAATAATAATATAGTTGTGAAAAGAAATTTCATGAATAATGATTCGGACCCAAAAGAAACTATTATCTAGGTTTCATTCAATTTTGGATATGGGTGGTGGGCGAGGGGTTTCGGGTGGAGATGACGGTGGTGGTGGCGAGGAAACAAGGAGGTTAGGGTGGCCGATGATGGTGACGATGGTGGTGTGTTGGTGGTTGTCGGTGATGGGGTGTTGGTGGTTAGGCAATAGTAATGGTGTGTTGGTGGTTGTCGGTTGTGGGGATGTTGGTGGTTATGCGATGGTGGCCGCGGAGACATCAATAACTATAAGTTACAAACCTAATGAAAAGTGTTTAAGTTTTTGGTGCTATGTTTATGCATAACGGTACTATTGTAAATGTAATCAAATGTGAGAGTATTTAATATTTGACTTCTTAACTTTTTAAAGATGTATTTTCCCCTTAAAATGTTACGTTTTAACCCCTCAAGTTTATATATATATATATATATATATATATATATATATATATATATATATATATATATATATATATATATAAAATGTATTTTACACCATATACTTAACTATTTGTTTTTGGCGCAGTCACATGTTTTTATGTTATTGTCTTATAAAATCTAAACTTTAATAATTTACAAAAAGTCTGGATATATTATTTTTCGACTTGCCAATTTTTATATATGTTGTGTAAGTTTGTTTCAAAATAGTTTCGAATATACTATTGTGAATTGCTTTTTTTATTTACGTTGCTGTGTAAAATTCATTGAAAACGAAATTATATGTGTCATAATTTACAATTCAATAATACATAAACTTGCAAGTCGTCAAAGTTGATTCAAGTTTTAAAAATTCTAGAATATCTATTTTTTCTGTAACTTTTGGTATATTTTCTTATAAAATCAAAATTTTTCTATCCTTATTTTTTAGTCAAATTAGATTTTGATAATCCTAACTATCACCTATTAGCCGATAATAATTCACACTATCACATTTTGCCGATAATAATCCTATATTTCAGTTTTGTTTGGCAATCCTAATTGCATAGTTTTTAGTAATTTACACTCGTTTTCAATTCATTTCATTGTATGTCTTCCTATTTTGTTTACAATCATCATCATGAGTAAAATCAAGTGTAAACAAATGAATGATTACATCAATAGGATTGCTTTTGACAAAAAAAAATAAAAGTTAGAAATAGCCAAACTGATAGATAAATTATTATCGGTCAATAAGTGATAGTTTGAATTATTAGAATACAATTTACCTTTTTATTAACACTAATTTTTTTAATTGTTTGGTTCAGTCTGTTACGCCATACCTATTTTTATGAACTTTCGACATAATTTTTTTAAAGATCTATTTCCTACATCCAATTCTAAATATTATCAAGGGCCCCGGCATAACATACGGTTTGTGACATCTTTGTTTTTGTATAAAGTCTTGAATATAATCAACGACATTGATATTTTGGTTTTTTACGTTAAACTTGTTGGCTCGTGAAAAAGTTTTTCTAATTAGATTTTTATAGTTTTGCGTCCACCATAACGAGGGTTCCTTGTACTAGTTGCACCACAAATGACAAAAAATCATTACACGGAAAGTATGAAACACCTTATCGCATCACAAATGACAAAAACCATTGAATATGAAATACCTTATTGCACCACAAACGACAATGACAATATATCTATAATATATATATATATATATATATATATATATATATATATATATATATATATATATATATATATTATATATATATATTTCAAGACAAAAATGTAATTTTTTCTGAAAGTATGAAACACCTTATCGCATCACAAATGACAAAAACCATTGAATATGAAATGCCTTATTGCACCACAAACGACAATGACAATATATCTATAATATATATATATATATATATATATATATATATATATATATATATATATATATATATATATATATATATATATATATTTCAAGACAAAAATTGTATTTTTTTTTTCTACGTATGGTTATATTTAATTAATTGAAGATAAACTGATCAAGGACAAATCAACGGTAGGGTGATCAAATCGGATATTTAGATTTCGGATTCGAATCGGATATCTGTAATTTTTGGGTATCCGAACAGATATTTATTATTTAATAACTTTTATAAAAATTTATACTTTTATTAAAAAACTTTTAGATATCCGAAATCATTATAAAATATCTAAAAAATCTATAATTTATGATTAATATTTATTATTTCAATATATATATACATATATGTATGTATGTATGTATGTATATATGTATATATATATATATATATATATATATATATATAATATATATATTATATATATAATATATATATATTATATATTATATATATTATATAATATTAGGGGAGGGTTCAAAAGGTATATCAATATGGTAGGCGTTGGGAAGATAAAAATTTACTGAATTTTATGGTGAAATTTTTTTGGAAAAATAATGTCGTGAAAAAAAGTTATGAACGTTTTTACAAAAAGATGGAAATGACATGTGATTTGCATGTGAAATTTTTTTGGTTCCTAGAGTTCTCATAAAAAAAGTGCTTCTCGACATGGTAAAAACACTATCCGAGTTCGAAATATTTGAATATCTGTACTTTTGGATATATCGGGTTTGGTATTCCTGCATACCCCTAATTGATGACATGATAACAAAAAACATATTTTTTTAATCCATCTATGATCCATGATCCGTGATCACCAATGTGTAAGGAATGAAAACAAAGTCAACAGTTATATATTTTTAAGGGTTGTCGTTAATTACCGAAGATTTCTAATGATAAGATTTCTAGTCAAGCTTTTTAGTTAATGATGGGTGAATAGGATTTATAACAAATTAATCGTGTGTCATATTATGTGAAGATAAGATTCCTCCGATATTTTTATGAGGGTTTTCACTTGTCATGAGTTGTAGTTTATCTAGATACCATCATCAATCTATACTAATCTATATTAATAAAACAAAATATCTAGAAAATATACGTTATTTTTCTGCATTGTCCATCTATGCTCCGTCTAGGATTTGGATATGTGTCCTTATTAAAAAGAAAGTTAACCATTTAATGATACATTAAATACTAATGATTATTTATATATTATTCAAATTATAAAATAGATTGTTGATAAATTAAAAGACTCCAATGAAAATAAGAGGAAATCACATATGATTTGAAACGAAGAAACACTCTTTTGTAATACCAGTCAACACGTTTCCCTTGCTATGTGCTCAATCCATATGCTTCAACCTTCCAAGTTCTAATAGATCTATGCATTAATTTAACCAATTTACTTTTAAAATTATTATCGTAAATCAAGATCCTTGAAATTATGTTTTAAAATATTACAATCATATTGAAATTGATCACAAAATGCTTGTACCCTTCATTAATGAACTTGAAATCATATCAATTGTAAACTTAATTTTGAGAACTAAATAATCAAGACTTTAAAGGTGAACGATGTATCATTTTGATAATCAACACAAGCACTTAAATAAATATGTAACACCCCAAATCCCCAAGCACAAAGCTAGGTTGATAATTTGATGTTACAGAAATCATAGATAAATATTTATTTAGTGAATAATGAATACTAAAAGGGTCCAACACTCTAAAAAAATCCAATCGAATTAATTTGAATAATATAAAAATTTTCCCTTATTAAAATATTGAAATATTATTCTTAGTGAAAACCATGATGAAAAGTGTAAAACCGACGCATATACACAAACAAAATATATAATTATATACCAACATGGAACTAAATAAACAATATATATTAAATCTAGTCCAAAGAGGCTGCTAGGCAATTTAATTACAACTTGTTTGTTAATTATCCAATATCATCATGTTGATAATATACATTTAAATATCATCACATACCATACACTACTAATACTTACACAAACTCTTTAGAACCATCAAACCAAACTAAACCAAACCATACCATACGACAACTCAATTAATATTAACATTTAACCATGCATTCTTCCACCGGACAGCCGCAATACGCCACCGGCATCCCAGCTCAGCCCATGACCGGCCCAAGCCAATGGTCCAGCGGCCTTTGTGCATGTGGCGATGATTGCTCTAGTTGTAAGTTTACAACAAATGCTCATTGTTTTGTGACACTAAATGTATTAAGAACTTGTTATATAGTAGTTGTTTAAGTGAAGTTTCATGGTCTTTTTCTCTTATAATTATAATAAAAGTATATTAATAAACCGTAACTGATATATTTTTATACGATACTTCTTGAAACAACAGGTTGCTTGACGTGTTGGTGTCCATGCATTTCTTTTGGACAAATTGCTGAGATTGTCGACAAGGGAAATACTTGTAAGTGTCTCCGGTTCAAGTTTAATTGATCGAGCATATGAATTTATAACAATTAATTTGTTAGAATCTAGCTTCTTATTTATGGTTACTTATATATAAAAAGGTAGTTAAATCAACTATTTTAGCATAATGTATGATTTTTTTGTTAATTAAGCAACTAAACCAAGCTTGACAAATTAGAAAAAGTTTGGGTCATGTAATCGTTGTAATTAAAACGGGTCGTTTCAAGAAAGTATAAGTTTGATTTAGTTAAAGTTGAAATTGGTTCTAACCGATGCAAATTTAGATGTTTATATCCAATTATATTAATTTGATGAAATTTAATATAGTTCTTTTTTTTATAAATATGAACAGCTTGCGGTGTACACGGGGCCCTTTATTCAATACTGTGTCTATTTACCGGATGCCAATGCATATATTCATGTATCTATCGCTCTAAATTAAGGCAACAATATGCGTTGTCTGAGCAACCTTGCAACGATTGTCTTGTCCATTGTTGTTGTGAGTATTGCGCCATTTGCCAAGAGTACCGTGAACTTAAGTATCGTGGATTCGAACCATCTCTTGGTAATAAACTTCTCTTTCTCTCTCATTCTTATTATAAATCAATATCAACTAATACGACCTACAAATTGTTATAAACACATCTAACTCGAGTTTGTAATTTACGCATGAAAAGGTTGGGAAGGAAATGCGTCGAGACAGAATCAAGGAGTCGTGATGCCACCGGTCGGTCCTAGCGAAATGAAACGTTAATTTAACTAAGAAGAGAAAGAAACTCGTAATAATTGAATTTGTAAAAGTTTAAAACATTATGTTATACTCGTATATTACAGTGCAAGTCTCATTGTTTGGATCTCAGTTTCAACAAGTTGGCCATAATTGTTTTCTAAAGTTTTAGATAAAATAATGTAATTTCTAGATTTGAATGATTGTAATTTCGTTGATTTTCTTGGTTTAAACTATGCAGCATGAATTGGTCATTATCGTAAAACTCGTTAAAACTATAGAAGTAAACACCATACTTGTTATGATAAATCCTACGCTTCCGAAAAAAATATTCAATATTGTTTAAAGTTATTGAATTTACATGAAATATTTTATTTTGAATAATTTAATATTCAATTAAGATCGATAAATATAAACCATTTAATACACATTCCGAAATTACATTCCTTGATATTATAAACCTTTAATTTCATTTAAGAGTGATAAAAATACAGAGATATTCAAAGGTTTTACGTTCTCACCGATATCTCCGTCGTCTTACCGGTTTTCAAAACCGAACCGGATAGTGAACCGGGCGTCTTACCGGTCCGCTGGTCGGACCGGTTCAATCGGTCGGACCGTATATAAGAACCGGATAAAATTATAATTATTTTTTTATAAATATATGTAAAAATTACTAAAAAATAAAAAAATATATATATATAAAAAAACGGTTCAACTGGTCCGGTTCCCGGTCCGACCGCCAGTTCGACCGGTCCAACCGGTCTGACCACTGGTTCAACGTTAAACCGGTTTTAAGCACCGAACCGGACCGGATTGGAGTTCGGTTCCCGGTCCAACCGGTTGGATCGGCCGGTGCGGTCCGGTTTTCAAAACCATGACTATAACAAGTTAACAACTTAACTTTTTAATGATAATATTAAATGCTAATGATGTTAATACTTAAGTAAAAGGAGACCTATTTCAAAAATATTTAAATTTGAAAATCAAATTATATATCAATGTTAATACTTAATATAGGCTTAGTCTTTTCTACTTTATATACTTTTATATAAGTAGATACGTTGTTTTTATTATTATATTCTTGTAAAAAGAATTTATTGATGATAAATTAATTCTTTCATATTCATATTTTTCACAATATATTCATCCTGTTTAGTAAAAATATATATATCACATCGTAAAAAACAGTTTTAAAAATTATACCATCAATGCTAGCTAGTAATTTCAAGTTGCCGTTATATAAACAAAAAATTTAAATGTTCAACACTTTGACCACGCAAAAGTAGTATCTATTTACAAACACGAAAACAAATGATTTCAAAGGTTTAAAGATATGATAGTGATGAGATTACGTACTAATAACGGATTCTTGTGGTTAAAAAACAAGGTATCATAGAATAAGTTAAATAACATCCAACGGTGCCTAAGAAAAGATGATTAACAACCATGTGTTGATAATTGTATTATCATCAACTCTTTGCACATAAATAGGTAGTCCACAACCACTCCAAAACCTCAGCTCAATCTTTTTTCAATCATGGATTCCTCCATCGGACCGCCACCACAATCCGCCAATACTAATGTCTCGCCTCAGCTCATAATCGCCCCTAGGCAATGGTCCACCGGCCTTTGTGACTGCTGCAAGGATTGCTCAAGTTGTAAGCCTATAGCAGATATTCATCACTATGCGCGTTATACTTTATGAATTACAAGAACTTGTTATAAATAACAACCTCAATTAATTGAAGTTTCATGTTGTTTTTGGAAACTACATGTTGCTTGACG
Organism: Flaveria ramosissima; assembly: GCA_025215565.1. Lineage (NCBI taxonomy): Eukaryota > Viridiplantae > Streptophyta > Magnoliopsida > Asterales > Asteraceae > Flaveria > Flaveria ramosissima. Next base: position 50,339,929 of record CM046032.1, read on the forward strand.
TGTTGGTGTCCGTGCATTTCTTTTGGACAAATTGCTGAGATAATCGACAAAGGAACTTTATGTAAGTGTCTCATATCTAGTTTTATTATCAATCGTATGATTTAACGGCATTAATTTTTCTAATCTTCTATTGATTTTAATAATTTACATCTAAATCAGCTTGCAGTATACATACGGCTATTTATTGTATGCTTTGTTCGTTCGTCGGATGCGAGTGTATATATTCATTTATGTATCGCTCTAAATTAAGAGATCAATACATGTTGGCTGAGCAACCTTGCAACGACTGTCTTGTCCATTATTGTTGTGAGCGTTGCGCTCTTTGTCAGGAGTATCGCGAACTTAAGCATCGTGGATTTAATCCATCACTCGGTAATAAATCCTTCTAATTTATCTTGCTACAACTTAAATTAATCAATATGATGTGAAATTGTTATAAAAATATCTAACTTGAGTTTTTTTACACGCTTAATTTGCACTAAAATAAGGATGGGAAGGAAATTTAAAGAGGCATAATCAAGAAGTCGTGTTGCCACCGGTTGGTCCTGGTGAAATGGAACGTTAATCATGTTAAATACTAAAGAAACTTTTAATTGTGTAATGTACAATGTGTGACTCTTAAATAAGTGTAACTTTTTAGCTCTGGAAATTGTTATATCGGTTTATAATGTTTTTCAATTTATATTAATATATGTTGAATGATAAGGGGTGTAGTTTTTTGTTAATAGTTGATCTTTAATTGATAACGATTGGCAAAACCTGTGCGTTTTAGCGGGGGTGTTGAAATGTATAAGGCTCGATTTCAACGATTTGAACATTAGTACTCACTCACAAAATGTTGATAAAAATAAGCATGTTGTCAGCATTGAAGACTTGTATGTTTATGTTTCAGTGACGTGTATATTATTACACACAACTTGGATATAAAATGAATTTATATCAAAACGTAAATAAAAAGAAGCACTACGCATAAATACATTCAAAATTTTATATACTTTCGTATTTTATTTTTTTATAAGAAAAATAAAAAAAGCGATGTTACTAGATCACTTGTCCTAAATTGATGTGATACACATTAATAGCATTTAGGGTATAAGGTATGGTAACACGGGAAGCTATCTGCAAGACGAGGTGACATCTGGTGGGTTTTTACCTAGATGAGAATACCACCGTCCGTATTCGGTGACCAAAAAAACCCCGGACTTGGTAATTTTCATCGTTTCTCCCACTTGAACATGTGAATAAAAACTGTTAAAAATTATTTTTATTTTGGAAAATTGGGACGACTCCGTGCAAAGCAAAAACTCAGGAAGAAACTAGGGAAAATGAAAATAATGTGATATTACGCTAATATGTCATTCAAGAAAAAACAAGAAAAATGCCAGTGACCTTATAATAAGTAGATAGATAATTAACATGTAGTGCTCTCAAGATGAAATCTTGTTTTCACTAGTATTTTGCCATGACTTCATGAAGAACACTTATCCATCATAAATTATGATTAACTAACCTCTCGGGTACTCATGAGTCGGGAAAATATCAAGTAATCAAGTTTTAAAAGTGTTTAAATTTGATCACTCAGACAAACTTAATTGAATTTCCAAGTATCATGAATTTTTTATATGAAAAATTAGAAAAATAAAAAACATGTTAATTATGTTTTAAAAAAATATAAAATCCATACCACCGTTTCACATTAGCGTCAAAAAAAAAAGAAAGAAAATATTTCCTAACTTAAACAAAAAGAAAAACATGTTGAAAACATGTTAAAACTTATAATTCAAATAAAATATAAAATCTAAATGATCTAACTAAAACACGTTTTAAATTTGAGTAATCTGATTAAAATATTTTTAAACTTAATTACTTTATCGTAAGTTACCATCATGAGTCCTAAGAATTTATCAAGGTACTATTGACTCCGAAAAAAGATAATAATTTATAATTATTTAGAAAGTGACGTGTACTTGCCTTTTAATCAGCTCTTGAATTATATTGAATGAGTTAGGTGTTAAATTTTGTTTAGGTGTGAAAGAAACAAAAATTTGTGTTTCTATTTCCAAAATTTCGCTTTCAAATTTTTAGAATTTCTCTATAATCTTATCTTATCCTAAACGGGCTAAACTAGACACATGATATAAACAAAATCCAACTTGTCGATAAATCAAATGAAGTTTTAAGTAAGTTTGATCACTTTTGTAATTAATGTAATTAATAGACGAGAGAAGCTAGAAAATTTTTATGAGAACTAATATGATACTATCATGTTTACTCTTAGTTACTATTTATTTAGTGTAGAAAGATTGTATTATCGTTGCGGTTCATTATATACACAAAATTCTCGAATAGATCAAACAGATACGTTGTTTTTTATTTATATTCTAGTAAGATATCGATATATTCATGACTACAACTTTCATAAAATGAGATAAAAAAAAAAGAAGAAAAAGAAATTGAGTATCATATTGTTCAGCCGTTATCAGCTTCGTTATATTTTCTTTTCTGTGATCGTGATTTTTTTTTCATTCGTAAATTTTTAACAAACTGTGATATGATCTGTCTCTAATACAATTACTTTAGTCAAGTTACAATTGTCTGAGTAAATTATTATTTTAGTTTTTGTGTTTTGACGGAAATTAAGGTTTTAATCTAATAGCTTATTTATTACATTGACAACACAATAGTTTTAGGGTTGCTGTGAATGTTTGTTTTGTTAAATAATATAAAAAAAGCTTTTGTTCCCCTAAAAATAAAATAAAAACTCCTCCCTATCGCCACCCAACCACTAGGTGATTTGAAAAGTATTTACTAAAATGAGTGATTTGCAAATTTTCTTTTTTTCACTTCAAATCTTAATGGATAAAAATAATATATATCTATAGCATATAATAAACCACTGGTGGTAGTGACTAGTGAGTATGTCATTGGTACTACTTGATATTATAAATTGTTTACTGGGCTATCGTGGTATCATTATGTTTGTGCTACCAAGGCCCAGTTCATCTACTTGTAATCCATCTGCCATGGCCCAATTAATTCTCCAAGCACAGTTATTTACTTATGAACGTAAGATTTAAGAACAATGCTCTATATTTTAGTACTTGTTCAACGATGCAAATTCTAGGGTTTTGCTTACAAAATAAACAAAGAAGACGAAGAAATCAACAACCAATTATGGAGATAAACGTTAGGGGTAGAAAGTGAAACGAGGAGTTTGACATGATGAATAATGTAAAATGACTAAAATAATCTCATATATCAAGTCGATCTCAAAGTTTTAATTAGAATTAAAACAAGCGACGCTTAAACAAATATCGAGATTAAAAACAGGCAGTGAAAGTAAAGTCTTGCTTTTTAATTATTTTGAAGGATGGATGAGTTCCGTAATTAATACCACCTAGATGAATGATTATGTGATTTGGTCTTGAATTAAGATAGAAATTACTGAAAATAACATCAAAGTCTTAGATGGTTTTGTTTCTAGAATAGCTAACTCACAAGTTTTAAAATTATTTTAAATCAACACTAATATGTATGTTAACACTAAAACCCCTAACAATGTAAGAAAAAATATATTACTACACATTTTAATACTGTTAGGTTTTCTTTGACAAGTACTAGATAGTTGATGCAAAATAATTGTTGACGTTATGAAATCACATGAATGGTATAGCCGATGACGACGAAGAGGCTACGAATAATTATAAATCTAATTTTAGTTAAAAATAAATAACCGACTGTAATTAATGTGTTACATAAAGCTAATTGGACAATAACAAAATAAAAATAATAATAATTAAGAGTTTATATACACAATGTTCGAACCAATATTTTTAAAAACTCAACAACTCACACATTTATTTAACCATGTTTCTAGTTTTATATCACAGTTAATTTATATTAACACGATATAAATTTCCATTATATTTTGAAAGGTTATTGAATTTTAATAATTCCAACTTTTATATATTGGTCATGATCAATCTCAACTCAGCAAACGTTTACGGAGACTCCTAATTTTGAGCTATAAAGCCTACAACGATCTCTTACTAACTGAAAGTTAACACCGTTAGTGTTTTGATGACGTGCACTACTTATATGGCCAAAACACTAAGCCGAAAGTTGAAATCAACTATCAGGTCCGTCAATCTGAAACTTCTGCAACCTAAAACCCGTCAATCTGCACCTTCTTATTTGAACCACTTGACTCGTTAAAGCTAGATTTCAAGTGACGATGGATGCTAGACCCTGAAAAAAAGATCCAATAGAGGTTGGGCGGCGGCAGAGTTAAAAAATGACTCAAAGTTAGCTCTATTTCATCAAAAAAATTAACGTGCGTTAACTCTCAATTAGTAAGGGATTGTTGAAGGATAAATAAGCTCAAGTTAGAAGTTTTTATAAATAAATGTAAATAGATTTAACCTATTTTAACCTATTTTAAATAAGCTCAAATAAACGAAAGTTATGATTAATAAAATCTTTTAACCTATTTTAAATATAAATAGATTTAACACTTTAAATGAAACCAAATGAATGAATTTTGCCCCCACCCTATCACCGTACCCAACTTTTTCAGTTTTCACCCATTACAAAAGCTGAAACAAAAAAAGCAAAAACCCCCCAATTCACTTCAAACCCCACAAAATTCATCTCAAAAAACCCTAAATTCTGAAATCAAACATCTAGTAATGAGGCTATGGAGGAAGCAGAAAAGGAGCTAGAAAGAAGAAGCAAGTTCTTGAGCAATTTGATACAGAAAAAGAAAGCTACTGAACAACAAAACCTCCATCAACAGCTCATAATCAAAGTTAAAGCTTCTGATATGCCCATTGTGTTGCAGAACAAAGCTTTCAAATGTGCAAAAGATCATATTGATTCTGTATCTTCTGCAAATGGGATAAAGATTGACAGCAAACGTCTTGCTCTTGCCCTCAAGAAGGTAATTTATTTCTAAAATCTTTGTTTTATTATTAGTTTAAAGTTTTGATTTTTTTTAGCTTGTGATATATGTGTTTAAAAGATTTAGAAGAATAGAAAGTTTTGATCTTTTTTATCTATATGGTTATTTATTTGTTCTTGATTGTGGGTTGATTAGAGGGTTTAAGAGGTGTGTTTGGATTTGTGAAATGTTGGTGATTTGAGTATTTCTTGATTGTGGGTTGATTAGATATCACAATTATTGAGTTTAATAATTGTCATTTTATTTGTAAATTCTTGAATATTGAGTATTTTGAAACTAAATGTGGTTACAACTATCATATTGTGGTTATTTAATACCAAATATAGTTACTTTTAAACACAATGTCAATTGCCAAACATCACCTAAGCTTTTGTGGGTTAAAATTGTAATCATTTTATAAATGTTGTTGGTTATTTCTAATCCTCTTTTATGGAGAACTTTGTTTTGTGTATGCATATAATTTGGACTTTTTTTATACTCAAGGATGTTTTCTACAAAATATAAACAAACATTTGCGTACCATAATCTTCTAAGGACCGTGCAATTGTAAGCACTTATGCCTCGCTCTAGGAGATATCTCAGGTTTGACTCGAGTTTCCACTGGTTTTGGTTTTTAATCTTTAACATCATCGAATACCATCTCATCTACAAGATATATTTTATCTGATTTTATTGGTTAGCAGAGTATTGGTGGTTCCTTAAGTAATATAGTTAGTGGATTATATTAAGATGGTTGGAATTTAGTAAGAATAATCTAAAGTTTTCCATTAAACATAGCAAAGGTTCAATCTTTTCATATATATGTCCATAAGAAAAGGGGACAAACAGAAAAATTCCAAAGCAGCTGGTCAAAATTGTTTTCTTGTGATGTCAGATTCATCTATTTGTCCCATTTTTTGTGATTTTGTGAGATTCTATTACTGCCATTCTTGGTGTTATGTTTAACCTTTTGTTCATATATAATATGAATAGATTAAGTACGATACCCTATTAACATAAACGAATTTCCAACCAAACTGATCACGAACGCCGCTTAAATGTGTAGTTGCATGGTTATTTTTACTTTGATATAATTTACCATTGCATGTTTACTTTAGTACATACTTTTAAAACTATATCTAATGCATTATTAGAAAAATGTCATCTTTTTTTTAGCAAAAAAGTACATATATTAAATCATTGTTATTCACTCAAGTTGTTGGTTTAATTTGATTATAGACAATGTAGGTTGGACAGTGTGCAGCTTTTCATGGACATGTTCCCCTCAAGTTCTTGGTCCAACATGAGTACATGACAAAAACACTTTCCAATTTTTTTACTTTTTTTGATGAATAAGATTTATGTATTAATATAACAGAAAATCATCAATATTTCTACGTTATATTGTGTTTATAAAAAACTGTCGGATTAAATATGCCAAACAAGCTTACGCATCCGCCTTTTATTCACGAATCATCGTAAATACATCCAAAAATAAATAAAAAATTCACTGTTCATACAGACCAACAACTTTAAAATATATAAATACAAAAACTTTTTAAGAATTTCTAGATTCTTGAAAAAACTCCTCATGTTTGTATGTAAGTATGTAACTACCCTTAAAGTCTAACAAAAATGATCATATGTTTCTCCTTTTATTGAAATCATTACATACTTGTACATAGGAATTGATTGTTGCATTTCATGTTTTTTTACTATATACAGTAATTATGATAAGATTGATAGTAACTTGTTTATACCTGTAATTGGAGAGTTGAAATCTATGTCTACTCAATGTTCTTTGTATACATGATTATATGTATGTATCCACGTTTTTTTCAATCTTTTACTTGTTTTTATTTTATGGTTACTTTTCTTTATATAAGATAAGATATATATAAAAGAAAAGAAAAACATTTATACATCTATTTGTTCTTTTCCAATAGGAATTTGACATGTCATACGGTCCAGCGTGGCATTGCATTGTGGGGACCAGCTTCGGGTCGTATGTGACACATTCAGTAGGAGGCTTTTTGTATTTCTCTATCAACAAAGTCTATGTTCTCCTGTTCAAGACTTCCGTCGAGCCCATGAATCATTAATGAAGACTTCAAGATTCATATTTTGTACTCGATCTCGAACTAGGAGAAACGAAATGCAAGTTGTACGTCGGTGAACTTTGTAGCTTAATCGCGTTGTACCTTAACGACCCTTTTGTTGATTGGTTATTTGTAGAGTATGGCTTGTCTTACTTTTTGAAAAGAGATAGGTTACTTGAAAAATTAGTGATCACTATAAGTTTTTTTCTCTATCGATTACACTAACAGGTCAAACTTTTTTCCTTATTAAAAACCTTTAATCTTGTAACAAAAATTTCATAAATTTCACTGAGAGTCAGCTAATGACAAATAAAAGATTTTTTGTTAGAGGGGTATATGTATTCTGAATTTTCAAAGAAAATAAAAGGGGGCTTTCTTTAAACTTGAAAATTTTCATAAAGTTTTTTTAAATCACGTTTAAAGAGTATTATGCAATTAAAACTTATGTTTTAAGGAATTGTATGCAATTTTATAAATTTAGAAAAAAATACATGCAAGTCTGCTTTAAAATATTCATAAGTAATAGCATTAAACCGTTTAATGCAACTCAAATTTCTCCCTTTTGTTTTAACTCTTATACGATCACATTAGCTAACATTAATAAACAAGTTGAATTAGAAAACAAAAGTTAAGATAAACAAATGACCAATTGATCAAGTTTTCGTCTTATTTTCTCTCTTTTTACTATGATTTCTAGTTGTAGATGGTGTCGTGATGGGCACTCGGTAAATAAAAGTGCGCTAAATTGGTCAATTTGCGCTCAAACTTTTGCTCAAATTGACCAATTGATCGATGTAGCTCTGTTTAAATCAAAAGTGGACCGATTATTTCATAATCATTTCCAAAACACAAATCCAAACACCCATTATGCTTTCCAAACCACAACCACATCATTGATGTGAATCATAGAATGAAACAAATTTTTGATCCAAGAATGTTACGAGGAACAAATCTCGATTCGCTTGTTTCTACAATTTACAAACGAATTCATCTCTACAACAAACCTAAATCCCACAATTTTTTCGCCTTTGTTGCCACCCGTAACCTCCAATTTTCTTGGAGAGGTACAATTTACAAGAATGCCACATTCAAGAGTAACACGACGAAGATTGTCATACAAGAAACCGATTTGCTTGCATGAAAAGTTAACGAGATACCTGATGAAGTCGAATTCGATGATGGAGCCAAAGATGTACCATTTATAAAGGTCCCATTACTCCCATTACTACACACAAGATAAACCATAGTGTTAATTTTGACTTTTTACCATACATTTTGACTTTTTACTATACATGTTGACTTTCTGTTGTAAAAAATATACATCATAGTGGATTATTTTACCTTCCTGGAAAGATGCAACTGCCATGACCTGCAGGTAAAAATAATAAGTTAACACAACCGTCTACGACGAAACGTACAACCCACTAATGCACGAAAACAGACAAAATGTACAACTCTTTAATGCATGAAAACCGCGCTTACTTGGATCAGTGGTAGTAATAGTAGCCACCCCTTTAAAGTCACAAGTCCCTTCAGCCATAGACATCTTATGATAATAAGCATCAAAAGCATAAGACGCGTGTGCAACCACAGTATCCGGTTCATAACACGGTGCACCCTTAACCATAGCCGAGCAGTCAACTTTCCCCGGTCCACACGCCCAGTCCAAAGCCGCCTGCAGCATCTTCCGGTCCACACCATCCTTAGCCACACAAAACGTCTGGTTCGTGGTGTCATTAGCCAGCATAGCCCCCGACCCCGTTAGATGCAACACATATACCGGTTTCCCATTAGCATCAAAAAGCCCCCAGTTCTTCTCAGAAACCACACCCGTTCGTGCATCTTCGTTATAAAGCTCGTAGATAAACGTACTCACCGCCACCCCTGGGTGTCGCGGGGTACCCGTGTTGTTCAAAACATGTCTGATCAAATTACTGTTATAAGTATTTGCATTGTCAAGAGTAGCATCGGGCTCGTTGGAATCACCTTTCGAAGGCCAGCCCGATTCTGTAACCACAATCGGGATGTTTGTGAAGTTCAAACCCGACATCGCGAAGTATGCAGCGTCCACCAACGCGTCAAAAACGTTTGTATAATGCAAAAGGGTGTTTGAATCAACGGCTTCTTTGTTAGGCGGTAGGGGGCGGAACAAGGCGTAGTCTAAGGGTATTGCATTGTGTGACTGCATGTAATCATAATACGGGTAGACGTTAAGCATGAGGTATGATCCGCTGGATTGTAGGAACTTGAGTAACGGGATCATAACGGGGTCCCACGTGCGGTTGAAGAAGGCTTGTGAAGGTGGAAACGAGTCGAGGATGATTGAGGACGAGTGTGCAGTGGACACTTTGATATGGGAGTCGAGCCTAGCGGCTATCAGGGCGGCGTGGATGTACTGAATGGCGGAGACTAGAACCGGGGCGGCGTTGGGGATGGTGGTTAGGACCTCGGACCCTACTGATATGGCGGTGATGTTGGTAGCGGGGACGTGGGTGAGGATGTTACGGGCCACCCAATTGGCAGCAGTGGCATTGGACTGGCCTATGGCGAGAATCTGTTGGTTTGGGACCGCAACGGTTACACGGATACCGGTTCCTGATAGGGCAGTCAGCATTGCCGCGTCAGCATCGTAGAGTCTGACGTGGCGGATCTGTTGGGCCTTGAGAAGGGCCACTACTTGGGTTGGGCTGGGCATGTTGGTTAGGGCTGTGCCTATGTTTACACCTACAAAAGCATCTGAAAATGGACCCAAAACAGTTGAATCAACAGTTTGTGATTTTTGTTATCAAAGGGTAATTTAGGGATTTCATCAATAGTCAAACACTTCAATCTTTGTTGTCCATATTGAGAGTTATGGATCAATATTTTCATGATTTAGTGTATCACATGTACTTCATAAACAACAACTTATAAATAAAAACCACAATAACAGTATAAACAGTTGGAAATATGCAGTTATATAACAATCTTTGAGTATCACACTTTAAACAATGAAACAAAAGTTTTATATAACAGTCTTTAAGTATCACACTTATCATATGTCACATGCTTTATGAAGAAGAAAAATAACTGTTTTATAACCATCTTTAACAGTTTAGTTTAAAAAAAAAGTATCTTTGCAACATAAATCCAAATTCAATAATAAAAAAATGACTTATTTTTACAGATAGAATAGACAAATGCAAAATTTCAGGGGCAAAGATGGGTTTAACAAATTTATATGAAAAATGCAAAATCTTGCACTGAGATCTTATGTCTCTGTAAGTCTGTAAGCAAAGGAAATGACAATAATGTCCTTCAAATGATCTAGATGGACCCAAATGGAATCCTTCATGTTCTTAATATAACTTCTTTAATGTTCAATACATTAAAAAGCATATGAAATCCAGAACAATCTTTCCCCAAAACTGTAAAATCAAAACTTTACTCATTTCAATTAAACAGAAGCATGGAAAATTAGGGTTTATGGCTGTTTGAAAAGATTTTGACCAATCTTTGACCCCTCAAAACCTTATTTAAACATCAGTAACAACCAAACTTAGTGTTTAACAATATAAAATAATCAAAAGGGTATCAGAAAAAGGTGTTTTTTGAGAGTAAAAATTTCAAATCCAACATGGGTCGGGTCGGGTCAGATGGAGCTAAAGCAATGCTGTTTCTGGTTCCATTAGTTTTTCCCCTATCTTTGACACTCTAATAAACCCTAACTGAAACACCTCTAAACTTTAGATTAAGATTTAAAACTATAGAAAAGTGCAAGTAAGAAAAACTGTTTCTTGGGTATAAAACTACTAAAAAGATGCAAAAAGATATGATTTTTGAAGTGCAAATGCTGATATAGGAACAGAAGAAACTAATACAAGGTGAAACATTTGCAGAAAAAGATGAAAGATTTAAGGAAAGAGGTTGTTGTTGACCTTGTGAAGCCATTGCAGGTAGAAGTAAGAGGTGAAGGAAGACGACGACCATTAATCTCCAAGAAGCCATTGAAGGTGAGCGTGAGGTCTCTGGTCCCAATGACCCAAAAAAGAGGTGTAGAGAGAGAAAAAAAGGGGACACAAAAGGGTTCTTTTAAAGAAGCAAGAACAAGAGAGAGATAGGGTGGAGGACCCCGAGGTTAAACTTGATGCTAGTCAAGATTAAGGCTTTAATTAGTACAACCTTAAACAAACTCAAGTTAAATTATTATTTTGTTGGAGACAAAATGAGTTTAGTGGCATGCTTCTTGCTAGCCCAAGAATGAACCAAACCTCATACGAAATTTTAAGACTTCATTGTTAGTTTGACCCTCGAGTTTGACGTTTGCTGTCCTAGAAAAAACTGACTAACTAGTAAAACTTTTGACTTGTGATGAATCAAAATACGTAGTTTATAAGATTTGAATCTGAGTCTCCCTCGTAGAGAGAAACATGGAACGCAGCTAAACCAAAAGGTCACTGACTCCAGCTATATCAACAATGGGGTGTTTAGACAAACGTAAAATGCAAAGCACACAAGGCAACACAGCGAGATATCAAGAGTAATGTCTATCAACTTTTGATAGAATACCCTCATGTGTTAAGTAGTACGTGAGTATATTATTGTCAATTCCTAACTAACATTTGACTTGATTTTGTTAAGTAGTACGTGAGTATATTATTGTCGATTCCTAACTAACATTTGAGTTGATTACACAGATGGACATAGTGGTTTGAGCAAAGTAACAATTTTAGATACTAACTTTCAATTTCATAATGAGTTTGTGTACTAAAACTAATTGATGTTAAATTCCTACCATTTGAGTTGATTACACAAATGGAGATTGTGGTCGGCGCTAGGTAACGAGTTTAAATTCTAGCTTTCACTTTTGTAACAAGCTTGAGTACTAAAGCTAACAGACATTAAATTACTAACTGACATTTAAGTTTATTACAGAGATGATCTTTATAGTTTGAGGAAAGTAACATGTTTAAATACTAACTTTTAATTCCGTAACGAGTTTAAGTACTACAACTAATAGACGCTAAATTTTCTCTATAGATCAAGAGCATTCCAATCAATTTACATACGAGTGACCATTAATGTAATTAACTCGTTTTTTAAAGGAAAGTTTAGGAACTTGTTAACTCAAAACATTATTTTTACTGGTCACCCCCTATTTTCCCTAATACTCTAATAGGCACACAAACTTGATACTTAGGCGACACACAACCTCAGCGCTCTGACAACCACATTCAGCTACGACAATCTTTTCCCTAAACATTTTTAGTGTTGTTAGTACTTCAATTGTTACTAAATTGAAATTTGGTATCTAAGCATGTTATTTTTTTTCCCTCAAATATCGTATACTATATGTGTATTTAACTTAAATAGTATTTAAGAATTGACAATAATACCATGACGTTCTCAACATATGAAATGGTAGTTTATTAAAAATTAACAAACATTAACCTTAATACATTAAAAATATTATAATAATACCCTCATGTGAAGGGGTAATTTGTTAATAACTTCAAGTCGTGATTTTCATTAAACCATCTAAACTATGTGTGTAATTTAATCTTCTACTTATTAAATTTTGCTTCATGAATAAAAGATCAAACACATCAAATGAACATAAATTCTGTTTAAAAATTAAAAAAGTTTCTTCATTTAATCCGTTTATACCAAATACAAATCTTCCACAATATCATTCTACACATTAAAACTTTGAAATCCATCAACTGTAACAACAAATCAAACCACCAAATTGATCGATTCATCACATAACCACTTAAATCTCAAATCCATAAGATTCAATCATATTCAATCATATTCAAGATCCCTCAAATCAATCAATCTCTGTTCTTCAATTTCTCAATCATCTCGTTCAACTGCTCGATCTTGATGATCATACGAGTCACAGAAAACAACAGCCAATAAAACACCAAAGCGGTGGTGACCAACAGCATGTTCCTCTGGCTTTTCATGATCGATTTCTGTTGATATAATCGATCGGTGGGGGTACACGAGTCAGTCGATTCACAATCGAGTCGGTTTTCGTACTTCCAGTAGATATCCAAGAACAGAAACAGGGAAAACGGGACGACTGTGAGGAACGGTTTGAGGAGGTTGCGGATGACGGAGATTAGGCCCTTTCGGAGCGGCCCGAGGCCCGGCATGGTGAGGAGGAGGACCATGATCGCTTCTGCACCCGCGGCGTACGATACTATTACCCATTCTAACGCCATTGTTGATTGAGTTTGTATGAAAAATGATGAAGAAGATGATGATGAAGAAAATGTAAAAGAAGTTTGCGATGGTGGTTGTTAATATTGTTATAGGCACGTGTGAGGGACACGTGGCAGTTGCTGAGTGATTTAGGGGAAATCTAATTATGGAAATTAGTTTAGAAGAAGAAAAGATGGTCACGTGACATGGTGCGGTTTGTTTCTTTTAAATTATATTTTAACGATCTAAGGGGCTGTTTGGATGAATTTATACCAGTAAGTGCTGAATGATTAAGAGTTTTGAATGATTAAGTGCTGAAATAATAAATGATTGTTTGGTTGAATCTCTGAATACATGTGCAGAATGACTATTTTACCCCTCTGAACAATCATCAACATTAGCATTCAAGTATTTAACAATTATCAACATTAACATTCAAGTATTCAACAATCATCACTAGATTCAAACACTCGTTCAATTGCATGTCAAAAATTCAAAATTGGGAACAAATGAACTCAAATCAATTCCTAGGTATCCTCGAACTACACCTTCAATTGCACCTTCAAATGAACTCAAATCATAACAATCATCGCCTTTATTTCCTTCATCAACTCCATCTTCAAAATGCAATCAACGAGAAATTGATCAACCCCACATGACCTTCAATTGAATACACACAAGGTGTTCGATCAAATGGGAACGGTAGGGGTGTTGGCTCGGCGGCAGAAGAGTCAGAAATTGATCAACCCCAAAAAGTTTAATCAACAAACACGAAGTTGAAAAGCAAAAGAAGCAGTTCCGCAGGAGTGTAGGGGTGTTGGGTCGGCGGCGAACGGGAGGTGGCGAACGAGAGGCAGCGACCGGAAGGCGGCGAACGAGAGGCAGCGACCAGGAGGCGGCGAACGAGAGGCAGTGACTGGGAGGGAGGGAGGGAGAAGGGCTTCAATGGTTGGGCGGCGGTGGTGAACTAGAGGCAGCGAGCGGGAGGGAGGGAGGGAGGGAGAGGGGTTTCAATGGTTGGGCGGCGGCGAGAAGGCGATGGTGAAGGCCAGTGGCTGCGATAGGAGGGAGGGAGAGGGGCTTTAATGGTTTTCTTTTGTGAAGGGTAGATATGTCTTATTTCCCATTTAGCATTGTATATGAGCTGAACCATTCAGCACTGAAGCTGTGTTTTTTTTTAAACAAACATATACATATCTGAATGGTTCAGAGGTAGCCTCTTAATGGAACCATTAAGAGGCTACTAAACAACCCCTAAGGTAGTAAGCTTTAGGTTTAACTAGTATTAATTACTCGTGTTGCGATGGGTGACGTAAAACCATACCAAGTAGGACAAATGTCACATCACCATCAGCGACCATCAACACCGGAAAAACTCATAATAAAAATAAAAAAATAAAAAAGGAAAAAAATAAAACCAAACGAAAAGTACACATAAAACGTTCAACCACGCACATAAAACGTAAAACATTAAAAACAATAATTAAGTTGATGTAGGACCCGCGCGTTGTGACGGAGATGTTAAATGAGAAAATGTAAGCGTAACAACGTTGAATCACACATGCACGTGTTAACTCTCAAAAGTTAGACCGTAAATAAGAAAATTGTAAAAGATGAAAATATTGGGGACTAAAGTTGAAAGTTAAAAATTATAGTGGTTAAATTGTGAAAATATAAAAGTAACGCGTTTAAACAGAAATAAAAATAAAAAGTAAAAGAAATATATACAACCTGCACGTGGTATAACAATTAATATATCCATAAGTTGATAATTATTAATATATTAATATTCATATTTGTATTCTGACTAATGACAACTTAATTTTCACTTTCTGTTAATATTAGCAATTTAATCGTATACTTAATTACTTATCATAGATATACTTTTCATTCTATGACAGCTTAATATTTACTTTCATGAAACTTAACAAGATTAATTTTGTCAAGTTACTAATATAAATTAGTATCGAAAAATAGGTTTGGTTTATACTATTAAAATCTGATTTGTTTACGAAAATCGTAACAAAATCTTCATTATTTCTCTCAAATATTTGTTATTTATGCATATAAATTATAAAATTAATTCTTTTATGTATTATTCTAATATATAAAATGTAAAAACAAGTAAACATAAACAATAATTAATTTGATAATATGATTAGAGTTATACTAAAAAAAGAATTTAATTTATAAAATCCAAAAAATATTGTACCCTTGACACGTGTCATTCTATTGTTTTAAATAGGAGAGCATTTTGGTCATTGTGTCAAATACGTCAGCTTATTGTGTCTTATACGTTCATTGTATCAAATATCAGTTTATTGGGTCATATATTTTACATCATTTGTTATATGTATTAATATTGTGTTTTACGTTTTAGATTGTTTTGTTCTATTTTTGTCATTGATTCTATATATTATATTGACTTGTTAATAATCATTGTATTTTACAATTAGAAACAATCATATACTTTCATCAATGTATTTTTCAAAACTAATAGCGTTGATAATAACACAATGTATCAAATATGTTGTCCAAATTTCACAACGATGTTGTGAAGATGTTGTCCCAATTTCACAACGATCCAACAGTTCAATGTCCGGGAAACAACCGAACTCTACAGTTAGGTTTAAAAGTGACGGGAATCGCCATCTTTTTGTCTACTCAATGCACTCTCTACTTTTTGACTGCTTGAAAGTTTGTTTTATACTGCTCTTTCTATCTGCTGAATGGATGAATGAATGATGCTGCTTTACAACTTCAGAAAATTTTTATTTTCCCTCGAGTCAATGATGTTGGGCCCAAGAATTGGGCTCTCCTCATGGGCAAAAACTGACCCAACAGAAATTTGGGTTCAAGAGTCAAACAAACACAACATAAAGTTAAACCATTTTCTAATTAACATAAAGTTTATTCACTCATATTTTCCATAGAAAACACATTTTCACAAAGAAACTTTCAATGATTCTGTACAAATATCAACTATACAATCAACACTAGCTAGAATAAATCACACGACACTATCCCATGTGTATCATCTTCAACATATGCCAATACTAGACATAATTTCTTATTATAAAAGACGCAGAGATTACATGCGTTTCTTCTTTGCCACTTCGGCTGCCATTTTCTCGAATAAGCTTCCATCATAAACTGCTCTAACGGTGTCCTTTTTCAATAATCCGTTTTTATCCTTAGCTAGATAGTACAATATCTTCCATTCCGAGAGACCTCCAATCCTACACATTTATTTATATTGTTATTTGTTTAACTAATAATTAAGAAACCAGATGAATGATTAATAATAAGAGTCATGTGTTCCTACCATCCTCCATAATCTTTGGGTTCCCGGTTTCCTTTGATAAATTCATCCAATTCGTTTGCTGTTAAGGCCTCCGGATTTGTTCGTGCATACTTGTGGAATATCTCCTCAAACTTGGAAGGAACAAACCTTAATCAAACATGAAAAAGTATATGCGGTTATTTAGATTGTATTTAGACATACAACATAAGAGTTTGAGTTGTGACGTTAAAAAGTATCTAAAACGTACTAATTCATGGCTATTTGTAACTATAGCTTATTAAAACATCTTATTATATGACTCAGATTATTTCATACATCAAGTTTTGATACTAATGCTAATCTCACTCTTGTTATCAATAATAACATAGCTATGATCATCTTATATCATATAACTTGTGCCAAACATGATCTCAAACATCTCCTTATTTATGTTTTCAATATTTTTTTTTGTTTTATAAAACATGAACCCAGTGTGAACCTAGGATCTTTTTGTCATCCATTTTCAAATACGTGTGATAAATCAAGGACCCTTTCATATATATGCATACATAATAAACATCGGATACTAAATAATACTAAAATAATTCTCTAGTGTCACTTGACCTTGACACCTAACACAAAGGCCACCCCTAAGTGAATCATGTGGTAATAACGTAGGAGATTATGACGGCAAGTCATGTCAAGTAACAAGGTTTTTTTTTCTTTTAAACGACAAATATGCGATCATGTTTCGGATGATACGTGTTATCTTAATCGGGTCCACCTATCAGTGTCTCAACGGGAACCGCACCCCCAACCCTTTCAGGAGGAAACCCATTGCTGGAAAAACCCCGTGACTCAACTCTAAGCATATTGCTTAGAGTGAGACTTGAACCCATGACTTCCCCCATATTTACATGTCACGGGTATCTAATTTTAACCAGTTGGGCTAAGGATCATTGGTGTTAAGGTATATTGGGATTGTTTATCTATATTCTTTAGGAAAAAATAAATTTTGAGATGAGGGATGTTAATATGTTATACCTTCCATGAGCATCATAGACACCAGAGTCACTACCATGCTTAGCCATTTTTATGTTTACAATGTCAATTGGGAATAGTAAATTAGGATACCTTTTTCCCTGTTACAAACAAAACAAACATGTAAATTTGCTTATACATCCACTCTTGCTCTTACTTGTAAGTGTATAATTCTTCATACAAAGTCACTTTTTAAAGTGACAAAGGATACACTCTCTTTTATGTAAATACTAAATTTCTTATAATCAACACAAAATATAAAATAAGGTTGTGTATATCAGATCGGTCCTTTCAGGCCACTATGCAAAGCAGAAGTTAAATCAAATAGGCCCGTCGATTTTATCCGTACCCGATTAACCCGATCGACCCGATCTCACCCGTATCCGAAGAAACCCGACCCGAACAACCCGTTACTCGAACAACCTGAAAACCGATTCTTATTCGGGTCGGGTTTCGGATAGACTTTCAAACCTCAAAAACCCGAATAAACTGAACCAATTAACCCGAAATCCGAATAACCCGATCAACCCATATTATAATTAAGTAAATTGTATGTATATACTTGTTTAAATTGTCCAAATTGATCAACTTGTTTGTATACAAATATATATTTAAGCACATTTTATAATTTATAGAAGTAAACTAATTTAAGTCCACTAATTTTATAAGATTTCAAATAAAAACTCACTAAAATCTACTAAATTAAGTCTATTGTTTAAAGCCCGAAACCCGACCCGAACAACCCGTTACCCAAACAACCCGAAACCGATTAAACCGATTGTTGTTCGGGTCGGGTTTCAGGTAGACTTTCAATGTTAAAAACCCCGAATAACCCGAACCGTTTAACCCGAAATCCGATTAACTAACCTGATCAACACCCCTAAAATCAAACACTAGATAAGTCACGCATAACAAATTAAGTACTTCTCTTTATTACTCATCAACTCGTTGTGACCCATCAACCTGTTGTGACACGTTTAGATAAAAAAATCTTTTTTTTACCATAGTTAATACCAGATTACATGGTTTTAAGTGCGCGTGTTTTAGGACTCAAGTCCTTAAAACGATACATAAAAACATCGGTTATATTAACCATGAAAACAATTAAGCATAAGCAAAAGATCTAGATATAGATTATACATACAGGGCGAGTTTTACGGCTAAGACCAACATTTATGAACACCGCAGCGATTGAGGATAACAAAATACCACTCCCGATAGCTCGAAACCCTGAAAAAAAACAAGTGAAATCAACAAAATAACTGAAATAACTGTCAGTAAAATAGAAACAAAAGTGTTGCTTAATTAGTGATCACTAAAGATCTTAAATTCTTCATTTCAATACAGAAATCAAATCGAAACGAACCTTTATATGTTTCCCATGGGTATATAACTCCATCGTTGTTACGATCAAAGAACGCAACGTGTTTTTGTAACACATTTTCATCATTCACCATTGCTGCATGCATTTACGATTACTTATTATTATTAACCACAAACTGGAGATATTCGATTTGCGATAATGATCGAGAAACACAATCAAACTGATATTAAGAGTGATAGTTGATTATAATACCTTCAAAATCTAATTCAACAGCCATGAATTGATGCTTTGCTTGATTATTACGCCTAATATGAGTATGAACTGAGAGAGAATTGTGTGGTGTAAAGTTTGAAGTTGTGTAAAGGCAGTTACAGAAGGTGTACAGGTTTTATAGTGGGTTTCATGACAAAATTACTTTTAAACTTTGGTAATTTTGATAGATTAGAAGAGATAAAATATTTTTTTTTGTTGTATAATACTTTGTGTTTTATCAATGATATGGGAAAATTTAATATAAATAATCTTAGAACTTGATTAATAGTACATTATTTAACTAAATAAATTATTATTAAATATGACTATTTATAATGATTAAACCTTATTATTATATTTACACATTATATTAAGTATGAATTATACGATTTATACAACGTTCTTATTCTCCTTACACTTCAAACTCTTGTGACAACTCTAGAATTAAACTAAATAGTAAACCGTAAACCTTAATCATTAATGTTAAAAAAATAGTGAGAATTACATATATCCTCCTATAAATTTCATCAATTACATATATACCCAACTTAGAATTTCAATTACATATATCCCCTTCTAAACCTTAGTTAATTACATATATATATCCAAATTAAAAGTTTAATTACGTATATCCCCTTCTAAAACTTTTTAAATTACAAATATACCTAAACTAAAAGTTTACTTACATATATCCGCTTTATTAAGCATAAATATTACATATTTATCCATATGATTATTTTTTTATTAAAAATAACTTATATAATTAATATTTACTTTTAATTTATTAAACTATAAATTATGTTTTTCTTTTTTACTAGTTTTTCGAGTTTTAATTAATTTCTAATATTTCTATACTAACGTTTTATATGCTCTTTTTGTTTTTTGTTTTACCTTTTGATGCTTTCTTTTCATGCAACATGATACGAACACATAATTTTATGTTGATAATTAGACTGGAAATCTCTCGTACGGGTACCGAAAAAATTAGCATAAAAAGGTAAAAAAACAAAAGAAAACATAAAAAACATTAGTATAAAAATATTAATAAATAATCAAAACTCGAAAAGCAAGTAAAGAAGGAAAAACACAATTTTATAGCTTAATAAAAATAAGAGTAAAATATTAATATTATAAGTTATTTTTAATAAAAGTAATAAAATTGGTAAATATGTAATATTTATGTTTAATAAAGCGGATATATGTAATTAAACTTTTAGTTTGAGTATATATGTAACTAAGTTTTAGAAGGGGATATATATGTAATTAAACTTTTAATTTGGGTATATATGTAACTAACAAAGTTTTAGAAGGGGATATATATGTAATTAAACTTGTAATTTGTCTATATGTGTAATTAACAAAGTTTTAGAAGAGAATATATGTAATTAAAAATTTAAGTTGGGTATATATGTAACTGATAAAGTTTATAAAAGGATATATGTAATTCTTTCAAAAAAATAAATCATGGCGTATAACCCGTTAGAATTTAATGAAAATATGGACCCAACGTAAATAAGATATTGTACATGTGTTAAGTAATGTTATGTTTAATGAAAGCAGGGCTGTCATCTTTTGGGATTTGGATTTAACGTAAGGGACTCATTTTAAGAAGATCGTGTGGAGTATAGCAAACGATGCATGTCCCACTCTTCTCACACTACTTTTATTCCATGAATATTTATATAAAACTTTTACAGATAAAAGTTATTCTTTTAGTTTATAATTATACAATGTTTATAAAAAAAATATCTGGGAATATTTGGTTTTAATTACTTGCTTTAAGAATAAATACGTCCAAACCAAAACGAATAAGCGTGAAACTCGTGTAATGATTTTTAAACATGCATATTAACTCCATTAGGCTACAATCAAGTATTAAAAAATTATATATTATTAGTTATATCCGGAAATCAGTTGATATTTGGTTATTAGTAGTCTCCAGAGTATAAATTAACGCCGTAGATGCAAAGTAATAGTCAAAACATGACAGATCACCGCTGACCCAAACTAGTATTGGTTGTCATTTGGATTGACGGGTCAAGTCGGATCGGACACATGTGTGGGTATGGGCACGACTCGGGGCCATGTTCACCCCAGGACTCTTTAAGTATTTGATGAATAATGTCGTCATCTATACTATCTTATAAAAATATTCAAGATGGGTAACAATGTAAGTGCATCATAATTTTAAAACACTTAAAAATTATTGATGCATTTGGTATTTTGTCTCTGTGGTGTCTAAATGTTTCTATCTCTTATCGAACAAACAAGAAAATTAAGAAGAGTACAACTATAAAAGAGGTCTATGTTAACTGAAAGAAATTTGTACTGACGTGTGCTTGTTGTGTGTGGTGTTGTGTAATTTTTGTGCATGGTCAAGAAAAAGTTGATTTTTTATAATTTGTTTTATAGTCATAATTTTAAAGCTTATGTTTCTTTGAGATGGACGATTTGTTAATTTTTTCAAAGTTAAAATTAAAATCTATGTTGTATTTTGTACAAGTGTTGATGCAAATATATACTACATTTATAATTTTATCTTTGAACTAAAACTATAGAAATGTTCCTATCACATATAAGTTGTGTAGAAAAAAACAAAATAGTATCTAACTCCTAAGGCGCCCTATACCCAATTTTTAAAGAGTAGGAGTTTTGTTTTACATGCATGCATTCTTGTATGTTATTAAACATACAACCAAATTTATAAAAGTCTTTTTCCGTTTTTTAAACCGGTCATACTGGCGGTGTCCGGTTAAAGAGGACGGTTTTGTCTGTTTATTAAATCAATGGTTAGCACATAAGAGAAGGTTAGCCAAAGATACGAAGTATTACGAATTTTTATACATCGTCGCATGGCTCGAGTGTCACACATTAATCATACAATAGGGTATTGTTACGTCTTGGTTATTGAAAATGAATATTTAATGATAATTTAAATTTAAATACTTGAAATAAGAAGTAAAATTCTATATATTTGCCAAAATAAAGCATGGGTAATTACCCATTGAACCAAATTACCCACTTTAATACAAAGCTTTAGACTTTCATATAGAGAAATTTGTCATTGTACAAACTATATGATATATTGATTAAGTGTTTAACCATCGTCATACACTCTAACCTCTGTTTATAACGAAATCCATAAGATACCAACACATGTGTGCTCGTCGAGCATCCAAAGTCACTCGCCAAACGATTAAAAATAATACTACTTTTCTTATTTTCAGATTTATAAAAGTTAATAAATTCATGTGTTTATATAATTGTGTGTGTGTTTGTGTGTTTTGCATGCTCTTGTGGGCTGAGAGTAAAGTTGGGCTGATGTTATATTTACAACAAAGTGACACGAGTAAAGCAGTTTCTTATATTCTCATTTTATGTTATATTTACAAAGAATGATATTTAATTGTTTATATATTATCAAGATTATGCAATGTTGCACTTTTAGTTACTTCTAATAATAAATTTTATGTGCAAATAGTAAAATCACCTTTGATTTTGTAAAGGCGTGTAAATAGATTCCTTAAAATGCGAGTTATTTTTTTTCCAGTTTTATATGTGCTTATCTTCCTACTCTAATAAATGAGTATCTTGAGATAACACGTGGCAACATCACAATCATTCTCACCAAAATCTTTCCGCTTCTCTATCCTATTAAATAAAAACCTTAATTACTAATAATATGATTTAACATTTTTTTAGATTTAATAAATTAAGAAAGATATCTATTTATTAATGTTATTACTAAATAAATAATTTTTTTATAAAATAATAAAATTTTCTAACGTATAAATCTTTTTTGAAAATACGAATAATTTTAAAATTGGTATCTTTAAAAAGTCAATTTTTTAAAACAAAAAATAATTAAATTTGGGAGTTATAATAAATAAATTTTTAAAAATGACATTTTTATACGGTTGGTTTAAGAACAAAATGTTTATTTAAAAAAAAAACTAAAAACAAAATTCTAAAAAGTTGATATTATTATTTTATTACTTATTGTCATTTCTCATATGTGATTCAAGTCATATCATATCTTAAAATATCATTTTATAATTAATAAATTTTATTATATTAATATTTTATTTATTCAACCCGTGTAACACACGGGTTTACTAAAGCTAGTTATATACATAAAAGATTTTGTTACTAAGCTTAAATATTAGATACTTTATTTACTTAAAAATTACATTACTTTATTATAGCTTTTTGAATAAAATGAACTATATTTAATATTTATCTTTGAGTTATTATAATATATATAAAATCCATATTATTATAAAACCCATATGTCGGTGTCCACCGTGAATTCCTATATTTACTAGGTTAGAAACTCATGCATTACATGGGTAGAAAAAAATTAACATATTAAAATATTTAGATTTTATTATTATTTTGTATGTTACATGTCATTAACCATTAATGAAATAACAAATAATATTAATTTAAGAAGTTATAAATAACAATTTATAAAAATCAAGACTTATAAAATTATATTTTAAGATAAGATATAATTAAAATATTATGATATAGTATGTTTTAATAGTTTTTTAGAATAAGAATATTTATATTTTTGATATTTAATTATTTAGATTACTTATTAATAATCATTTTCATTTGATAAAAAAGAGAGAGAGTAAAGAAAAGTTTAGATTTTATGTAAGTTAACACGTGTCCCTAAAAAAACATTTTTAATTATATTAATATAGATATATTGACATTGTTGAGTTATTCATATAATGAAGTTTTT
Source organism: Flaveria ramosissima (assembly GCA_025215565.1). Classification (NCBI taxonomy): domain Eukaryota; kingdom Viridiplantae; phylum Streptophyta; class Magnoliopsida; order Asterales; family Asteraceae; genus Flaveria; species Flaveria ramosissima. The sequence continues at coordinate 50,363,806 of CM046032.1, forward strand.
AAAATTTTTAATTCTAATACTTATTATATACTATCTTTTAACTTTTAACAAACAACTTCCAACTATATATATACGTGTCGTATTTCGATCAAAATCACAATCTCAATTCTCACGTGTCAAATAAATTACACGTGGCTAAGGACACGTCACACGTGAGCTCAGCGTTTGCCTAGTCACATTTGAAGCTTCGGTATACATTTTTGACTTTTGGTTTTTGCCGTTTAATATTGACTCTTCTTTTGACAAAGCATTGACCTAACTTATACTAGTTACTAAAGTAACTAGGCTTGATTTTGAAAACGAGATGAGTCGGCTCGGCTTGAGTTTTAAACCATGCTTAAATTTTGAGCTTGAGTTCGGCTCGGTATCTATCCAAACCAGCTAATTTTGAAAAAATTCATTCGATTTGTTTCAATATGGTTTTGTTCGATTAGATTGTTAGTACTTGTAAAGCATAAAAAATATTGACTTGAATTGGACTCGAATAATAATGAAAAGTTGGGTTTAAAAGATTGAATGGTGTTTACTTAGGTTATAAAATGCTTAAGTTTAGGTTAACAAATATGTAAAAACGAGTGAGCCAACCTATGCTCGAGTTCGACTTGTATACAAATTAATCCCGGCTCACCTCGGCTCGTTTATAAATCGAGTCAATTACGAGCGAGTTTCAAACCACGAGCTATTTGGACAGCTCTAAACTACTTTTTCACAATTAAATTCACAGCTAAAGTAATCTTTAACAATTGTAAATTTACATCAAATGTAATTTCTATTTCAAAATCTTTGTTGTGACATTTTTCTTTTTACGTATGTTTTTATCTAAACTAGGAGTCTTCCATATGCGTGTTACGCAGGAAATTCCGCAACGGGGCCGTATCTCAAAACACGAATTCAAAAACAAACCGTAATGAATAGCGCTAGCCCTATTCTCGCATACTTGATCTACATGTATGCGAGAATTTTTACCTGATGAATTGTGTTATGAACTTATGATTGAGATCTGCATGTCAATAAAGTGTTTTTCATCTCTCGCTTTCCAAATGCAACACAATGTGATATAAAAGATGCCCTGGATTAACTTCCTTCTCTTCGATTTGATTTGCTGCAGTAGAGCGGCTAGATCATCCCAACGTTGTACGCTTGTGAATGTGAGGGTGCGTTTGGTATTCTGGATACGACATAAACGTTAGTGCTAGGGAGTATTTTATGTTGATTGACCGCGTAACGAGTGAGGGAACACTTTTAGTTATAGATTATAAATGCAACTAATTCAATTTAATCCAGCAAAATTCACTAGGGTTGAACGGATCATCGGGTTTTTGACAACAAGAGTGGTGAAATAATAGTCTTTTTAACGAACAAATTAGTGGTCTAACTCCAAAAGTCATCAAATATCATGACGAAATTTAATTCAAAATTAATATAAGTATCATTAGTCTGGAGGCTAAGGCGGCCTTTGAATTAATTTAGTTTTTGAATGTTGACGGTCAAAGTGTCAAACCTTATGGTGTTTAACCTTTGTCATTTAACGAACATTTTCAAGGAGTCAACTTTCTTTCTTTTGCACCAAATCAAGTGGTCAAACATCTTTCTTAGTTTTTTAACGGTATATGTACGACCCAATTTTAAAAGATAGATGTTATATTAATCAGGTTCACCTATTCGTTTCTAGCCGGAACCTTTTTTCTTAGTTATTCTCCGTATACGGTAAGATTCAAACTCTTAAAAAGAAGGGACCACTTATTATACATCTGGATATTAGTTCAAGTGCATATTTTTCTTTTCATTTTATACTGGAGTATAAAACAAAAACCTACATTAATTTTAAAAAATTATAACTCACTTTTCGGTATGTAAAATTATTTTTAAAAATAAAAAAAGACATTATTTTAATTATGATTCATGTAGTTAAATTATCTTTTTTTTTAACAACATCAATTTTATTAGAAATAAACAGAAGAACTAGCAAGATTATAGATTACAACATAGGGTATAGGTATTGATACAAAAAAAAAAAATACACCTTGTCTGCCAGTTTAATCTTGACATTTTTCCTCTATTTCAGAAGATGTAGTAAGTAATCTATCCACGTATAATCATATTTAAACTATAATAATCAGTTATCAGAAGATCATAACACAACCATCAGTTTTTAATTTCAACCAATTGATTATTTCGTTTCGTTTTTCTGACTATTTCAATTATTAAGTTTTTATATGATTTTACACTTGACATATTTATTATAATAAACCACGATGACTAAACCAACCGACAAGCAATTAAGCAAACAGTATTTGAACACGAAGAAACTTAAACTTTAGTCAACAACACATCATACATGCATCATAAAAAGCAATTATATTATATTCTTTACTATAAAAAGATATTTCTTACCTTAGACGATTCAAAACGGCCCCACAAATCCATATCTTTTAAAAAAAGAAAATTCAACAAACTTCTAATAAAATATTCACAATTTTCAAACAATAAAATCATGTTCAATTAATATTCTCTATCCACAACACCACGTATATATATATAAACACCTCAACTCTTCATGCATCCATAACATCCATAATTAAACACATATAGAGATAAAAAAAAATGGAAGCTACCACCAACAACCACCGTGCGGCGGCGGCGGAGGAACACTACGACGGTGACAACCGCGTGTCGGATACCGTAGCGGTTCATAATCAAGTGAAGAAGATAAAACAGGAGCTTGAGAACACGAGACATCTGGCTAACATCGAGCGGTCGGAGATCAAATCGGTGTTGAGAGAGTTCTCGAGGTCGCAGAAGCGTTGTCGGTCGCCGTTGGGGGTTGCCGATAGGCCTATCTCCGTTGGTAGACCTTGAAGGCATTGGTGGCGATGGTTAATTTTGAATGTAAGGTGAAGTTTTTGTTTTTGTGTTTTTCTTGTGGTTTTAGGAGACTTGATATGCAGATGTACATATAATCTTTAAGGTATAAACGAATAGTATATTATGGTTGGAATTTATGTTTTGATTTTTATATATTTTTGTGACCTTTGACTTAAAGTATTCTTTGAAACAAAAATATTTGATCTACTATTTTGGTATCAATAAGGGTTTCTTAAAACACTTGCATTTATATCCCTAAAAAAATATGAAATGCTCTTAGATCATGTGTAATGATTAAAGTCCTTAATGAGTATTTTTTGTAATGTAGATGTCATCTTAGCATAAGCATTATAGATAAAAATAGATGTAATGGATAAAGCCTTATAATACCCCTTCATCAATATGGATTTGGTGTTGTGTCGCTATTATAATAACGCTTGGGAGGTTTTCTTTTAACATAACGCCCCACCGTAATGGTGATGGGGCATTATGTGGCGTTATGTATGGGTTTAACGCCCCATTACGTATGATCTTAATGTATTTTGTTAATTAATGGTAATTTTGATATTTGTTATTTTATTAATATAAATTTTCAAAACTAGATTAAAAAGAGATCTTATGGAATTATATTGATATCATTAGTTATTTAAAGATTCTGTGAAATTTAGTTTTAAACATTTCTTAAAAAACAAAGATCATGTAAAATTAAAAAACCCTAATAAATTATATACAAAGAAACAATTTTTTTAATATAAATAATAACATTTGATTGCGTGTTGAACGTTGAGCCCATAACCCAAACTCAACAGTCAACCCGACTAGCCCAAATAACCCAAAACCTGCATAACTTCTTTGACGGGTTCTTTTTGTAGTTGAAAATATGACAAAATTGGCACATTTAGTCATCATTGTTATCTTGTTTTTTTTAACGTTAAATATATGACCCTGCTACGGAAAAAATATCGTTATTTTAATCGGATCCACCTATTTTAATCGTTATTTTAACGTTAAATATATGACCCTGACACATTTAGTCATCATTGTTATCTTGTTGATCTAGTAATATAAGACACTAAAACGGGCAACCAAATAATGATTCTTGCGTAGAACATCTAATGCCAATGATTCTCTGTTCAATTGGTTAAGCTGAAACACCCAGGACTTTATTAAAATTAAGAGATTTTGGGTTCAAGTCTCACATGTAACGAAAAGGGGTTCCAAGTTGGGAAATGGGGCTTCCTCACTTAACACGGGTTTTCTTCTGAGGGTGATCTCAGATCGAGACTATGGGGATGGATTGATGTACGGTCTTCTTTTCGGGGACCCTCCACACTAGAGTCTCAAGATTTCTACTCGAGCAACAAAGATGATCGCGTAAGCCAGTAACTCGTTAGTGATCCAAAAAGGAATTAGTTTTATTTACATCATAAATTTATTACTAGATCAATTATCAGCTTCTAAATCAATATCCAATCCAACATCTACCCTATGATGTAAATTTACTAGATCGACAATTATCAGCTTCTAAATCAATATCGATATCAACATCTACCCTATGGTGTAATTTTTTTTAATTTACTTCCAAACACAACAAAATAACAATGGAGACTAAATGTGACAAATTTGTGATGTTTTTTTAGCTCAAACGGGTTAAATTAAAATACATCAACTACAAAAAGAACCCCTCAAACAAGTTAAAAGTCATCCGAACTCTATTATACTTTTTAAACTTTTAATTTATTATTATAATAATATATTTTTTGTAAAAATGTAACACAATGCTTCTTAGAAGTTATACATAAGCCATTTAGCCGAATCCAGCCCGATCTATTTTATTTTAGTTAGTTTAGACATTTCTCAATTAATTTGACATATTTTTTGTTGAGATGGATGCTTTAATTAATCCTAGGATTTTAACTTTGTGCTAATGTTGTTTCGGTTCATATTTACAAAGTGAACTATTATGGTCATGTTATAATATCATAATAATTAACACAATATTATTATCATAGCTTAAAAAATTAATAAAAATTGCAAAAACAAAAAGAAAAGAAATATTTAACTTACGAAATCGTATACAAGAGTTGTAAATTCTCATCTACATTGAGATGATATTTATACTACAAAAATCAAATATTTTAGTAAATAAATAAAATTATCTGGCAAATATGTAGTATAGTAAATTTATCTACAAGTTTGATAAAAAGTTGATCCACTTTCTATGATAATAATTCATAATGGGTTATAAATTTTCAAGAAAGATTAAAAGTTTTTGAAGATAAAACTAATAATTTGATGAATGCTTGAAAGGTCCTTTGATTAACAACTTCTGAGTTAATTAATATTATTTGTCTCATGAGCTAAATCATTAAGTAATAACCATTTTAAACGAATAAAAAGATAACATGCTTAAAGAGTATAATATTAAATTACAATAAATTACAAATTATATAATTTGAGGTATTATACTACCAAAGTGTTATATCGGTAACGAATTGGAGCACTTAATGTTATAGTTCCTTTATACCCTACAACATGTAAACCCGCCAACTAATAGGATTCACACTCGTAGACATTATTACATTAATGCTTTATAAAAAAGAAAGAAAAAGAAAAAAAAACACACACGCACACCCACACACAAAAACCACAAGTTCCATACAAGATTATGGTTCTATTTCTCCGGCCAAGAAAACAAGCCAAATGTAGGATTCAAAACACTAAACCCGCCATCGACCACCAAGTTATGTCCACTTATGTACCCTGACTCGTCACTGGCTAAAAAGATGGCTGCATTTGCAATGTCTTGTGGTCCAAGTGTCTTGCCCTTAAGGTTAGAGTAAACACCCGAAGTATCTTCGATATTAAAGAATTTGCATGCGCTCACAGTTGGTATAACATAGGGAGATATGCAATTGACACGAATTTGATACTTTCCAAGCTCTGCAGCAACATTCTTCGCGAGTCCCACCACACCGTGTTTTGAGCTCGTGTAAGCATGAGTCGTACCCCCACACGTAATAGAAGATACACTTGCAATTGTTATGATGCTTCCCTTGCATTTTGGGATCATCACTCGTGCCGCATGTTTAGTTCCCAAGAAAACTCCAGTTAAGTTAACACTAATAACACGTTCAAAGTCTGATTTGTCATTGTCTAAGATACTAAGTTTTGGCTCATCGACAATCCCTGCATTGTTAACCATGATGTCTAGTTGCCCAAATTTAGCAATAGTCTCGCTGACCACATTCTCAACATCTGATTCAATAGCCACGTCACAATGAATGAAATAAATTGACTCCGAGCCAATGTCTTGACAAACGGATTTCCCCAAGTCATCTCTAATATCGGCAATAACTACTTTTGCTCCATGCTCTACAAACAACCTCGCAATACACTCTCCAATGCCTCGAGCTCCTCCAGTTACAATGGCTACCTTATTTTCCAATCTAAAAGAAATTGTAAATTATAAAATCTAATTAGTTTGTGTCAAGCTTGTTGTTTTAACAAAAATAATTAATAAGCATACCCAAATATTAGATTTTTCTGCCTTAATACAAAAAATTGTTGAAACTTTTTTTGTAGCAGCCTAGCAAGTATAAGGGGTTACCCGACCTGCAAATTTACAATACTGTAACACATAGTTCAATCATGTATGTGGCCAACATGGCCAAAGTTTAAACACCCACCCTAAACATTAACCGTGAGGTATAGACATATAGTTGGTCTTTAATTTTTTTATTATAATAAAAGAGTAATTAAGAGAAAAACGTGGCAGCATCATAATTCTCATTACTAAAATTTTCAGGTTTATCTCCCATATTAAATAATTACATTAATTACTAATAATATTATTTATTTTTTCTTAAATTACAAATAGTTTTTTTATTTAATTAAGAAAGAGGTTTATTTATTAACGTTATTTATAAAGAATATATTTTTATAAAATAAGAAATTTTAGAACATTAATTTTTTAAAAAGAATATAAATTTTTATAAAATTCTTGTTTTTTAAAAGTAAAATTTTCATAACCCAACAATAACTAAAATTAGAAGTTATATAAGGAAAATTTTAAAATAATATTTTTAAACGGTTTGTTTTGAAACAAAATATTTATTTTTATGAAAAAACCCAAAAAATTATTAAAAATTATATCATTGTTTTATTATTTATACTCCTTACTCATACGTAATTTCAAATCATATCATATCTTAAAATATCATTTTATAACTAATAAAATTTTATTATATTTAATATTTTATTTATTTAAATCGTGTAATATATAAGTAAATAAAGCTAGTATAAGATATAATTGTGATTTAAGCTATTAAATAAAAACTAAGCATACACCTTAAAGTGTTTGTGAAATAAAATGCATTACAAGAAAACAACATTTCATGTATATACAATTATACAAATATATATAGGTGAATAATCAAACCAAAACTTTTATTTTTCATAAAAACTATAATAACTCTTTTTCACACACGTTCTTACGATTGTGGAAAAACTATTTCACAAATGTGAAAAAATTTATATAGATTTCACAAAATTAAAAATTTAAGTGGTCCATATCGAAAGAACGTGGTATTCAAGGGCTCGGATTTAACGAAAAGATGTAACCTTTATTACACAACCATGTAGTTATGCATGTACATAAGAGCATTCACATCTCATTCTTCGTTTTCATCTCTATAATTTATCAAAAATACCCTATTTTCTAAGTTTATCTATATTTTACTAAAAGCTCCCACATCTTGTTTCTTATATCTTCCCTATCTCAATTAAATTTATTTATTGTTCTTTGTAATAATATTTATCTCTCTTATACTTACATCCATTAATAAAATATATTAACAAAATATCTCTATATTTTGGAATGAAATTGTTTTCCCATAAAATACATGGATGAAGTATACGGGATGGAGAAAAAAATAGAGTGATTATTTTGTTGATTTTTGTTAAATATGAGGATGATAGATGTAGATGAGGAATGAGATGTGAACACTTTAATATTCATGAGCTATGTAATCTAAAATTATTAAAAGAGAGGATATATGTAATTTTAGTTTTAGGTTGGGTAAATATGCAACTAATAAGATTAAGGATTGAGATATATCTAATTTTATTTTTTGGATTGCATAAGTCCATGATTAAGAATGTTTATTGAGGATGTATGGAAAATTTGTTATATATAGCATACACACTAGCTTCCCCATTTTCATCCATATTTTCAATTAAACACTATTTTTATTATCTCTTTCAATTAAATAATACTTTTTAAAATATTTATCATTATTATTTCTATCTCCTCCACTCACAATCACTTTTAAAAATATTAAAAAATTTATGGGGGTTGTACCGTGTTTTCCCAAATATGAGGAATCACGGTACAATCCCCATAAATATTCTACTTCCTTCATTCACAACCACTAACAACCAACCCCCAAAATATATGTCATATGTCATCCCAAAACCATAGAAAAAGATTAAAATACAAAATGGTTTTTTCGTGAGAAGTGCACAAAGTATGAGTGAAATTATCATGTAAAAATGATTAACATTTATCACGCAATGATGAAATTACACGCGAAGTAGGGGTGAGCAAGAACCGGTTTTTCCTACCGACACTGTCAGAACTAGCTGGACAGAACCAACCAGAACCGTTTATACTAATATAGGTTTGGTTCCGGTTTCTATAACATGTGTATATATTTTTCGGTTCAAATCCGGTTCCGGACTCGGTATGCACCTAAAAACCGATAGCTCATGTTAAGATATATATTAACTTGTGTGTATGGATGTGTATTAGTATGTATATTAACAGCGTGTGTTAAAAAGTTTTATAGTTATATGATGATATATTAATTTGTATGTATGTACGAAGATATAAGTATGTGTATATATGTATATTAATTGTTCAACAAAGTAGATAAGAACACTCATAATTAAGATAGACTACTGTGTTATTCATTTAGTTAAGATAAACAAATGGTAAAAGATTTGGTGTGTGAGGTAAAAGTGAGTGTTTTCAATGAAGCTCATGATTGGGTTTTTATGTTTAAGCTATCCGGTTTCGGAACTAGTTTATCCGGCTAAGAGCTGAACTGATTAGGTTATCATAAAGTTCGGTTCCGATTTTCTTAATTAGGCTATTCGATTTTCCCGGTTCCAAAGGGTTCTCGTTCGGTTATGGTTGATTCGAACCAGTTGCACACCCCTATGCAAGGGAGTGAATTATCAGGCACAAAAGAATGGAATGATATGTGAAATTATCATGCTAAAAGGATGAATAATCACACAATAACTTTGTACGCTTCGTACAAAAAGCTCACTTTATACTGTAACCAACCCTGATCATATCTATATAACACATGATTTATAAAATATCATATGTTAGATTCCAAGAAGTTGTGACCATATTTAAAAATATAAGCAAGAAAATCATTATAATTAAATCAAAATTTTACTTATTTTATGGAACAATAAGGCATACCTTGGAGAGGCCATTAATGCTACCACTAGCAACTTCTTCTGCCCAATTTCTGGTGGTTGGATGCTTGAGTATGCATCTTCTTATATATTGGCAATTAGAAAAACTGTCATGTTATTTCTTGTCTCTTAGCTCGAATTCTTATGGTTGATCTTCATATGTGTCCCATATAGGCCATGTGGCACTATTACTTTCACGTGAACACAAATTATTGTGTATTCTTTTTGAATAATTTGAAAACACATGTTTTGCGTTTCACTTAGACAGGTCACGTATAGGGGTGGAGGGGTACTCATATCATGAGTATCCAACTACACCATAAATCCACCAATCAGAATTGTCACTTTTACACCACGTAAAACATTAGAGAATTTACAATTTTCTTTCTATGTGGTTTTCTTAAAATTATCTTTTTGATTTTTGAACTTTACATTCACTTTTACACCACGTGGGTGTTATCTTCGTCTTAGTTATTTTTTTTGTAGAAGGATAAATTTTTTTATTTAAAAACAAATGTCAAGGAGTTTGTAGTCCAATAATATCAAGCTCTTAAAATGATATGCATATTTAAATGTTTGGATATCCAAACTTTATTAATTTCATTTTTATTTTTTATTATTTTTTAATTTGTTGCAATAATTTGAACATATGCAATTTGAAAATTAATATATAAACCTAACATACATTGACAGGTGCCAACCAAAAATTAAAAAAAAAAACGTTTAAAGTTTAAAAAAATAACAAAATATTTTTTAAGCTTTCAGATAATCAGATATATGAAATTGTGAACCTTTTCAAAATCGATATCCGGATCCGAATCCGAATTTTGGATATCTATTGTTCGGATATTTGGATTTGGATTTAGATTTTCTAATTATTATATTCGGATATTTTTAAACAACCTTACGGGCGCCTAGCTATCGGTTTTGGACGTGTGTTGTTGGGTCAATCTTTTAAGCTGGACCGATACCAGCAACGTGAAGTTGTGAACTAAACTGCTTGATTGGGCTAGCTAGACTGCTGCAAAATGGGCTTGAATGTAATCATGGTCCATGGACCGTTTTCAAATTACAGATTACAAATATATTATGGGCCTGTTTTAAACATGAAACATAAACAGTGTACTAGGTTGGGCCGTTAGGCTTCATGGGATATTGTAAATTGTAAGGCATGCATTAATGCCATTAGAACCAGATCGGGTCAAACCGGTTCAGCTCAAGTGAAAGAAAATAAAAAAAATTAGTTTAAACAAATCCAGATTAGAAACCAGTTTATAGGGGGAAAAACTGGTTTGTTTTTAACCAGCTATACTTCAATCGATTCTTCTATCGGGTGTACCCTTACCCCTCTCTGATGATACTCTCGCCACCGGCTAACCATCCGTCAAACGCAACATACCGTCGTCAATAGTCTAAAACCCCCCAAAAGTACAATACCCGATATCTTCCAAACACGGGTCCCACGCTTGACCCACGAGTAGCGCAATATAGTTTTATAACCATAATTAAATGAGTGCTTCTTAAGAGCTTTAATTTAGCCGAATACAACCCGATTTTCTTTAGAAGTTTTTTACATTTCTCTTTGTTGTGAAACAACGACCAACTAGCAACTAATATATGGAGTATATAAACATAAGGATAATATGATCATAAGGAGAAAGAAATATGGATAGTAAAAGAACTCTTTCATATTGAGATAAATTATCTAATACAAAAGACACAAATACACATTATTACATTTATGCTTCAAAAAAAAAAAGAAAAACAAACAAACAAAACACAAGTTCCATATCAAGATTATCGTTCTACTTCTCAGGCCACGAAAATAAGCCAAATGTAGGATTCAAAACACTAAACCCGCCATCGATAACCAAGTTATGTCCACTTATGTACCCCGACTCGTCACTCGCTAAAAAGATGGCTGCATTTGCAATGTCTTGTGGTCCAAGCATCTTGCCCTTAAGGTTAGAGTAAACACCCGAGGTATCATCGATTTTGAAGTATTCACATGCGAGCACAGTAGGTATAACATAGGGAGATATGCTGTTGACACGAATTTGATACTTCCCAAGCTCTGCAACAACATTTTTCGTGAGTCCACCACACCATGTTTTGAGCTCGTGTAAGCATGGCTTGCAACCCCACCCGTGATAGAACATACACTTGCAATTGCTATGATGCTTCCCTTGCATTTGGGATCATCATTCGAATGTTTAGTTCCCAAGAAAACTCCAGTTAAGTTGACATTGATAACACGTTCAAAGTCGGACTTGTTATTCTCTAAGATACTAAGTTTTGGATCAGCGACTATCCCTGCATTGTTAACCATGATGTCTAGTTGCCCAAATTTAGCAATAGTCTCGTTGACCACATTCTCAACATCTGATTCAACAGCCACGTCACAAGGAATAAAATAAACTGATCCGACACCGATGTCTTGACAAACGGATTTCCCCAAGTCATCTCTAATATCGGCAATAACTACTTCTGCTCCATGCTTTACAAACAACCTTACAATACACTCTCCAATGCCTCGAGCTCCTCCGGTTACAATGGCTACCTTATGATTTGTGTCAATCATGGATGTGGCCTAAACACCCACCCTAAACATTACTGTAACGTTTAGTTAGTCTTTAATCAAACTGAATATATACCTTAAAGTGTTTGTGAAGTAAAATGCATTACACGAAAACAACATTCCAATATAGACAATTATACATACATACATACATATATATATATATATATATATATATATATACTTATTAATAAAGGAATAACTTTAGTGCCACATGGCATTCTCTTAAGCCTCTATTTTTTTCAATTCCCGCCTAAATATGTATCTGTTCTTAGTGTTAGTCTAGGTTCATTTGACTAAAAGTTAACTTATATACAAGAGATATTTAAGAAAAATTTGAAAACTAACCCTAAATTAAAGCACATCTTTTTTTGGAAATTAAATCATACCCGATATTTTTATCTTTTTTCAAATAATTTATCAATAAAAACTGTACAAATCATTTATGGTTTTCTTCATCTATGAAATTGCTTTCTTGATTGTGTTTTTCCATTATATACTCGATTTATATTCAAATCTTGACAAAAGTTACGGAATTTTTTAATCGATTCATCTCCAGTTTGAAGGAATTCATAGGTATTTTTTTTGGAAATGAAATCATACTCGATTTTAAAATATTTCTCAACTATCCCAAGTTTACGACCCTCGCGATTTGTCTTCATAAAGTCTGATGATATCGTATTCAACAGACTTCATTTACGTTCTCATTTTGGCTTTGGTTTTATCAAGTTTTTCTTTAACAAAAGGTATTTATTTTTTGTTATATTTGAACTTTCATCATCTGCGATTATGATTTAACCTATCATTATCTAAAATTGTGTTTTTAGATTAATATTATTTTACTTTAATTTTTTTAAAGGTGATCTACTTCAACAGTCAATCTATAAAGATGTATTACATATTTTACTTTTTAAACTTTTTTATTTTCTTTTTATGTGTACTGCCATATTATTATTATTATGTTTGATAGGAGTTCGTTTGATATGTACAAATAGTTTTGATGTATCTGGAAGTAATATTGAAAATCATATTTTTATTCAACGGTTGGCTTTGACACCTTAAGACAAAAGAATTTCTTTTAAATTTCAAAGAAGACAGTTGTTGTTATCAGTGTGTTATGCAATAACAATAAAACAAGAGCCAATGTTGGTTTGTTTTTAAACATGGATATCGCTATCCAAAGTTGGTTTGTTTTTAAACATGGATAATGATCAGCTCTATGTTGTATTATCTCGAGTTAGAAGTAGATAGAGGTTAAATTATTAATATTATATAATGATGGAAAAATAACCAACAAAACACCAAATGTTGTATACAAATAAATTTTTTGATGTTTATGAATTTGAAATATTGTTTTTCATGTTCAATTTAATTTGTTTATTAGTTAAAGTTCTTATTTATTAATTTATTTCATTCCATATTATACACTATTTAGATGTATAAATATTAATAGAGAAAACCTACTAATGTTAGATATAGCTAATGTTAAAAATTATACATAAAAGTCGATATACAAAATATTATCAACAACATTATAACTTACGCACTTTTTTAAACAACAATAATATTTTTTATTGAACCCGTGTGTTACACGGGACTTTAGCCTAGTATATATATATATATATATATATATATATATATATATATATATATATATATATATATATATATATATATATATATATATATATATATATATATATATATATATATATATATATATATATATATATATAATAGGTGAAAATCAAACGAAAACTTTTATTTTTCACAAAAACTATAATGGCTTTTTTTGCACACGTTCTTACAATTCTAAAAAAAACTATTTTACAGATGTGAAAAAATTCACACAGATTTTACAAATTAAAATTATCATTCTTTTTAAATTATGAGAACCCTTTTTTATAAATATAAAATAAATGTAAATATGTTTACGCATATGTAAAAAAAATTTGGTGTTCTTTAAAGAATAGAATGGTTCCTAAAATGTATATTTTAAAAGGAGTGATTCCTGAAATGTATCTTTATTATATATTTTTGTTTTATCTTTACAATATGCAACCAGACGAATCGAGACAACAGCTTAGGAATTCATACGGTTTGGTTTATATTTTGAAAAATCAACTCGAACAATTTGTTCCACGATTTGGATTTGGAGCCGACTATTTATCTTTATTATTATTTTTTAATTTTTCAAACATGTAAACTTTCTTATATTCTACAAAAAATTTACACTGTATTCTAAATTCTAAACTTTCTTATATTTTACTAAAACCTCTCATATCTAATTCTTTGTATCTTTCCTGTCTTAATTAAATAATACTTATTTATTCTTCTTTCTTATACTCACATTAATTAAATATTAAAAATACTCACATTTCATTAATAAAATACACTTAAAAAATATATAGTGTATGAATAGTGAATCTTTATATTTGGGGGATGAGATTGTTTTACATTAAAATGACGAGGATGAATAATAAGGATGGAGAATGAAATGGAGTGAGTACTTTGTTGATTTCTGTTAAATATGAAGATGAGTATGTGGATGGGGAATGAGATGCGAATGCTCTAATATTCATATACTATATAATTTAAAATATTTGATTTAAAGAGGGGTTATATATAATTTTAGTTTTAGGTTGGGTAAATAAACAACTAATAAGATTAAAGACTGAGATATATCTAATTCTATTTTTTGGATTGGATAAATCCACAATTAAGAATGTTTAATGAGGATATATGCAATTTATGTTATATATTATATAATATATGTCATCCCTAAACCATAGAAAAAGTTTAAAATAAAAACGGTATTTGCGTGAGAAGTGCACAAAGTATGAATGAAATTTTCACGCAAAAATGATTTACACTTGCGTGATAACTGTCACGTAATGATGAACTTATCACGCAATGTTGGGGTGAGCAAAAACCGGTCATACTAATATGGGTTCGGTTCCCAGTTACTATAATATGTATATAGGTTTCCAATTTCGTTTCTGATTCCGGACTGGGTATGCACCTAAAACCGATTGCCCATGTTAAGATATATATTAACTTGTGTGTATGTATGTGTATAAGTATGTATATTAACTATGGGTGTTAAAAAGTTTTATAGTTATATGAAGATATATTAACTTGTATGTATCTATGAAGGAAAAGTATGTGTATGTATATTAATTATTGAATAAAGGGGATAAAACCACTCACAATTAAGATAGGCTACTGTAATATTCATTTAACTAAGATAAACGAATAGTAAACAATTTGGTTTGTGAGGTAGAAGTGAGTGTTTTCAATAAAACTCATAATTAAGTTTTTAGGTTTAAGCTATCCGGTTTCAAAACCGGTTTATCTGGTTAAAAACCAAACCGATTAGGTTACTATAAGGTTTGGTTTCAATTTTCAGATTTACTTAACCAAACCGATTAAGTTACCATGTGTTGATTCCAAGAAGTTGTGGCCATATTTAAAATATATAAACAAGAAAATCATTATAATTTGATCAAAATTTTACTTATTTTATGGAACAATAAAGAATACATTTGAGAAGCCATTAATGCTACCACTTGCTGTTGATGGTTGGATGCTTGAGTATGCATCTTCTTATATATTGACAATCAGAAAAATGTCTTGTTACTTTTTTGTCTCTTGCTCGAATTCTTATGGTTGATCTTCAAATGTGTCCCATTTAGGCCATATGAATTATTACTTTCACGTGTACACAAAATTATTAAGTTTGTATTCTTTTTGAATAATTGGAACCAAACGTGTTTTGCATTTCACTTTAACGGGTCACATATAAGGGTGGGGCATTTATGCCATGAGTGTCTAATCATATCATAAATCCACAATTCGTAATTTGTCACCTCAAAACATGTAGTATCAAATCACATCACACTATTTAAAAAAGACATTCATGTCACAATTTTTTCTTATTATTTCTATAAAAAAAGAACTTCATAAAATATAAAAAGTTACACTTTAAAAATAAAAACCATTTTAAAATAAGAAAAAACATTAAAATAAAAATGTATAAAAAAATACTTAAACTAAAAATCTATAAATTAAACTCCCAAGTACGTAGCCAAACAATTTGCCGATTGTGTTCTAGTACGTTTTTCAACATCGGCTCGGGAACATTATCATGTGGTTTAAGAAAAATTCTCATATCATGGTCTAGTGTATCCCGAAGCAAAGTTTATCGTTGTAAGTCTAGCAAGGCCATTTTCGATTCGGTTACTTTCATACGAAGATATTTTCGTTGAGTTCCTTGCTCCATTTCTTTCTCACTCATCGCTTTGTAATCACTTATGGCCTTATTCAGTGTTGTTTTGCTTGAAGACTTGCCGCTTTACTCCCTTTACGTCTTGGTCCGGTTGGTTTCACGTTTTCATTGAAGTCTGGGAGGGGGCTTGTAACGAGTTAATTTGAGTTTACGTATTGGCCCGATTCATGGGGTTTGATACGTAGGCATTGTTGGAGACGGTTGAGGCGTTTCGTAGGTGTTGTAAAACCAACCGGTTGTTTGCGGTGGTTAAATGGCTAAGTAGAAGAAGTTGCTTTATTAGAACCCACATACACCTTAAGTAAAATTTTTATGGTGGTTTGGGCTTGGGATTTGGTGTACTTTTTTGTTGCCTTTCATAGCATATAAAGTTATAAATGTGTAGAAGAGATGTTTAAGATTGGTGGAAAATATGTGTTATATTGGTTTGTATTTATAGCCGACGAAAATTTTTATAATACCTCAAAGGAGCGGTTGGGGGCTGGGGGGATCAATGGCTAGTTGGTAACAGTTCCTTTTGGTTGAGTCACGATGACAACATGCGTTGGAAAAGTGGTGCGACGTCAAAGGAGTGGTGGCAACGGTGTGGCCTGCCCACGCCGAGGCATGCCGGGCCTCACGGTGTGGCGGCCCTCCCACCCTAAAACTTTAGAGAAATTACGGTCTTCTTTCTATGTAATTTTGCTAAAATTATCTTTTGAATTTTTAACTTTACATTCGCTTTTATACCACATTGATGTTATCTTCGTTAAAGCCAATCTATTGATGTCATTCATTTTTAGTTATTATTATTTTTTATAAAATGATAAAAATGTTTTTGTTATTTGAAAACAAATGCCAAAGAGTGTGTATCAAATAATATCAAGTTTTATAAAATGATGTGCATATTTAAAGGTTTGGATATCCGAATTTTTTATTTCAATTTTATTATTTTTTAATTTTTTTGCAATTATTGAAACAATATACTATTAGAAAAATTATTTTAAAAAACTAACATACATTGGCAAATTTTCAACATACATTGACAATTCCCAACAAACTAATAAAAAAAAAAGTTTAAAAGTTAACAATTTTTTTAAGCTTTTGAATAATCGAATTTCCAAATATTCAACCTTTTCAAAATCGATCTCCGGATCTGAAATTCGGATATCTGTCTTTTTCAGATATTTAGATTTGGATTTTCATATTATAAAAACCCTACGGCTCTCGGTGCCACTTTGGATATGTGTTGTTGGGTCGGTCTTTTAAGATGGACCGACACCAACGATGTGAAATTGGGAACTAAACTGCTTGATTGGGCCGGCTAGACTGCTGCAAAATGGGCTTGAATGAGAACATGATAATAAATCATTAGAAAAAAATAACACAATCTCAAAATCTTTTCGATTGTTCTACTGAAATCAAGCTATACTTCAATCGATTCATTTACAGGGTGTACCCTTACCCCTCTCTGATGATACTCTCGTCATCGGCTAACCATCCACCAAACGCAACATACTGTTGTCAATTCAAGAAACCCCAAAAGTACAATGATCGATATCTTCCAAACACGGGTCCCACGCTTGACCCACAAGTAGCACAATATAATTTTATAACCATAATCAATTGTGTGCTTCTTAAGAGTTTTCATTTAGCCGAATACAACTAGATTTGTTTTAAATGTTTTACACATTTCTCTCTGTTATGAAATAACGACCAACTAGCAACTAATATATGAAGTACATAAACATAAGAACAATATGATCATAAGAAGAAAGAAATATGAATAGTAGAAGAACTATTTCATATTGAGATAAGATATCAAATGCAAAAGACTCAGAATTATGATTCACACTCGTACACATTATTACACATATGCTTCAAAAAAAAGTAAAAAAGAAAAAGAAAAAAGAAAAACAAAGAACAAAACACAAGTTCCATGTCAAGATTATGGCTCTACTTCTCTGGCCATGAAAACAAGCCAAATGTAGGATTTAAAACGCTAAATCCACCATCGATAACCAAGTTATGTCCACTTATGTACCCCGACTCGTCACTTGCTAAAAAGATGGCTGCATTTGCAATGTCTTGTGGTCCAAGTATCTTGCCCTTAAGGTTAGAGTAAACACCCGAGGTATTATCGATATTGAAGTATTCACATGCGAGCGCAGTTGGTATAACATATGGAGATATGCTGTTGACACGGATTTGATACTTCCCAAGCTCTGCCGCAACATTCTTCGCAAGTCCCACCACAGCATGTTTTGAGCTCGTGTAAGCATGGCTTGCAACCCCACCCGTGATAGAACATACACTTGCAATTGTTATGATGCTTCCCTTGCATTTTGGGATCATCACTCGTGCCGCATGTTTAGTTCCCAAAAAAACTCCAGTTAAGTTGACACTGATAACACGTTCAAAGTCTGACTTGTCATTCTCTAAGATACTAAGTTTTGGCTCATCGATTATCCCTGCGTTGTTAACCATGATGTCTAGTTGACCGTATTTAGCAATAGTCTCGTTGATCACATTCTCGACATCTGATTCAACAACCATGTCACAATGAATGAAATCAACTGATTCGACACCGATGTCTTGACAAACTGATTTCCCCAAGTCATCTCTAATATCTGCAATAACTACTTTCGCACCATGCTCTACAAACAACCTCACAATACGCTCTCCAATGCCTTGAGCTCCTCCGGTTACAATGGCTACCTTGTTTTCCAATCTGAAAGTCATTTATTCCACATGTCATAAGTAAAATATAAATACTAATAAATAGGTATACCTAAATGTTAACTTTTTTACTTGATAAATATTATTATATATATGAAATAAAGTCTTTCATGAATTGTACTTTGTTGTGATTCACAGGTGGGGGCATGTTACTATTGGACCAACAAAACATCTTTTAATTATTTTGAAAAATTAGTTTATGTGATTGCAGGTGTTTAACACAAAGGTTTGTTGGCCCCATGTGACCTAGGTTCGAACCTTTGGGTGTTTGTTTTTTTAATTCCTGGTGTTTATTGTGATTTTTTGTTGTTTTTTATTCGAAAATGACAAACTGTAATGAATTACTCCGCAGCATAGCAAATGTTATAATCTAGTTTCACTTATAAGTCAAACTTTTAAATAAAAAATGGGTATACTCCTTTAAGTGCTTGTAAAATAATTTACATAGTTTTTATGAATTTAAAAATGATCACTTATCTTTTTTTAAAACAACGAGAACCTCTTTTTACAAATAGTTGCACATGTGCAAATGTATGTAAAACAAAGAGATTTTTTTATATTATGTGTAAACATTTTTTTTTCAAAAGTTTCTAAATAATATGGTTATTAAGATAACTATACTAGTATACTAGTATACCTTATATGACATTATAAATCAACGGTAACTTTGTTTTTATAATTTTCTTATTTATGTTTTCTAATATAAATATAGAACATGTTTGGGATTGTTTATTTTGGTTGAACATGACTTTTGATAAAAAAAAATTATTAACTTATAACTTTTCAAAATGAGTTTTTAAACAAGTGTTTGGATTAGCTTATAAACTAAAATGGTGTATAACGATCAAGAAGAACATGTTTTTAAAAATAAGAAAAGTTAATAGGAGGTAGTAGAAGTCTATAATAGAAAATTGGACTTGACGGAGTTTTTAAAAGTTAATAAGTAATTCACTCGTTACTTTTCAAAACATCATTTGTACCTTATATGAAAAATCAGTTTGGGATTGGTAAACATTTTTCTTGACTTATTAACTTCTCAAAAATTAATAAGTCAAAAGTAAGTACAAAATAAACAATCTCAAACATACAAATAGTTAAAGAATGTAACCAAACATTCGTATCCGCGAATAGCCAATTCCTGTAAATTGCAAATTAGAAATAAGAGGAAAAATAAGAGGAAAAATATCAAGATTAAAGATGAAGGGTCTTTTTCTCACCGAAAGGAGTGGTTCCCTAACACTTATCTTTATTGTATACTAGTATCGTACTCGTCTATTATACGAGTTTAATAAATATAATATTAAATAACTTGTAATAAAAATTTATAATTATAAAATGATTTTTTAAATAGATATAATTGAGTTACATATAAGTAAGTAATTCAAGTAAACAATAATAATATCATTTTAAACTTTCATTTTATAAGATTGTATTTTTTTAATTGCTTTAAAAACATTTTGGTTTTCTTATTTCATTTTCAAAAATCATCCTTATAGAAACACAGTTTTAAAAATAGTTCATATTTTTTAAAAGATTTTTTCTTTAAAGAGATTTTTGTATCTTAGAAACTTTTTGAAGTGTGTTTTTAATTAAAAAAGCTGGTTTTTAATTTTTACTATATCTATTTTTTCTTAATTTTTAAATGTTTTATATAATATAAGTACTGTATATATACTATTATTATTTTTTAGAATTGAAAGAGAAGAAAATCTAAATAAGAAACCTAATATGTTGACATGTGACATATATTTATATATTTTTTTATCATAGATAATAATAGATCATTGTTTATCCTTAGGAAATGCTGCCACACAATCGAGACAACAACCTTACAAGTTTATATGGTTCGGTTCACACTTCGAAAATCCAACTGTAACAAATTGTTTTCGCGGATCTGATTTGGAACTGACTATTCTTATTAGTTTTTTATGTTATTTAAAGAACATGTAGTTACTATACGTATGGTGTATGATATTCATGAACTATATTTATTCATTGTAGTTTAAATCTATTCTTTTGATGATAAGATATATGCAAGCCTAATTTTATGTTGTATAAATATATAATTAAAAAGATTAAGGGATGGGATATATATAATTTTGATTTTAAGCTATGTAAAAATACAACTAAGAATGTTTATAAAAGAATATATATAATAGCCTCTATATTAACATATTCAACACAAAATTTTAAAACATTACATGTTGATTTCAAACAATTGAGGCTATACCTATAAGGAAGAAAATCACTATAATTTGATTAAAATTTACTTATTTTATGGAACAATAAAGCATACCTTGCTATAGGAGACGTAGAGGCCATTAGTGCTGTCACTAACCACTTGTTTTTTGGCCCCAATTTTTTTGATGGTTGGATGCTTGAGTTTGCATCTTCTTATATAGTGGCAATCTTCCTTAGGTTTTTAAAAATATGGATACCCCGCACGTTTTAATTAAAATTTTCGTTTTATTTTTATCATGAAGTATCTAAAGAGAGAATCACTCCTTATTTGTGAAAACTGTACAAATCAATATAAGATACAAGTTTTCAATAAATAACGAAAACATAATAAGAAAACAAAAACAAAAGTTTAATTATGTTTCTCATTTTCTTCTTTCATGTTATTTGTCTTTTTGTAGGTTTTTTAATTATGTTTTTGTTATTCATCATTTTACAATAAAAACTTGTGACTCACATTTATTACTAGAGTTATTATAAAAATGAATTTTTATTTAAACCCTCACACATATGATGCCATTTATCTTTTTCTTGAAATTTAATGGTTTTTTGATCGTTAGATGTTATCAAGGCCATAATAGTACTTTTTAAAATGGTTGGTATTAGTGAGGGTTGTGATTTGAAATCAAAAAGGTAGGGTTATCTAGACACCCCAAATTATAAATCAACATCCTAAATTTCTATACGGGTCATATAGCCTCATACGCGTCGTATAAGGGGGTCGTATAGCCCCTACGGGGCGTATAACCCCTCTGACAGCCCCTGAATTTTCCTCGTAGTCAGTGTCGAAAATTGTTATCCGTGTTGTATAGCCCTATATGTGTCGTATAGGGCTATATGGGGCGTATAGCTTTCTGACAGCCTCCCTGAATTGTCATCGTTTTTAGTGTATTCGACCCTATACGTCGCGTATGGACCCATACGACGCGTATATGTGGGTGTCGATTTATCTGGGTGGGTGTCTCTATATTAGCGCCCAATCAAAAACCATTTTTTAAGTTTCCAGGCTGCATTATTGCAAACGTGAAATAAATGCACCTTGCATTTATGTATTATTTAACTAGTCTTATTAAATGCAAAATGCTTATCAATTATTAATTATTCAAATAATATTTTTTTCTTAATTAGTTGATTATTTTAAGCATCATAATAAATGCGCTAATATATTTTTGTCGTTTGATACTTTTGGAAGCTATCATATATTTGCATTATGAGTTAATCTTGGTTTTCGTCTCTGAGTTTTGCAAATTGTTTCCACTTGAGTACTAACGTTTATTTTGTCTTTATTATTGGTCTGAGTTTTGCAAATCGTTTCTATTCTCGTCCTTTTAACTAACGGTGTTAAATTTTTCTGTTAAGTGAGTGTTAAAAGGACCAAAATACCCCTAACACTTCACCTTTCACTTCCTCTCACACTCTCACTCTTTCTTCTTTCTCCACAACACCACACAGCACCGCCACCACACACCACCGCCACCACACGACGGCAACATAGATCTAGCTCTCCTCCTCAACAACTTGGATTTATCACTTAACGTCGAATCTCGACCTCTTAAAACCCTAACCTCATCGTCACCCCCATCTCTGATGTCGTTTTCATCAACATCAAGCAACGGAGCGAGCACCTGCGGGCGTTGCAGGTGCGACGAGAGCTTCATCGGCCGGATCTGGCCGTTGAAGAACAAGTGCCAACATTTCTTCTTTGTTGATCGGCCGGATACGAGCGGCCCACGACACCCCCTCAGTTGGATTTACCCTGCTCTGACTCATAAGCTCCGACAACTGCCTCGTCCACACCTCCTTCCACCATTGCTTATCACTGGATCTTGGGTCGACCTGGATCTCCCTCCTACCCGAAAACCCGAACTGCAGCCCCTTCGCTATACACCTATTGTAGGATTCTATGTGCCCAAGACACTTAGAATATTGATGTGGTTAGTACGTTATGATCCAAGTCGGGTTATACCCAATAACAAGCTTAGCAAACACCAATTAATATTTAATTGATGATATGATCATGCAATTAAATATTTACACCAATTTAGAAAATGGGTTTTCTAAATAAGTTGCATATGAGATGGAACAAATTATAATGAGTTTATTGTTATTCTTGTCATTTAAAAGGGGTTTAAATAACACTAATAACATATGTGTGTACTTTAATTAAATTGTTTAATTAAAGAATACATATGTCACCATTATAAAATAAGTCTAGAT
Source organism: Flaveria ramosissima (assembly GCA_025215565.1). Taxonomy (NCBI): domain Eukaryota; kingdom Viridiplantae; phylum Streptophyta; class Magnoliopsida; order Asterales; family Asteraceae; genus Flaveria; species Flaveria ramosissima. Next base: position 50,387,202 of record CM046032.1, read on the forward strand.
GGTGACCTTTTATTGTGTGATAAATGACTAGTTAAATTTTGTTGTGTCTTATCAATTTAAAGGAGGGAAACTCTTTTGAATTCCTCTCCTTTTGGCTGCCCCCTTCTAAGCTCTCATTGGACCCTTTTGTCTTGTAAAACACACAAACATTTAACTAGTCTTGTGGTCTTACACAATCTAATTAATCTCATTTTTGTATGCAACAAAACACCTTCTTCTCTCTCTCTAAATTTCGAAATCTGGCAGCAGCTTTAGAGGTCTTTGGAGAACGAAATTTGGTGTTCATTTGGTGGTGTTCTTCCTAACAAGAAGTGGTCTTGCAAAGAGCTTGGGGTATACTAACTTGAGGGGTCCTTCCTTGGAGCCTTGGCCGAATTTCTTGCATCTTATCATCCTCTTTTGGTCGACTTTTCAGCTGGATAAAGGTAGTTAATCACAGCTCTATGTAGCTGTGATTTTATGTAGTTTAATAGATGTTCATAGCTTGTTCATTCACATATTAAATATCCCTTTGATTGTGGGTTTGTTTTACACTTGTATGGTCACTTAAAGAACATATTTTTCAGCTTATAAAATCGGTTTTAAAGCTATATATCCGCTGCGTTTTCTGAAAGTTTAAATGGTTAAACTTGGTTTTATGTTCTAACAAACCCATCAATGGCATCAAGAGCCGGTTATGTGGATAACTTGCTTGTTCTTGTTCTTTAAAATCGGTTTTAAAGAAGTATTATCTACCTTTTATGGCTGATTTTGGGCTGCTATATTGTGTATGAATGATTCCCCAAACTTTGAAGGTCATATCACACATGCTAGTGATTAGATCTTGAAAGATATATATTATGAGATGTTGATTGTTTGGACAATGTTTAAAACCCAAAATTTCAGTTTATGTTGCCTGAAATTTGGTGGTTTTAAGTGGGGTTTTCATTATATTTTGGATGATATGATAGATGCTTGTTTTAGTGCATAACCTAGCCATTGACCTTGTGATTGTTTGGATGTTTGTGATGATTGTATTCATTCATTCAATTGGGTTGTATTATTTGTTGTTTGTGCTTTGTTTCAAATGTAATTTATTTATTATTGGGTTGTAATAAATAGATTAGGTGTATTTTCATTTTACTAGATATCTTGTATTAGGACTTTATATCTTGTAATATGAAGACATTCACATTGGAAGCACAAAGGAAGGTCATGAAAGAAACATGGAGCATTTTGGATGCGGTTTCAAGTGGGAGGCTTTTGGAAGTTTTCTATATGCTTTGTTTGTGACCCTTAGGAATGTCCTATGGACCACACTTGTGATGGCAAACAAGTGTGGACCACTTTAGATGCTATGGTTATGCACATATGCTCATATGGTTGTTTATGTTTATGCTTGGTTGATTGTTTGTTGTTTGATTGTTTGGTTGATATTTGGATATTCATAACAAACTCATTAACAAACTTAACAAGCTGAAAATTGATGGTTCTTAAAAGTTAATAAAAGGTTATTAAAATGATTTAATGATTTTAAAGATTAAAATAGGTTTTAATCAAAGAACCATAGGGTACCTTGTATTTGAAAGCATGCAAATACAAGTACATAGAGTTTTCTAAACTAGAATTTTGAAACCTCTAAATTTTTTTTACAAACAAGATCAACACCGTCCTTTTACACAACACTTGAGTCACTTGGGAACTCTTAGTGGGATAAAGGTCACCTAACCATTTTGAGGGAACTTGTGACTTGAGGTGAGAATGCCTTATTTGTGGGATAAAGGTCACCTAACCACTTGTTTTGGCAAACTCACACGTGGGTGTAAGTAGGGTGTCTTGATTTGCAAATCATGTCAAATGGATCACCTACGATGTGGTTTCCAAATGGTGTTGATGGGATTAACATGCCGACTTTACATATGATGTTTCAAGTCGATCCCATATTTCTAGAAGTTGCAAATGGTTGCAATCGTCAAACGTTGACCACCTTATTAATTTAAAACGTGGGATAAAGGTCACCTAACCACAATTTAAATGTAATGTTGGGTTCTAGATTTTAATATGAAAAGACCTTAAAAGGCATTTATTATTAAAATTACAATATCGAAAATACTAAAATAAAACTTTGTTAAATTTTGTAGATGGCCTCAAATAATGATAATTCCGATAACTCATCCGCGTCCAACCAATCTCTACGAGCGATCCTCCAAAAGGAACGTCTAAATCATAACAACTTTATTGATTGGTATCGAAACTTGAGAATCGTTCTCAAGCAAGAGAAACGATCATATGTTTTAGACGACCCTATCCCCGATCAACCTACTGAGGATGATCAGGAGGCCTTCAACGATTGGTTGAAGTACACTGAGGACTCCGTCCAAGTGTCTTGTCTCATGCTAGCGAGCATGACTCCGGATCTCCAAAAGGAGTATGAACATCACGGAGCTTATGACATGATAACCCAGCTGAAGGAAACGTTCCAACAGCAAGCGAGGGTTGAGCGCTTCGAAACGGTTCGAGCACTCCATGCATGTCGTATGGACGACAACCAATCTGTTTCATCTTATGTACTTAAGATGAAAAGTCATATTGACCGCCTCGAGAGGCTTAACTGTCCCGTCTCAAAGGAATTGGCCACGGATTTGATCCTTAATGGCCTTACCAAGAAGTTTGAGACATTCGTGTTGAACTACAACATGAATGCTTGGGACAAAAGCATTGGTGAGCTTCACTCAATGCTGAAAACGGCCGAGGCAGCCATGGGTAAAAGGGTTTTACCCGTTCTCACCATCAATGAAGGTGAGAACAAGAAAAGGCCTTATCCCGCACCCAAGGCAAAGGTTGCCAAGGGTAAGGGACCTGTTTGGGAAAGGGGAAAGGGGTGGTAAGGGTACCACCCAAACCACAAGAGAAAAAGCAAAAGGTTGCTACTAACGACCCATGCTTCAAGTGTGGGGAGATTGGACATTGGGCAAGGAATTGTCCCGTCCATCTCCAAGAGTTGAAAGCAAAGAGGGATGCCGGGCAGACCTCAGGTACAACATACATGATTCATATTGATCTTAATGTTACATCTTCAAACACATGGGTATTAGATACCGGTTGTGGAACTCATATTTGCAATTTGTTGCAGGGGTTCAAAAGAAGTAGGGACTTCAATCAAGGGGATGTTAGCCTCTTCATGGGCAATGGAACAAAAGTCCAAGTTGAAGCTCGTGGGGACTACATCCTAAAACTTCCAAGTGGCTTGGATGTTATTTTGAAGAATGTTTTGTATGCTCCTAGTTTGACTAGGAACATTATTTCTGTATCCCAATTAAGACTTTATGATTATGTATTATCTTTTATTGAAAATGATATTCATGTTTCTTTAAATGATATGTTCTATTTTAAAGCTATACCCATTAATGGTATTTATGAATTGGTTCATGAATATACTTTAAATAGTTCATTGTATCAAACTAGCACCAAGAAACTCAAGTTGGATTTGAGTGATACCTATCTTTGGCATTGTCGTCTTGGTCATATAAACAAGAAAAGAATTCAAACACTACAAAAGAATGGTCTTTTAAAAACAAGTGAATGTGATTCATTTGATGTGTGTGAATCTTGTTTACAAGGTAAAATGACAAAGGCACCCTTTAGTGGGACTAACGAAAGGGCAAAAGATTTATTAGGAATCATACATTCGGATGTATGTGGTCCTTTTAAGCCAATGACTAGGAATGGTGAAAGATACTTCATTACCTTTACCGACGATTATAGTCGCTATGGGTATGTGTACTTATTAAGGCACAAAGATGAAGCTTTTGAAATGTTCAAAATCTTCAAGAATGAAGTAGAAAATCAACTCAACAAGTCAATTAAAGTTCTCCGTACCGATAGAGGAGGTGAATACCTAAGTGATGTTTTTCAAGATCATCTTAGGAGTTGTGGGATTGTCTCACAACTCACTCCACCTGGAACACCACAACACAATGGTGTGTCTGAGAGGAGGAATCGAACCTTATTGGATATGGTCCGATCTATGATGGCTAGAAGCACATTACCTCTATCATTTTGGGGTTTCGCTTTGCTCTCCGCGGCCCGTATTTTAAATATGGCCCCAACCAAAAAGGTGGAAAGGACACCTTTTGAGATATGGCATGGAAGAGTTCCATCCCTATCATACTTAAGGGTCTGGGGTTGTGAAGCTTATGTTAAGACTCCCACCCCAAACAAATTGGAAGTCCGATCCACCAGTGTATCTTTATTGGATATCCTAGAGATTCTATGGGATATTATTTCTATGATCCACTGGAACAAAAGGTGTTTGTTGCCAGAAAGGGTGAGTTCTTAGAAGCAAAGTTCCTTATGGAAGGAGCTAGCAGTAGAACAGTGGATCTTGAGGAAGATCAAGAACCACAACCCGATGCACGTTTGGTTGAAACTAGCACTCAACATGAGGATGTTGAAGATGATCAAATGGTTGATCAATACACACAAAATGTTCGCACAAGTGGTAGAACTAGTAATCCACCTGGAAGATACGGATTTTTCATGGATGGATGCTATATGGTAGATTCAGATGAACCAACCACATACCATGATGCAGTGTCCAATTTGGATTGTGACAAATGGCTTGAGGCCATGAACGTTGAGATGCAATCCATGTATGACAATCAAGTTTGGGAACTTGTTGTACCACCTCTTAATTCCAAGGTAGTTGGAAGTAAGTGGGTTTTCAAGAAGAAAACCGATATGCATGGAAACTTGGATACTTATAAAGCTAGACTTGTAGCAAAGGGTTTCACTCAAACTCAAGGGGTTGATTATGATGAAACCTTCTCACCTGTTGCGATGCTAAAGTCTATAAGGATATTGTTTGCCATAGCTGCTCATTATGATTATGAGATTTGGCAAATGGATGTCAAAACCGCTTTCCTAAATGGATATCTTGAGGAAGATGTCTATATGGTTCAGCCTGAAGGTTTTGTCGATCCAAAACATCCTAATAAAGTATGCAAGTTAAAGAAATCAATCTATGGATTGAAACAAGCATCGAGAAGCTGGAATCACCGTTTTGATGAGGAAGTAAAGAAATTTGGCTTTATCAAAAACGCTGATGAGGCTTGTGTGTATAAGAAGGCTAGTGGGAGCACAGTAACTTTCCTAGTATTGTATGTTGATGACATACTACTATTTGGAAATGACATTCCAACCTTGGAAGGTGTAAAAACCTGGCTTGGAAGTTGTTTTTCCATCAAGGATCTTGGTGAAGCCGCCTATATTCTAGGAATAAAGATCTATAGGGATAGATCAAGGCGGTTGATTGGTTTGAATCAAAGTGCATACATTGATAAGATCTTGAAAAGGTTCAAGATGGAGAACTCTAAGAAAGGTACTGTACCTATTCAAAGAGGAACGATATTGAGTACGACTCAATGTCCAAGCTCAAAGGATAAGCAAGATAAAATGAAGGCAATCCCATATGCATCTGCTATTGGATCCATCATGTATGCAATGATATGCACTCGACCGGACGTGTCATGCGCTTTGAGCATGACAAGCCGTTACCAGCAAAATCCTGGAAACAGTCATTGGATGGCTGTTAAGAACATACTTAAGTACCTAAGGAGGACAAGAGATATGTTCCTGATCTATGGATCTGGTGACGAGGAGCTCGTTGTAAAAGGTTACACGGATGCGAGTTTCCAAACCGATCGTGACGATTCACGGTCACAACCGGGATACATTTTCATTCTGAATGGAGGAGCTGTCTCTTGGAAGAGCTCCAAGCAGGATGTGGTGGCTCTATCAACTACAGAATCAGAATACGTCGCCGCCTCATTGGCAGCTCAAGAAGCTGCATGGTTGAAGAAATTCATTGCCGATCTAGGGGTTGTCCCTTCCATTCAGGAACCCCTATAGATCTTTTGTGACAACGAGGGTGCGATTGCTCAAATCAAGGAACCTCGTGCTCATCAAAAGACTAGGCACATTGAGCGGAGATTCAACTACATACGGGATGAAGTTGAAAAGGGAAAGATATGTATTCGCAAAGTTCACACGGATCAAAATATTGCGGATCCTCTCACGAAGCTCCTTGAAAAGGCAAAGCATGAATGTCATACTTGTGCCATGGGACTTCGATATTCTAGTGATTGGATTTGATCTGTACATTTTGTATTTGGATATGTGGAACTCTTTATTATTTGAATAAAATTATTTGGTTATAATGTTTCAATTAATGTTCCAAATTAGCATGTTTTATCCATGAGTAAAATGTTTACTCTAAAATGTCCGTAGTCGCTCATACTTGTGGGAACAAGTGTGAAAGTAAGATTATTATGAACTTGGATTGGTTGATATTCATAAGGATGAATATAGGGCAATGGGTTGCCACCAAGGTTCATAGATATTTGTGGGATACAAATATTGGACTAACCCGCATCTCAAATTTCACTACATGGAATCCTTTTGATTGATCATAAGTAAATTTGAGTAAAGGCGAATATCATTTGGTATCCTCAGACCTGAGATACATATTGGGTTTTGATATTCACCAAGTTTTATACCTTGAGCTCATTCTTCACTGTCCTGAAATAGTGGACAGTACATAAGGGTATGTTCAGGTATAACACGAGGTGTTTGTGAGAAACGTATGTAGTCAAGATGGAATTTGTTCCTCTTATTCGTTAAGAGTTAGATGTCTAAGGCCTGACAAGTTAAATCAACAAGAAATGATCATTCTGTGTTCTTGGATTTAACATGACATCTGTGACAAAAGGATAGATGATTGATTCACCTAAATCATTTCAAGTAGGGTACTTGAAAGGGATGATGTTATTGAATGGCTATAAGTCATGCGTATTAAGGGTAGTAAACCGTTGTTAGGCGGTATTTACTGCTTGCATCAATCTTCTATGAATCTTGGGCAAGTGGGAGATTGTAGGATTCTATGTGCCCAAGACACTTAGAATATTGATGTGGTTAGTACGTTATGATCCAAGTCGGGTTATACCCAATAACAAGCTTAGCAAACACCAATTAATATTTAATTGATGATATGATCATGCAATTAAATATTTACACCAATTTAGAAAATGGGTTTTCTAAATAAGTTGCATATGAGATGGAACAAATTATAATGAGTTTATTGTTATTCTTGTCATTTAAAAGGGGTTTAAATAACACTAATAACATATGTGTGTACTTTAATTAAATTGTTTAATTAAAGAATACATATGTCACCATTATAAAATAAGTCTAGATGGTGACCTTTTATTGTGTGATAAATGACTAGTTAAATTTTGTTGTGTCTTATCAATTTAAAGGAGGGAAACTCTTTTGAATTCCTCTCCTTTTGGCTGCCCCCTTCTAAGCTCTCATTGGACCCTTTTGTCTTGTAAAACACACAAACATTTAACTAGTCTTGTGGTCTTACACAATCTAATTAATCTCATTTTTGTATGCAACAAAACACCTTCTTCTCTCTCTCTAAATTTCGAAATCTGGCAGCAGCTTTAGAGGTCTTTGGAGAACGAAATTTGGTGTTCATTTGGTGGTGTTCTTCCTAACAAGAAGTGGTCTTGCAAAGAGCTTGGGGTATACTAACTTGAGGGGTCCTTCCTTGGAGCCTTGGCCGAATTTCTTGCATCTTATCATCCTCTTTTGGTCGACTTTTCAGCTGGATAAAGGTAGTTAATCACAGCTCTATGTAGCTGTGATTTTATGTAGTTTAATAGATGTTCATAGCTTGTTCATTCACATATTAAAGATCCCTTTGATTGTGGGTTTGTTTTACACTTGTATGGTCACTTAAAGAACATATTTTTCAGCTTATAAAATCGGTTTTAAAGCTATATATCCGCTGCGTTTTCTGAAAGTTTAAATGGTTAAACTTGGTTTTATGTTCTAACAAACCCATCACCTATCGTGAACGGATCTAGATTCCGGGTCGGATAACGTCTCATACGCCTCTTGAACCCGAATAAACCTCACGGCCTCCGCCGTGTGCGGTGGCGATACGTCGGGATGATACTTCAATGCCATCTTCTTATACGTGTGTTTGATCTCCGACAGTGTTACGTTCTCCGATATACCGAGAAGATCATACAATGTCTCCATCGCCGGTGACATTTTTCGGCAACCGGTGGCGGAGGCGGTGGTTTTGGTGGTGATTTTGGGTGTTCGGATCGGAATTGGGGAGATCTTCACATGGGTGTGGATCAATTTGAATGAAACGTGTGATGGAAGTGATGAAATCGGTTGGTGATTTGGTCAATTTGAATGAAATGTGTGATGGTGTTGATTACATTGATTAGGGGTATTTTGGTCTTTTTAACACTCACTTAACAGAAAATGTTAACACCGTTAGTCAAAAGGACGAAAATAGAAACGATTCACAAAACTCAGGCCAATAATGGAGACAAAATAAATGTTGGTACTCAAGTGGAGACAATTTGCAAAACCCAGAGACGAAAACCGAGATTAACTCTTACATTATTTACGATTTCAAGCATAATTTCTCAGGATTCCACTATGTTTATCTATGATCTAGATTAAGCTCAAGATCCCACTATGTTTAATTGAACTGCTAGAAGCAACATGAACCCGCTTTAAGACAATGTTGATGATCATATTTAAGAGGTACATCTAATCTCCTATTTTGATTCTTATTGCATCCGATTTCATACTTATTTGTAAATTTTATCGTTTCTCTGATTCTTTCTACGTATTGAAATCTCTTTAATGTTCTCAAACCACATTTCATTTTTCATGTACTAATTGGTGGCGATGATAGAGGTAAAGATAGTTTATGCAAAGATGTTTGCTTTCTAGACTGAGATCAAATCTAATTCGATAGCTTGACCGCAATAGAAAAATAGATGTGTAACCGAAACTTTTAGTTCAACTTCACCTGGAAAATTATCGTCAGACTCAAAAGATAATGAATCATACAATAATAATATTTTGACTAAATAAACTTTCGATAACTAGGGCAGAACCACACTTTTTTTGAACGGCAAGATGGATTCATAAAAACAACTAGCAAGGAGCTAGAACATGTACATACACCAATATGAAAACAGGGCAGAACCACACTTAAATCGATTTTTGGTTCAAAGCACATGGATTAAAAAAAAGACATCGGATTGTGTGAAAGAATGAGCTTTTAACAGACTACTAAACAATACATAATACTGAATGTTTATAGTTATCTTCAACTTTTAGATCATTTAAATTAATTAACTACTTATTTAAAAACTAAAAATAAAGTTGTACCGTTATCACTGCATATCATAACTCATTTGATCATGAAAAAGTGCATCTATTATCTCTAATAAAGCAAGGTTTTCTAAGGACACGTGGCAATCAACAAGGGTATCTACGAACACGTGACAATCAATAAGAACACCTCAATTGAGTTTTCCCGCCTAAACTTTATTAAATTGTGATTGCATTTAATTTTGGAAGCTATGATTTTTAATTTAAAAAATGCATTTATTAATTATCTTAAAAACAATTACCAGTTACCATAATTAACATTTTAAAAAGTTTTTATATTAGAAATTGATATAATTTATGTTTTAAATTATTTCCATATTAAAATTTGATATCAAATAAAGTGTATTGAATTACTGATTATACATGAACTTCTTAATGTTTAAATTATATTAAAATTTTCATACATATTAAATAAGTAACTGTTTCGAAAATAACACGTTAGTGCAATAAAAATACAATAAATTGTCATTCATTTAAATTAAAACTAAAAATTAATATTAATATTTAAGCTAAAGACAATTTATAATCAAAATTATATGATTAATTATCATTCATTAAAAACAATTTATGTCATCAAATGGTAAATTGTTTTAAAAATAAAATTCAATGATCTATGAACAAAATATATTAAAAAGTTGATACCATAGTAATCTTTGTATTTAGACATTATTTAAAAGAATTGATATAAGTATGATCAAAATAATCTTTGTATTTTTGAATAAATAATTTAAAAATATGAGTTAGGGACTTGAAGATAAAAAAACTGCTTTTTGTTTACTCATATTGTTTTATAAAATTATTTCACAAAAAATAAAACTAAAAACTTTTACTTTTTTGAATGACATTGACATAAAAAAATATGATCGCATAATTATAGTAGAATAAAAAGACTTTGAAAAAAAGTTAATGTTCACAAGCAAGGTGAAATATATTTATTGATGAACATGTACATTTTAATTTAATTTAATTATTTATTATATCTATTCTTAAATTTTTTTTAGTATTTAACTTTATAATTAATATATTTTTGTTGTAATTCCAAGATATCAAAATACAACCCAACGTATGAAACATAAAATTTATAACGTTTAAAAACGATCTACATGAAAATAAATATTTGTTTATTCATAAGTCATTGCTTAATGAAAAATATTTAAAATTTAAGCATTTTGAAATGACATATACTATGATTAAATTTTAAAATAACTATTACAAAACATATCAACTTTCTAGGCTTCAAAAATGGTTTTGACTTCACTACTTTTCAATCTATATGCGATCGTTCCATTTCTCAAAATCTAAATTGGTTTGTTTTTTAATCTCAAATAAATTATAATAATTATATTATTTTTAAGTTTCTTACACTAACAATATGTAATTTATAGAGTCGGTGTATATTTACATTTTATCATGTAAACATAAAAAGTCAATCTAAATTCAAATCTAAAATCTTGCAATATATTATTTTCATCAGGCGTGTAATACACGGGTCCTAACTTATTATCCCATATATCAATAAATGCATATATGGATTATTTCATATATATGTTACTAAACATATAAATTCAAAGAACCCGTACCTTGAGATTCTATGTATTTGTGTAAATATTAATAATAATATTATTAAACTTAACAAACCTTTGAGCAAAAAGGGAAACATTTTCAATGGTATCGGTGTATGGGTCATGTATATTTTACTGAAGTGCTAGCTTAGCTATATGAAACATCACAACCAGAGAGCTAGAGATGTAAACAGAAACCTGAAAATAAAATAGAGATTAAAAAATAAGTTTATTTGAGAACTTTACTAATCAATATGAACTCACTTCATATGCTTTATGTGGAAAAAAGGTTTAATTGTATTTGATATAAATATACTTTTTAATATATAAAATAACATTTTTTAACAATTTATTTATTCTATAAAAATAAAAGAAAACGTCTTGCTACTTCTTGTCTCTTACTCGAATTCTTACTATTGAGATCATATACCGGTCATGAGCGAGAGCGAAGCCTAAAGAGGCGCAGGGCAGGATTCAAGAGCTTAAAAAGAGTCAAGAAAAAAGCAAAGGAGTTGAATTCCACCTATGAGAGCATTCACAATTCATTTTCATCCCATCTTTATAATTACACTAAAAACCTTTATTTTTCTCTTATTTTTAATTAAATAATATTTTTTCATACTTTTATCATTATTTTTTCTCTCTCATCCACTCACAACCACTTTTTAAAATATTAAAAATTTATGTAGGTTGTTCTGTGATTCCCTAAATATGGGAATCACGATACAACCCACATAAATTTTTTTTCTCTTTCACTTATAACAACTTACAATCATCTCTTATAATATAAAGCATTCACTCATATAAAAATAAAAAACGAACCATGAATGCTATGATCAAATCAATGGACAACATAGTTTATTTCTTTAGTAGTGTTAGTTAGAAGGTCAAATATGTCCCATATATGACACATTAGTGCATTACTTTCACGTGAACATAGTACTTCTGCTGGCTATTCATAATTAATAGGGACGTGTTTTGCAATTTACTTTTAATATGTTGGAAACATGTGTTTTGCATTTTACTTTGACGGATTACATATAAAACATTAGAGAAATTATGGTTTTGTTTCTATGCTGTTTTGTTAAAATAATCTTTTTAATTTATTAGTGTTATATTCACTTTTCCAATCACGTTGGTCTCTTAACGTCATTTGTTTTTTGGTTAAATTATTGTAAAATGACAAAAAAATGTATTTGTTATTAAAAAAAAGATTCCATAGAGTATAGCACAATAATATCAAGTTGCTGAAATTATATGTCTACAAAACGGTGCAACTGTCCACCTTAATTTTTCTTTCAATCTTATATATACGTGAAAATCTCAACTGTCTTTATAAAGCTTTGAAATCGTCCACTTAAACAAAATTTGAGTGACTATAGTGAAACAAGGAACAAAATTTGAGGGACTATAATGAAACAAGGACGAAGCTTGTTTTCTACTCGATGGGTTTTTTTTAATATAACCAATGAAAATTTTAATATTAACTTTTGTTTTATTTTTGTTAGAAGATAATATATTAATATTTTTTATTTAAAATGTAGAGAAACATAGAGTATATTAAAATTCATAATAATTAGACGATGTGAAACGTATTTACACTAACATAAAGAGGTAAATAAGCCAAAAAAATGACTAAAATTTGAAATAGACGCCTATATAGCCGTTGCCAAGGGCTAGTCTAACGTTTCTGACTGTCAACGGGTAACCTGTTTACTATAGGTAAAATAAACCGTTGTTTAACCTGTTTGTTTTCTAAATAACCCTAACTTGTTAGAAATCAGCCGTTAGGATTGGTTAGAAACCAGTTTTATCATAGCGGTTTAGTTAACCGGTATTTTAAGCACCTCTAGCTATCGGTTCCACTTTGGACCGATGATGTTCGGTCAATCTTACAAGATGGGCCGACACAAATCACCAGCAATGTGAACTAAACTGCTTGGTTGGGCTAACTAGCCTGCTGCAACATGGGCTTAATTTGAATCATGGACTGTTCTCAAATTACAGATTATACATATATTATGGGCTAGGTTGGGCTTCGTGGTTTGCTAATACATACACAATTACTATACACTTATTTGCAAAGGTCGGTGGGATATGCCACCGGCCAAAAAACCCCCTCAACTTTTTTTATTTGACATCTTATACCCCTAAACTTTTTGTAAAACTTTGTAAAATATCACTTTAATCCCCTTAAGTTTTTAAAGTTCCGGATTTACCCATGTAAAATATAAATTCGAGTCCATCATCGTTACGACCTAATCAGATGTGACTCGGCTTAACTATTTTTCGACAACCGCCTACGTTTTGATATAAATTTGGTTCAGATATTAGTTGAGTCAAATTTAAACGTTTCGACGTAAGTTTGTTCGGGAACGCATCGGATCAAATATAATATATTTTTGTTTACTCTACATTTCGACGTAAACTTAATTCGGACATGAGTCAAATATAAATGTTTCAACATATGTTTTGTTTGGAGAAAAGTTGGGTCAAATATAATACGTTTTCATTCAACGGTATAAATTCGAGTCACTCTACATATTGACGTAAATATAGTTCGAAAACGAATCGAGTCGATTGTAGTTTATACATTATCACGCAACGTACGGTGTCGCTGCAACACGTGACGGGTAAAAAAGCTAGTTAAACACATGTATTAATCCCATTGAATCGGGATTGGGCCAAACCGGTTCGGATCGGGTCAAAGAAATTCAAAACTAAATGCATTATAAACCAATTCAGATTAGTTACCAGTTTATAAGATGAAAAACTTGTTTGGTTTTAACTCTTTTCGGTTTTAACCGGGTTGAATGGACATATTCTTAAAACCGATTTCAATTGTTGGATCGGACCAGATTGGAACTACTTTCACTATTGGTTTCTGATCGGATCCGGGCTCCGGCTTCGGATCCGATCCTATCTGAATATGCATCTCAATGTGGGTTGTAACCACAAAAACACATGTGGTTTTACTCAACTGCAAAGTGTTAGCATGCACAAATCCATGATTTTAACTACCATTTAATAGAAGTTAACAATAAGACTCATAATTATAAAACATTAGAAAAAAATAACAGAATCTCAAAATCCTTACATTTGTTCTAGTAAACTCTAACTATACTTCAACCGATTCTTCTACCGGGTGTACCCTTACCCCTCTTTGATGATACTCTCGCCATCGGCTAACCAATCGCCAAATGCAACATACCGTTGTCAACAGTCCAAAAACCACCAAAAGTACAATGCCTGATATCTTCCAAACACGGGTCCCACGCTTGATCCACGAGTAGCACAATGCCACATAACCATTGAAGAAAAACGCACACGAGATGCTTAGGATCACCATAAGGGCGCGATATATGACCAAGGTAGTTTCATCATAACCCGGATACCTTTTTCTCACCCAAGCAACAACTATCACTATAAAAACACCCGCGACACCGTTGATCATGAAGGTGCACCCCAAAAGAAACATGTGGCGCGCAAACTCGTAGTTTGAGGATATATAATGAACGTACACTAGAATAAGGAATATGAGGTTGAGCTCGGTGCCCCATGGTAAGTTATCGAGCCGCATTAAGAGCCATAGCAAGTACAAAAACCAAACGTTGAACATCCATAGAATCATGTGGTCTCGACCAAACATTATCCATAGGACTAGTGTCACGCAGTATACACCGGTGACCCAAAAAACGTCAACGAGCTCTTGGTAGTTCTTCTTCGAGGGGAATGATTGCGGTTCGACAACATCCATGTTGTCCATCGTAACAATCACAATGTTAACTTTGATCTTGAATTCGTTAGTAGTTTTCTAGGTATTGGTTTTGTGGTAGTCTTTTGAGTTATTTATAGGGTTTAATGTGGCGGTTTATGTTTTTTAGATTGATTCAAATACTTATTTATCTTGGGTTAATCTTATCTTGCAACTAAACATTTATCTTTATATCCAATTAGATGTAACTAACTATTGTTATATTTTTTATTTGAGATAATTATATTTTTGTATGTTTATTTTTGAATCTAGTGCTGATGCATACTTTATCACATACTTCGCCGTATTTTTTTATTGGTTTTGTTAAAATATAGGGTAAACAAAATATGGGGTAAATTATATGAATCACTAGTGGTTTGCACCTAAACATTTATCTTTTATATGATTATATCCAATATCCAATTGGATGTGCTATTTTTTCTAATTTCAAAATGCAATTTTGGTTTGATATGCTTAATTAAAATTTTATCTATACAGAGATGTATGATCTATCACATACTCAACCATATTTAAATATTTAATATTCAATATATTATACCTATTTTTATAACTCTTATAAAATAAATCAAAATCAAAAAGTTAAATCCTAAAGTACTCTTCTTCTTCTTCACAATCCCATGTTTTCCTAACGTCAAATTTATCTTCACACTAATGTTAGAATCTCGAGTTTTTATGTTATGTCAAACTTTTGAAACGAACTGAAAACTAAAATCTGGTTGGTTTTCGTCTTAAATCTAGAAATAAATTTAACCCGTTTCGTAAATTAGAAAAACGCTAAAGGTACATTGTCAAACTAAGACACATAGGTGTAGCTTTAAAATTTATCTTTCAACGACAAAAATTATATTATTATAACGAAATAACTTCTAGCAAGAAGCTAGACGCATACACCAGTATAAATTTTAAATTTATTTATTTTAGACAAAGTGTATATTATACATACAAATATTATGCTTTTTTAGAAAATTTTAACATTGCATTTTTGTATCTTATTTTAGAAAATTGAATCAGAAAATCTTTGACAAAAGAGGACATATATTCTTTTAAGTTGACCTTTCCCTACACCCTGAAAAGTCAATCAGTCAAACATGCTGTAAATATCCCAGTCAGATCCACGTGGCACCAATCCACCACATCTCCAATTCTCCATCCCATAAACCTACTGTACACGATCACAACCCGCCAAACAAACCATCATCCCCTGCGTCGCACCACAACCATCTCCTTCACAACAACAAATCCCACCCGTCGATCATATCAACAACATCATCTGACCCAATAACAGCCACAGGATCAGAGGTGTCCCTCAAAACGAAAACTTCCCTCCAACCTTACCGTAGGCCGCCGAAGCAGCGAACCACACTCTCCAACGTGATCGTTGAGCTTTTAAGAGAGAGAATCTCGCATACAGTAATTACGGTGGTCTCCGATCAGTTTTCACCGGAGGTACATTCTTCAATTCGATTATATATTTGTTTATATAATAATCGATGATTGTTTGTTTACTTTGTGGAATTATGTGTAAAGAGTTTGTTAATTGCATAATCGTTGCGGTTTATCGTTGAAATAGGGCATGCAATCATGCGTAGAGGTTTTATGGTTTGATTATATGTTTGTTTGCTGTATTGAAGTTGAAAATTGGGGCATTTTTGTTAGGATTGATGGTAGAGTTATGTGGTTTGGTTTTCTGTTGATTTTGGTGTTTTGAGTGGGCCAGAATTGACCTTACTGTTTATATTGCATGGTTTATGTGGCAAGATTTTTTTAATTAGGGTTTAGGGATCTTCTTTAGTATGATTAGGTGGTTTTAGACTTTTAGTAAACATTTCTTGGTTTTTATTGGCTGCAGAGTTTAGTTTTCATGTGTAATCTTGGTTTTTAATATTGGAGATTATAGTTTTATAGCAAATAAATTCATTGTATGAACTTTATATATGTTGGTTCATTAAGATGAATAGTTTTAAAGTTTTGTTTTCGATAGTTGGTTATACATGATTGATCCTATGGAGGACCAGTAAGATATGTTCGTTGGTGATTAACGTTTTACTAGAGTGATGCATGTTGATGCCCCATAGGAAGGCCCCTGAATTGATTATCTAGTTTAAACTTATATAGTAGTAACCCTGTGTATGAATATATAGTACATTGCAGTTTTATTTGTATGTATATGTCAGTATTTGACTCTCGTGGTGGCTGCTACATAACTTGAAAGCGTACTTGAACATGACTATATCTACTGCATACTTAGTTCTGCGTTTTAATATTATCATTTGATATAACATGTAAGTGAAGTAAATGTGAAGTAAATTTTTTTGGTTGATTGATATAGATCATAAACAAACTAGAAGCTTGTAAAACACACATGCTCAAATCTTAATTTAGTGTGTGTTTTTCTTTTTTTGTTTTAGATATGGAAAAAGGGAATTTTAGGGAGGCCTGGTCTTTGTCCTCACATAATGAGGCCGTGACTGCTGTGAAACACAACTACTCTGCACAAGATGTTGCTGATGCCTTTGTGAAACAATATTATAGTATTATGCAATCATTACCTAAAGAAGCTCATAACTTTTACAAGGAGCAAAGTATTCGATCATATCCTTGCGCTGATGGTTCAATGAAGTCAGTAACAACATTGAAGGTAAAAGAAATCTTTTGTGAACAACACTTTTGACCTAATATTGCACATTCTAATGTGGAACATTATTCTTTTACACATGGTTACGTAACGTATAACTTTTGAGTTTCATCTATAATCTGACGCAGGGTATTCGTGATGAGATTATGGCTTCTAATGTCAAGGAATGGAATCCTAATCTCAGCACCGTGCATGCTCAAGATTCGATAATGGAATCAGTGATTGTAGGAATATTGGGCTCTTTGACTGACAAAACTGGTGTGGCAAGAAACTTTGCTCAAACTTTTGTCTTGGCCCTACAAGAAGGCGGTGGCTTTTACGTGCACAATGATTTTCTTCAGTTTATAGAAATCACTGAGACTTCTTTGCCTCCTCTTCAACATGCCAATGATACGGGTACTTTAATTAAGGGGGTGTTTGATTTCTGTTTTAAAACTGATTATCTGTTTTTTAGTTATTAATTATGTAACTATGGGGTGTTTGGGATTGCTTTTGCAAACTGATTATTTGATTATTGTGTGTTGAAATTACAGATAATCAGCTTTCATTTCTGGATGAATGTAATTTTCTGATTATTTGAGAGAGAGAGATAATCAGTTTGAAAGTGGCTTATCACAGATAATCATCTTTCATTTCCAGATGAAAGTAATTACCTTTTTAATCCTTCTTTGTACCTAACTGAAAAGAATTCAAATAATCAGTTTCATGCTAGCAGAACCAGAACTGGTTATTAAAGGGACAAACAAACAAACAAACAAGCGTATTCAATATAATTCCTAACTTAAGAGACTTCCACTCACAATGTAATCAGGAAAATATCTATGTTGGTCATTTTATCTTGGATTCTCTTATAATTACAATTTACCAAACACATAAATAACTCCATCTGATTATTACTACTTAAATAGCAAAAGCAAATTCAACAACCACCTCCAGCACCTCATTCTATTACCATTGATTAATAGATTTTGAGTTTTATATTTTTCCAATATCACATAATCACTCCCACATTGCACGTCTAAACACACCCATTATCTGTATACTCTGACTATTTGTTTGCATTTTTCTGTTTGTTAATATTTTTTCTCTATTTGTGTAGATAAAGAAGACTCCTTGAGGACTGCACAGGCTACCAACAAAGATCAGACCTCCAAATTGACATCTAAAAAGGAGGATGACGATTTTAAAAATAAGGCCGCCGAGTCATTAAAAGGAAAGAATATACTTCCAGCTGAACCAAAGAAGAAAAGTCAGCCTTCAGCTTGGAAGCCAGCTCCAAAATTGCAAGAAGAGGCAGAAAAAGCCTCTTATGCATCAATTGTGAGCTCATTTCGATATACAGTCTAAACTCAGAAGGGCTGGGGTTGTGTCACGTATACCTTTTGTCGTTCATCTTATAAACCTATTATAGATAAGCAACGCACTAGTTATGTTTATAAAAACCACAATAATCTAATCCTAGTATATAACAATTTCAAAAGTTTGAATGCGTTACTAATCAACTTTGGGCAACTTTCAGCCCGTTTTAGTTCTTTTTTTTTTATTTTACTCGTTTGAATTAATAATAACCCAAATCGACTCATATTTAAGTAAAGAGACCACTATTTTGTCCATCTGTTAAACTTTTTATAGACAATTAATACTCTAATTACAATTGCAAAAACAATAGTAAATTAAACCCTCGAATTTATGATTTCAAACTTTGTATGCACAAAACACTTTCAGTGACTTTCAACTTATCTGACCCACCCCTTTCACATGGTCCCATTTTAGCTCATTATGTTCGTTTGAGATAAAACACTGCACAACTTGACCCATTCATAAGTAAAGTAAAAGCTTTTTCATCCATCCTTTATAACTTATAGAAATACTTAAATACACTAACTACGATTACAAGACAAATAATAATCTAATCCTTGAATGTGATGATTTTAAAAGCTTGTATGCAGTAAAATTAGACTTTGGGTGACTCTCAACCCATTCAACCACCCATTTTCACAAATTCCATTTTAGCCAACATTTTTGTGTGATTTGTTTGAGATAAAACACCATTCAAATCGACCCTTTCATAAGCAAACAGAAAAATTTTGCAACCTCTAAAAGATTATATTGTTGTGTTTTTCTTTTTAGATTAAATGTTGACAAGTTATTGTTTTCGGGATTTAGTTGGCAAAAGAGGGTTCTGAGTCATGCACTACATCATCAACAAATCCTGTTGTAAAAGATTTGGCAAAAGCGGAAAAGAAGTCAAGTGCATCTCCTGCTGTACACAAACCATCTGTTTTTCCGGAGAGATCATCAACGATTCCTAACAACAGTCCTTTAGAAAATATCTATGATGGTAAGGTAATTTTGGCCATTTTCTTGCGTTCATTATCAAGCTGTTGCCTTCTCAGTAAACAAACTGTTGCAGTTAAGGCAATTCGGGTCAAGGATCTACCACCAAATATGACACAGGAATCATTACTAGAGGTGGTGAAGCAATTTGGACCGGTCAAACAGAAAAACATTCAGATTAAAGAATACTCCGAGGTATGGTTTATATTTACTGGTGGTGGAAAAATGAATGGATTGTGTGTAAGGTTTAACGGTTTGGGTTAGCTCAAAACAATTTCAATACAAAATTCTTCAAGATTTTATTAAAAATTTGCGTCTATTATAATTACGAAAGTTATACTTTCTTTTAGAGGCAAAAACTCACATTACCCCTAAGCTCATCACCTTGTCTCAAGTGAGACTCAAACCCTCTACCTCACAGAGGTAGGAACACCTTAGATGAACACCATAAACACTAATAATTTTTTCAGATAAACTTATTCAGGAAGTTTTTAGGTATTAAATTAAACATACATTTTGAGTTAATTTGACACATTTCTTTTTAAGCTGTTTTTCTAATCCTACTTGTTTGGCATGTTAGAGGTAAAGAATCCTAACTTGATCAATTTATACGTAAATGTGTAGAAATCGCCACTTCTATGATATTATAATATCAATTTAAAGTAGTATTAGTGTGGATGCACCATGGTCAACTTTTATAGTAATTTGCTAATTCTAGTGTTTTATTTACAGGATGGATATCGTTATGCTTTTGTTGAATTTGATAACCCCAAATCTGCCCGCAGTGCAGTAGAGGTATATGTTGTTTTATAAACTGTAATGGTACGGTTTGATTTGATAATAGCATCATAAGCATAGTTGTTTTGATGTTTTGGCTGATATCTGGTATATAATAGTTTCCTTTATCATACTGAATCAGATAGTTTAACTACTAGATTTTCTTGGCATTATTCCAGGCTCGCTTCATCCAATTTGAGGACAGAGAATCTGAAATCCAGTATAAGAAACTTCCTAACCAAGGTTAGTTTAAAAATGCCAATCTTTTTGTTTTTTTTTCCTTCTTTAGATATTTATTATGTTTTAATTTAGATTTGCATCATAAATCTGATTATCTAACTATTGCAACTTATGGCAAGAATCAGATTTCAGTTTTTGATAAAAATTTTGCTTCTCAACTTTGATCGATATAGGAGTCAAAATAATTAGTCTTATTCTAGCTGCAGATTTGACCAGCTGCTACAAAACTGATTATCAAATAACAGTTAAAAGTAGTTAATTGCCTCTTTTGTTAAAGTAATTTATGAATCGTCACACGTCTGCAAATGTGTGACACCTTAGTCGAATCCCACATCTTTCTATTCTGTCATTACGAGAGATACTGGCCAATAGAGAATGTCCCACCACAAATATTATCAACACGTTTTAGCTGCATTGTCTGTGAATAAGAGGAAAACCCTACAATCAAGCGTGCTTAGGTGGGTGTAATTGAAGGATAGATGACCTCCTGGAAGTCTCTGCCCAATCACCAAAAACAAAACTATGGGCATTACTCTTTAGTTAAACAGATAGTATTGGTTTGTTTGAGAGACCAGATGTCACAAAATATATCTTCTTTTTTCTCAAGAACATCCTTTTTGATCATTTGAAGCATTATTCCCTTAGATACTTGGAATGTTTTTAGTCAAACTACTCCACATCTGCTTACTTCAAACATCAAACAGTAAAAACAAATCAAACACTATCATCTGATTTTCTAATTTGGATAATACCATTCACATATTCATGCAACATGCATGGGTGATAGTTTTATTGAGACTATGAAATTGATTTTTACTAACTTGCTCTCACAGGAGGTCAAAAATTCATGGGGAGGCAACCATATGGACGAGGAGGGTTTAGAAATGACAACTTCTGGGGCCGCGAGGGGGAAGGACGTAGTAGTGGTAGTTGGCGTGATGGTGAAGGGCGTAGTAGTGGTAGTTGGGGTCACAAGCACAATGAGCAGCATGTAAACTCTGGCCAATATTCTGGTCAAACTCGCGACAACTTTAGGCGCAACCCTTACTCTCAAGATCATTAAGTGAGTAAACTTCTTAAAATGATCCAAAAAGTGGATCAACGACGGTATAAACTCATCTTATAAGTACTTCAAAGTGTTCTATGGCTGTTGTTTTGGTTTTAGTCGAAGAATCTTTGGTTAAGACAACTCATTGGTTTAGGTACTCTTACGAATATACAGAAATACTAGCATTGTTTTTTTTAACAGCTTACAATGCCACTCAAGAAATTTTAAGATCTTATGGTGCCAATTGACTTTTTCCGGTTATTGCGGTTAACATTTAGTTAGTGATTCACATAGATGTTTACTTAACATAATAACAATTAGTTCTAATTCTCTACATTTAAGACGACTAGAAGGTTGTGAGTATTAAAAATAAGACTTGTTTGATTTTTAGCAAGTCTTGGTTAGACCAGCATGTGCTTCTTCTAGCCAAACTTCGTATTGTTTGAGTTCCATATAAACATTGTTTCAATTTAAAGATTATTTTTTTTATGTTAGGTCATTTTTTTCTTGTGTTAGTTTAGGAGTAAGCCATTTTCATATTGCTTTTTATTTTAGTTTTAAACTCTAGGTGTAGCCAGGGAAGGTTTTGTTTTCATCAACCTTTAGCCATTAAATAAACTAGCTGTTTACAATTCATTCGATATGTGAATCAATAATTAAAAACTTATTATCTATTTGTAGTTTTTTCAATAGATAGTTTAGACAAATAAGTTCAAATACTACTTTGTATGCTTAATTTTATCTAAACAAATAGAAAAAATGTTATAATCTTAAACTTTGCCAATGAGAATGCACTTAACTCGGGGGAGTGCGAGATGATGTGATGAGTTAACGGGCATGAAAGAACACTCTTGAAGGGTCTTCTAGGGCGTGAAAAATCTCACGTGTTGAAAACTAATAGACGAGAGGGGGAAATCATGCTTTTCGATTTTCTTTAATGTCTTCAGGTGTTTTATAGGTTTTAATGAATGAGTGAAAAAGGATGTAATAGATGATAACGTGTTTACAAAAGGGATTGAGAATACATAGACTCCATTAATATCCTCATAGGTTGTGATATTGATTGTAATTTTGCAAGTATAAATAGATTGTTTAATGAGCATTTGTCTATTGTTTTGCAAAAAAAAAAAAAGAAGCAATTTTTATGCGTAAAGATTAATACACCAACAAAGTCGAATTAAAATTGTGCTCT
The DNA here is from genome assembly GCA_025215565.1 of Flaveria ramosissima. Classification (NCBI taxonomy): domain Eukaryota; kingdom Viridiplantae; phylum Streptophyta; class Magnoliopsida; order Asterales; family Asteraceae; genus Flaveria; species Flaveria ramosissima. The sequence goes on from CM046032.1 coordinate 50,410,017, forward strand.
TAATAATAATAATAATATAACATATAATAATATTAATTAATTTATAATAATAAAATCTGAGGGTGAGGTCCACGGGTTGCTTTGACACAATGTCCTTGCGGCGTCACGTGGCAGAACAGAAAAGTATTGCCAGCACATCATTCCAACACGTGGCAGAATTCTATTCCTCATGTCATATTTCGACACGTTGCCTTACCCCACTGTACCTAGACAACTCCTTTTCCCAATAAATAATATCATATTTAACACATACGTGTCAACACACTACCCCTCTCTCTCTCTAACCTCTTACGTACTTTCCTTATAGGTCCCCTACCTTTAAAGGGCACCTTCGTCATTTACCTTTTTCATTTTTTTATTGTCACCAACTACCCTTCTGGATACAAAACATGCATCACACACCCACCTACTTTATATGCTTATGTTTTTCGCACTATGTAGAACATTCTAGATGCAAATTATTTTTCCTATTTGGGTGTTGTTATTTTACATTATTTAAGTTGGGAAAATTAGTGAAAGATTGTTGATTTTGTGTGCTTTTGATCCCACTAGAATTTAAGAGAGGAAAGATAATATTAACTCGTATATTTAACTTTTTTTTTGTTAATTACTTGGTTAGAAACTAATGCATTAAATGGGTAGAAAATTTTAACATATCAAAATCATTTAACTTTATAAATATTTTTATGTTACATGTTATTAGTCATGATGAAATTTAAGAAATTAAAATAACACATAAAATTCAAGACCTATAAATTTATTTTAAGATAAAATATAGTTGAAATCTTATAATTTATTATGTTTTAATAATTTATTATAGTAATAACATTTATATTTTAAATATTTAATTTATTAAACTTTTTATTTATGATTATTTTCATTTTATAAGAGAGGTATGTGAAATAAAAGTTTAACTTCACCAAAAGTTGTCACTTATTCCTAAAAAAACCTTATTTTTATTATAAAGTCTAGACGTATACATGCACATACACTATATATGTATGTACATGTGGAACTAATTATAAAGTAACCGAAGCATATATCTTATTTTGTTAAGATTTATCAAAAAACATATCAATGAAAATATTTGACTAGCTTCTAGAAAAAAATACCGAACAAATTAATCTGATTCATATAATCTTGAAAAGAAAACGTATCATATTACGATCTTATTCACGTAATCCTATTCTACATTGGAATACTATTTCGATCTGATATACATAATCTTATCATACAAATACTATTGGATCTTATTTACGTAATCTTATTACACATTACAATACTATTTCTCGAATAGCTTAAACTTGAAGGGTACAAATTATAAAATCTGTGTTCACCACTCGTGCCTCTGTTTCCTTTTCCCCTTTCATCGATTCTCTTCTTGATTTCCTTCATCCCATCTTCAATCACACCACCGGAAAACCACCGTTCACCCACCGTCTCCGGCGATAGCTCCGGCGACTCTTTTCACTTCAATCACAACATCTCCGATCATCCAATTCTCAACAAACAATCAAGCTCAAAATCAGAGCTCAAATCAACAAGATGCAGACTTTAACCACCGATTCAATCCGATTACCTTCGAATCGGATCATGGGTTGCTTCAATCTTTGCTAGAAAGAGTTGAATCGTTTATGTGATCGAATATGGGTGAGCGAGCGAACAATGAGATGGGGAATTTGTCGCTAGAGGTTAAAAACAGGTTTTCGAGGGATTTGCTGCAGAGATTCACGGGTTCGGGGGATCCGAAAGGATCCGACCCGGAAGAGGAAGTGGAGCTGAATCTCGGGTTGTCGTTGGGTGGGAGATTTGGTGTGGATAAGAGTAAGCTAGTGAGGTCGTCTTCAATTGCAGCGATTTTGCCAGTGGTGAAAAACGACGACGTTTTGGGGGCGACCCGAGAGAAATCGGATCCTGCCGGAGGCTATTCGGGTCTGATCAGAACGTCGTCGTTGCCGGTGGAGACGGAGGAGGAGTGGCGGAAGAGGAAGGAGCTTCAGAGCCTGAGGAGGCTTGCGGCAAAACGACGACGTTCGGAGAAACAGAGGAATTTGACGAAGGTTGAAAGGGAGGAGTATGTGGCTGCTATGGGTCGGGTCGGGTCATCTGTCGGACCGTCGTTCGGATCGGGTAAGTGGGATTTTGGTGGGCCGGCGGCGGCGGCGGCGTCGGTGGTGACGTCGGACGGCAGCGGCGGAGGGTTGACTCCGGCGCCGTCGCTGCCGGGGTCGGTGGAGTCACAAGCTTCAAGCTTGTCGGAATTTGAAAGTAGACATCTTCAAGGTAAATTAACATATTTACATACACACAACTTAATAATATTATTATTATTAGTTTATCTGATCTCGTTGGTTAGCAGATTATTAACAGTTAAAGGTACTAGAGTTTTCTGGTAACGGGTTTAGTATGTGTAAATAGATATCACAATTATCAATGGTTTTTTACTCAATTAAAGAATGCTTGGAGAATCTAAATCATTAGTTTAGAAGCTTAAGCAATGTTTAGGAAACCTAAGTTCTTGGTTTAGAGTTTAAGATTTGATCAAAATTTTCTTAGTTTGATACAATTCCAAATTGGATGTTAGTTTTATTGATACCTCGTCCTGTTACTTAGCAGATTACTGACATGTTAGTTGAGTTTTTCTGGTGACGAGTTTTTAGTATGAAATAATCTCAAAATTATTAACGATTTTTTACCAAATTGAAGAATGCTTGGAGATTCTAATTAATATGATTATAATTGCTTATGAGCCTAAATAAGTAGAGTTTAGAAGATTAAGCAATGTTTAGAAACCTAATTTCTTGGTTTAATTTGATCAAAATGATCTTAAGTTGATACATTTACAAATTAGATGTTAGTTTAACGATGAACTTTGATCACACAATTTCGAATTAGATTTCCATATTAGATTGTGTTTTAGGACGAGATTGTTTATTTAAACTGCTTATCTGAATATTTGTGAATTTCATAAGTGTGTTTTCACATGTTCGGTCTTCTTGTATCTGACCTCTCGTACTATCCCTGCCTCAAGTAGCTTATTTTAGTAAGCCAAACACTCCGTTATTCGTAAAAAGACATTCTTGGGTGTGTTTAGAAAGTTATTAGACATGTTTTTATGTTGTTAATGATGTTTTCTAGTTACTAATCTCCATGAACATTAGGTTTCTTTAAGCTTAATCCTTAAAGGACACGTGCCTTTGAAGAACTCAAAACAAAGTAAACCCAATCCCACGTTATATCATGTTGTCAAGTTGATGTTTAAAAACCGAAAAGTAGTCAATTTTATTTTGAATTAAAGTGACAACTTGTTGTCTATAATTGGTTTGTTAGGGCATTCAATCAAACTTTTGTCACAAAATGTTGATGACTTTTAAGGTCAGAAAAACATACAACTTTTAAAACCAAAGAAAATGATGATGTGGCACTAGCCCATTTGATAGAGGTTGTCTAGGCGGTTCCGTCGGTTTTAGAAACAATTTTAGTATATAAATAATAATAATAGTATTAACAAAACCGACCGACTTGCTTTAGTTTAGACGTTTCCGTCGGTTTCAAAAACGCCATACTGTATATTTTTATTTATTGTAGTTGATTATCTGGATCTTTACTTCTTCAGGATCGAGCACCGAAGGCGAAGCTAGCCCAGCAAGTGTGCAATCTAGCCAAGACCGAACCACTCAAGATGGCACGAGCTCATCCCGGTCAAAAGCCATGGAACCCGCAGCCCGCTTGTCAAGACCCAAACCCGAAACCCCACCCAACAACAAAGGGAAGGAGATCAGATCAAGTACAATCGACATGCCATGTGTCTTCACACAAGGAGACGGCCCCGGGGGCCGGAGAATCGAAGGGATTCTTTACAAGTATGGGAAAGGTGAAGAAGTGAAGATAATGTGTGTTTGTCATGGGAGTTTTCTCACACCGGCTGAGTTCGTGCGCCACGCTGGTGGAACCGACGTAGAACATCCCTTGAAGCACATAGTTGTAAACCCTAATTCGTCGTCTTACTTGTAATGGTGATATGTGTCTTATTATGATCACCAGCAGCATCATCATCATCATCAACCCTTTGAAAGAGATTAACAACTAAAACAAGTTCATTTAAGTGAGGAACTAAAGTTTGATAATTTGCTTTAGTCTTTTTTTTATGGTTTTTCAAGTATTCTTTTGGTTTTTTGGGTTCTTTTGGAAAAAAATTATGTTGATCATGCATTTATGCGTTGCATCAATTTCCGGATTTGTTTTATTTTTTTCTATCGTGAGAATCTGTTATATTGTTTGACAGATGGTCTAAAAGGTACTAAAAGCAGAAAGCCAGTAAAAGTTAGATTCGAACCTGTATATTTATATTTTGTTATAAATGGTAGTTTTAAAATGGGATAAATGTGTGTTTTTAACTCTTAGACCTCTTAGAATCTAACAAAATCATATACGAGTAATGTATCATCATTCATCAATCGAATTGTAATTCGATTGTAAAGTTCACTCGAAGCTAAAGATTGGTATGGGCTAAAGCTCATAAGGATACTAATGATCATGTTCTTCATGTTCTTCTATGTTGTATGCACGTTTCTGTGTCATCGTAATATTTGGATTGGCTACATTTGCATCATCTAACACTGTAGTTTTCGGGGTTTGCTACCTCCGCTTCATCTAACACCAGCGGAGTTCTTAGTGTCGTTTACTACGAAAACTCAAACATGCTACTGTTGTTGGTAAATGCTATATGCCAGTTTTTGTAGGCCAAAAACAATGTAAATATGTTAAAGTAGTGAAAAACAATGTAATCAAAGCATCAGAAGAGCATATGTTCAAGTAAATATGCACCTCAGTACTTATTATTTAACCTTTATAAATGTTTAAGACACGTATATATGTAAATGACAAAATGATGATGAATAGACTGATAAGTTCAAAATTATTATTATTATTATTATTTTTATAAAAGATAACACCGTAACGATTTAAGAACCACCAACTTTTGATGTTTGTTGAATTGTTGGTCCCAATCTTTTTTGATGGTTCTAGAAGTTTAAATAAATAACATGTTCAACCTTTCTTTCTCTTTTTCTTTTTTTTAACTAAAGATAAGTTGTTATGTGTATCATGTTAACTCATTTGAACATATTAGGTAACGTGTCAAACTGGTTCAGATTAAAATAATTTTTCGTTTGGATTGTTTTTAACGGTGATAGATCATATCAAGAACTATATCGAGCTATAAATAGGATGTTGACATGCAAATTACTGTATACATCAATCTAAGAAAAACTAATTTGAAAGGAAAAAAATTACTAGCTTCTAGTCAAGCTTAGAATAGACACGACAAAAACATACTACCAAAAGAGATTAAAGGCTTATATTGCAACTAGGCAACTAGCTTCTCTCAAAACGAAAACTATTATAACATGATATGATATGATATGATATAATATTTACATCAATCAGATTGTTATTTAGATGAAATTTTTATTATTACAAACCAACAACATATTTTTTAAATTGGTTTGGATCAGTTCTCAGTATACATATTTGTCCACACGTATATGATCATTATGATTAAGACATTGTTCCGCCATCATCAATATATACTATATTACGTTATATTATTATCATATGGTAGTAAAATGCGTAGTTAAAGTCATATGAAACCCTTCCCTTTTTATGTAAAATGACTAGTTACAACGAAAAAATTAAACACCGACCACTGTTAAACATCTGCAAATGCACAATGTTATTTTATGATAATAAAATTCAATGTTAGCAACATTTTAAGGAAAAAAATTGCCACGTTAAATGTATATTAACATATCAATCTGTTTTAAGAATAGCGTGTTACCGGTATGAAACATTCTTCATAGGTTATTGACTAAATTGATCAAATAAATTATAAAATAACTATAGTGAAACATTATTAGAGTATATTTCATGGTATTAAACTATTTCTGGATTTATGAATAGCCAATGTATTTAGTGTAGTTATAGATGTTATTTTAAAGAGTAAATTACATAAATGGTCCATGTGGTAAGATCGTTTTTCAAGTTTTATTACAAGATAGCTTACCAAGTATGTTAAGTTGTAACAAAATTATCACAGCTTGAATGAAAGTTAATTTTTTCCGTTAAGTATGTATGAAAAAACCTTTCTACACTTGTCTTCCTTTCCTCTTTTTTCTCTTAACCTAGACTGGACAACCACCACCACCACCATTGAAGTAGAACAACATACACATATTTTCTTCATCCTCAGAGTTCGACCACCCCACCACAACCACTACCCTTCAACAGCCTCACACCCTCAACCAACACCATCACTGACCATGACAACCATCTTTCACTCGAGTTTCGGTCAATTTGACGTGGTTCTTTTGAGTTTTTCTCATTAAATTCAAAATCTGAACCATTTTTTTTATTTTTGATCTTCAACTGGTAGAGCTGGCGAAAATAAGTTGGAGAAGGTGCTAGCTATTGTGGTGTTGGAGATAGTGTTAGCCATGGTGGTGTTGGAGATATGTGAGGATGATGGTGTTAAAGATGGTGTCTGGAGACAGAGATTGATCCAGTGAGAAAAAGTGTTGGGGAGAGGTTGGAGGCGGTGGGGGCTGACAATGGTGGAGGCGGTGGTGGTGACAATGGGTGTTCGTGGTGGTGGAAAGGGTTGTGCAAAGAGTATAAGTGTCATTTCACACATATTTAACGTAAAAAGTTAACGTTCTCCAAGCTAGGGATTATTTTGTTACAACTTAATATACTTAGTGGACTAACTTGTAATAAACTATATTTGGGGATTAATTTTGAAAAACAATCTTACCACATGAACCATTTATGTAATTAACTCTATTTTATATTTATATTTATGGTTTTTTAATAAAACGACTAGGTCTATCGTTATCAAAATTTAATTGATTTAAATAATACAAATATGCTATATATACTCCTAGAACATGCTAAAAATGGAAAGTTGAAGCAGGTAATTGAAAATATAATTAAATTTACACACAGACGTGTTCTTTTCGTTTTCGCAAAATATTAATATAATTAATTTTAATCTATGTGAATTGGCAATATAGATTTATTTTATTAAGTCTTTTGGTAAATTTACTTATTTGTCAGATCGCAATAAGTATAAATTGGATTTTTTTTCGAATATGGCATTTCACTTTTTAGTAATTTTTTTTGTATTCATAGAAGAAAACAAATAACAACATTTGAACCGAATGGAATAAACAAAATAGAAATTATGAGTTCTTTTATACCGAAAATGCATACTTTTATTAAATCACTTAAAGGGCATGGGGTAAATAGATGAGTCACCTTCATTTGTTTGTGACATAAAGGAAAAAGTGTAATACCCGTTCTCTCGTACCATTAATATTATATGCTTTGTCTTGGGGAGTTTACGGATTTGTTTTTGGTTGTCCGGGTGAAAACTTTCCAGGGAGGTCACCCATCCCGGATTGCTACCTTTTGAGCACGATTAACTGTGGAGTTCTCCTTAGGGATGAGCTCGGTACCGTACCTGTACCGAACCGGTACCGATACCGAAAGTACCCGATCCCGATTTTTATAAAAAAAAGTACCGCTACCGGTACCGATTTTTGTATATGGGTACAGGTACCGGTACCGGTACGGTACCGGTATTTTGGTACCCGATATCTCTTTGGTACCCGTTACATCCACAACATTATTTTTTAGGCTTGATGCATGGTTCATGTTTGGTTACGGTACCCAGTACCTGTTTTTGTACCAGTCCCGATACCTCTAAAAGTTTATAATAACTAAACTAAAATAAATAAAAAAATGCATCGACATGTCTAACAAAAATAGTACATAGAGTTGACCATACATTCTAAATATCAATAATTTCACACATGCTTACCACTCATCAGTTGTGAAGCAACGCTGACCCAAAAAAATAGTAAATTGTTTTTGCTTTAAATAAATAAAAGCAATACAAATACCAAAAGTTTCACCCCAAAATAATAAACACCAATAAAATCAATACAAATACCAAAATTTTTATAAAATATCAAAGAAAGTTAATATTCGATTTGATCACTATGTTGTCCCTCCTTTTTAAATAGGTTATTCGTATTTAGGCACTATCGGGTACCATACGGGACTTTTGGGTAAAGTACCGGTACCAGTACCGGCCAGTACCGATCCCGAAATATGAGAAATCAAGTACCGGTACCGGTACCTTATACATATTTTCGGTACCAGCTGGGTACCGGTACGGGTACTGGGTACCAAATGCTCATCCCTAGTTCTCCTCTCATCCACAGCCAATACGCCCAAAACGCGTTGGTGATATTAAAGACCAGACATTCCTTATGAACCAGAAATCTCTCATGTCCACGTCCGATGTTGAATTTGCCTAGAGTGTTACAAAACACCCCCTTTGGACTCATCGTCCTCGATGAGGTTTGCCCCACCATTCCATCGATGGATGTGGGATTTGCCTAAGGTGCCCCTTTTGACACCCCCGGGGACTCACCATCCTTGATGAGATTTGCCCCACCATCCCGAACGGCACACGAGTGGCTCTGATAGTGTAAATTTATTTATATATATCAAGTTCGTCCCCACTAAAAAATTAATTTCGACCCCTGCCCCCTATGGGAGTGAGTGGTCAAGCTCCGGCACTTGTGACAAATCCATAGCAAGGAAACGTGTCTAGTGACCTTCGAGCAAGAAGCAATCCTTGCCACATAATTTCTGGTTCACAAGATTAATACGATCAAATTATGTTCATTATAGGTATATTTTCTAGATTTCGATAAAGGTTTACGGTTACAATTGATAGATATCTATATGAACAATATAATTGTGATCCCATATATAGACTTGCTCCCCAAGGGTGTGATATGAGCAAAAAAACATTAGGTAAAGTGTCAATCGGATAAGACCCCTCTCCACTAATCTCTCTTTATGATATGTATGCAACGTTCATGGTAGTGTATACTTGGTGTTGATTGAATACACTTCATCAAAAGGAAAATGAACCTTTAGTGTCATCACTTTCAATAGTAAAAAGATTAATGCTATCACACTTCGTTTTACATATTTGAGACTTGGGTTAAAGTTACCTATTTCCTTACTTAGAATAGTACTACACTAGACTAGACATAACAAAAGAATAAAAAAATTTCATACAAGTAAACCATATAAATATGTTTAGCACTTCAATACAAAAATAAGAGTACAATATCAAGTACTCTACTTAGAGCAGACTCTAGTGACGGAGTTTAAATCACACCATAGAGAAGGCGGAGCGAAAGTAAATTATTTAAGGGTGACAAATTCTATATATACTAGAAAATTAACACTAACCGGGCCGAAAATTTACATTATGGAGCCAAAAATTGCACTACTAACGAAAAACAGATTTGGGGGGGGGGGGGGGGGATACTAAGCTTCACTAATGACAGACTCAATGGTAAAATCATCATCCACTAGAAGCTTTCTCTACCGTAGCTCATCCATTGACCATCTTCTTTCTCTCAGCCTAAATCTTATGAATAAAAAAGAGTCGAGTCAAGAGTGTTTACATAGGGCTTGAGAGGCGGTGGTCTCATAATTCATTTTTCATTTTTCTTCTTTCGTAATTTTAGTAATTTTATTTCTTTTAAGTGTTACATATCTTCACACCGATTAATCTTGACATATAAGATGAAACTCAAAAGGAGAGGATGGTCTAGAACCTTTGGGACCAAGTGTTAAGGGAAGAGCAATTTGAAATATTATTATTTTGTGTTCAAATGCTTGTAATTTAAATTTAAAGGGAGAAAGACAATAGAGACACGTGTCCAACCATGAAAATAGTGCAGTGATATCATATGGTAATGAGTGATCCCCAATAAAAAGAAGGCTCCAATAATAGTGGTATCTCATTATGACCTTACACGATACATTGGCCCTTGCACAATAGTACAATACTACATAAATCAATGAAGTATATTTATAATGTTATTTCCTTTTTTAAAGGGTGAATTTTTTTATTTTTAAAATACTACCTGTTACTTTTTTTTAAATAATAAAGTACTAATGTTTAAAAACCTTTCTTTGCCACGGCTTTTGCAAGAAAATGATACTGTAATCAAATATTAAGCGAGTTGAATTAATATTTAAGTTGATACTTTAAAGTTATATATTATTTTTCTTTTGAACAATAATCAAAATGGATCTCAAACTTATAGAATAGAACGTATTTGTTGCTTGATTTACCTTCCGTTTTATGTGTGGTTTGGAGAGAGGCTATGTTGTTTCGCAATCTGATATGCACACTTTACCTTACATTTTGTGTACGAGATTATTTCTTACAGCTTGAAGTCGTTACTTCAAGTTCACAAAAGAACAACCTTACTCTTTGTTTAAAGTCCGCACTCAAACTTATGAAATAAACATTAATTTTCAATATGCTTATATATTTCAGATCTTATTTGGTTTTAAAACAATACTAATTTTCAATCTCCTTACATACCATAAACCATCTGACATGTGTTAAGATATCTAGATATTTGTTCATATATAAAAGAAATTAAAAACTGTTCATATAAATAAATTGTCCTGATGCATGGTGTATGAATTATTTTCACATGAATATGTTTCGCGTTTCATTTACATAAAGTTTTACTTGCTTCATAAATCAATCAATATATTATTTCCAATCTTTTATGGGATAATATTATGGGACTTCATATTGAACAATGAATTCAAGAAATACAATATATTACACATAATTATTTTTTAACTCATACAAAAGAAAATGATTAGCAACTTTAAAGTTTCTTAATTTAACAAAAAAGCAATAAAAGTGGAAAGCAGTATGTGATTGGGTTGGTTAAGTTAAACCAACTTGAGTTAACTTTAACCATAATAATGAGTTTAAAGACGTTAAGATTAAAGATCCTACCACACATCTTTTGACACTATTTATGTACCAACATAAGTATTATAATCACTTTAAAAATAATATTATTTTATTTATTTTATAAAAAAGTTTGCCACCGAATAGCCTGCCACCCCCACTAGCACTCACCACCGTCATTCTCGTATTATTGTCTATAAATCTTCATTCACTTCATCTCTTTATCTCCCCCTTTGCACCTTTAGATCAACACCAACATCTTTATTCAATCATACACTTTGATCACTATTTGCTTTACCAAATTGGCTTCAATCATGGCTAATGTTGTTCTTGTTCTTCCTATGGTGATTTTGTTAGCCATGGCTGGCTATTCAAGTAAGATTTTTTTTTCATTTTGTCACACAAATTTCTACCTTTATAGGTTTGTTTAGTTGGGTTTTTGTTTGAGTTAAAAATCAAAACTTTTTGAGTGGTTTATTTTGTATTTTGGGTGCACTTATGGCTGTTCTTGCTAGTTTAAAGGTGTTCTTTGGTTAAAGTTTTCTGCTTGATTGTTATTTAATGAGTTTCAGTTGATTTTCTTGTTTTTAAAGTATGATTTGTATTAAAGCAAGTGCTAAAATGGGCTAAGGTACTGTAGGTTGTTCTCAAATGGTTTTTTTTTGTGATTTTTCTAGTTCTTAAATGAGTTTGTTGTACTCTTTATAGTTTTCAAGTGGGATTTTTGTAGTCTTTATAGTTCTCAAATAGATTGGTTGTAATCTTTGTAGATCTCAAATGTGTTTGTTGTAATCTTTATAGATCTCAAATGGGTTTGTTGTAATCTTTATAGATCTCAAATGGGTTGGTTGTAATCTTTAAAGTTCTCAAATGGGTTGGTTGTAATCTTTAAAGTTCTCAAATGGGTTTGTTGTAATCTTTAAAGTTCTCAAATGGGTTTGTTGTAATCTTTAAAGTTCTTAAATGGGTCCTTTGTAATCTTTTAAGTTCTCAAATGGGATTTTTGCTGTCTTAATGTTTTTATTTTTTTCGTTCTTTATAGTTCTCAAATAGGTTTTTGCAATCTTTATAGTTCTAAGATGAGTTTTTGTACTCTTTATACTTCTCAAATGAGTTTTTTTGCAATCTTCATACTTCTCAAATGAGTTTTTTGCAATCTTTAACTTCTCAAATGAGTTTCCATATCTTTGATTGTCCTCAAACACATTATTGCATCATCTGATCTAACTTCTCTTGTGTTATTATTGCAAATCAGGTGCTGCATACTGTGTATGCAACTCAGGAGCAAGTGAAACTGCTCTTCAACAAAACATAGATTATGCTTGTGGAGCTGGAGCTGATTGCAAACAAATCAGTCCAAATGGCCCTTGTTACAACCCTAATACTTTAAGGGATCATTGCAATTTTGCAGTCAATAGTTACTTCCAGAAAAAGGGCCAAACTCCACTCAGTTGTTCTTTCTCAGGCACTGCTACTGTCACCACATCACCCCCATCTGGTGATTTTACAATCTTACCTCTGTTGAAAGTTTCCATTTTTTATTCATTATTAAAATTTAATATTATTTTCTTGATGATTGCAGGTGCTAATTCTGCTTGTTTCTCTGGAAGTTCAAGGTACCTTTCTTGATTCTTTCAACAGTTGTTGCTAGATCTTGTTTGTAGTTGATTATAAAAGTTGGATCTTCATTTATTGATTTTATTCTTTAAGATTTTGAATATTATTTGTTGTGTGTGTGTTTTTCTAAAAGTGATTGAAAGAATATGATACCTTTTGAATGGTATATAGAATGAGGATCACTATCATCAAACCTATCCAAACTTTTAAATTACTTACATGATTCCCAGTTCTTTACAAGATTTGAGACCGATTTAACGATGTGTGGTATCAACTATAAAGAAATTATAGTCGGGTTTGGTGTAAATATGTATTAGTACTTGAGAATGCATCCTCATAAGAAATTTTACTACATAACTCCCACACCAAACCAAACAGCTTTAAAGTTTTAAACCATAAAACATCTCACTATTGTAACATCTGATCCTTATAACAACCAATATTATCCTATATGCTCATTAGAACCAGCGAATATTGTCCTATATCCTCATTAGAAGCTCGTAGATTTGTTTTTGGTTTGTCTAACACTTACCTAGAGGTCACCCATCATTAACTTACTTGCATCCAAACATGTTAACTATCTCCTCGCTCATCCACAGAAAGTGCGTTTAACACGTGTTGTGGGTTCTTATAAACACAACGTATCTTCTGTCTATCACCCGTTTTAGACTTGCATAGGATGCTATTCTTGTTTTTTTTAACAAGTAATCTTATAACAAAAACTTACCCTTTTAACTCTTCTTTATTATGATCATGTAGTGACAAAATGGTCCAATCTTTTATTTGGTGTCCAAGGAGAATCTTCTTTTTATTAAAAAAGTGATTTGTACACATTAAAGTAAAAAAGATGTCAATTCATTCATCTCCCATTGCAAAAGTTAGGCTATTGTTTGTTAAAATATAAATAATTTTGGTTTCTTGTCACATGGTGATGGCCCTCTTTCATTCATAACAAAACATTGATCTAAAGTTAGTTAGGTCCCATTATGCCTTTTATGATGGATATTACTCTTATTACCACACAATAATGTAGTAGTAATAATTATACTTTATAAAGTTAGAGGTAATAATTTAACCTTTTTTTTCTTTCTTGATCTTTGTAGTTCTTCAACTCCAACAAATCCAACCAGCGCGCCACCTGGTTCCGGCACTGGTACTGGAACGGGGACCGGAACCGGAACTGGGACCGGTACCGGTACTGGAACCGGCACTAGCACTGGTACTGGAACCGGCACTAGCACTGGCACTGGCACGGGTAACACAGGTGCAGGCACGGGGATCAATGTGAATCCAACGGGTGGGCTTGCCCCGTCAGGTGCAACGGGCCTTAATGATAATGCAAGTGGTGTGACCACACACAAAGCCACAAGCGGGTTCGTGCTGCTAACCCTTCTGGTTCAGAGCCTGGTATGGTCGAGGCTGATATGATATGATATGATATGGTATGATGAAATGATAAAGTTCGGATGAGATTTCGCTGCGGTTTTGGTTGTAATGTTAATGCAAGTATGCGTTGTACTTGATGGATTCCGTAGGAGTAGATTCAGCCTGTTGTATATCTAATTCACTTATTCTATTTTTATCAGCAGTTTCTTTGTTTGAATGGTTAGTACTTGTAGTTCTGCACGATGTACAATAATCAGTGCGTATGGTACAACTGGTCATGGTTCTTTGGTGTGGTATTATCATGGATGAGCATATTGCAGTGAATTTTTATCCTCAATTCATCTTAATCATGTATTTCATGACACTTTGATCGAAATATTTATTATATTTTTATTTTTTTCTGTCTTTTACTTATATATTAGCATACTGTAATTATCAAACTAGTTGTAATGTTTTAGTCTTAAAAAACTCATATAAAAAGTTATGGTTTCAATTCTCGTTATAAACAATTGGTGTATATTTTAGAGTAGTTTGGAATTATTGTGAGCTTAGTCACTAAAGAAAAACTAATCAAACTCTATGTCTCTCTTCAAGTCTTCTTCATTTATTGTATTTATCACATAAGCAGGTTTCAATTCAAAACCATCGTATTGAAACCTTGAGAATCAATCTAGAATTATTCGTCATTTGAGTCGGTTGCTTATCAATTTGACTTAAAATCTCTTAATAAAATATAGTTTAAGAGTAGAAGTAGATATATCTAAAAGATTTATTTACATGTGTTTTTATTTAAGATTCTAAGTTAATTTTATACTAATACATTTGAATTAATATATACATGTGCGCGTATAAATTTAAGTTTATTAATATATTGTAATCTTTTACTCTCGTAGATTCTAACTGTGATTCACAATATTCATATAAATGAAATCTATCGCAAATGAACAATTAGAGTGGTAAAAATATATTGCTTCTATATTAGAGGTTAATTGAAATTTCCTACAATTGATAGTTAGTTAAGTAGATTAATAGCCTCTAAAGAAAAATACGCGAAACGTTGAGACTTATTTTACTTTACCTTACAATATGATGTGGTGAACAAGTTATGATACAAGTTTTGTAATCTGTAATGTTATTAGTTTTAGTTTGATATAAATGGTTGTAGAAATAAAATCACAAACGGGCATTTGGTCTAGTGGTATGATTCTCGCTTAGGGTGCGAGAGGTCCCGAGTTCAATTCTCGGAATGCCCCCTTTCGTTTTACTATAAACTTTTACCATAAAAATCTGGCTAGTTACTTCATATATCTTTTTAAAGTTGTATATCATTTATCATTTATATTAAATACATTAAAGTGGTATAGCCTTATACAAACTTATATGTCATAACCTAATATGGGAGTGTATTACATCATTTTCTTGATATGATCTCAAACATGATATCAGATGGTTTAAGTTACATGTTTTTCGTTGGTTTTCTTTTTGGTAAGCTGAAATTCAGTTTCAATTAACTTAACGTTTTGGTTACAAAAAAAAATTAATATATACACTAAGAAGATAGATAAACAAATAAAAAAAATCTCATAACCAGTGTATGGTCTTAGTGTAAAGTTATGAATACAGTGGTTAGATGTTGGTTCCTTGTATAACTAAAAGTTTATAAATATATAATATGAAGCATATTTTACAACGCTACAAGCACTTTTCTAGAAAGCAAGAATTCACATTGCTTTTGACACAAATTACAAATGAGTTGAGAGGTATTGCTTCCATTCAATTAATTTTCAAATTGTTTTATGTTCTCTTTCTGCTTTCTATAATTGAATAAATTATTCTAAAAACTAAAACAAAGAACAATCTTTACAAATCTTGACCAACTTTGGTTCCTTACCAACAAAGGAATTAATAAAGTGAGAACCAAATTCAAGAATTAGAAATCTTGGAAACTAAAGAAAACTTGATTTATGTTCAGATGAATAAAAGTTAAAAACATAGTTACACAAGAACCAAGAACCAAATTTATTTCTATTTGAATATAAAACAAATTGAATTTTGTCAACTAAAACACTCTGAAAGAAAAGCTCTAGACACTTGATTGATAACTTGAAGAATTGAAAGAAAGTTAAGTTCAACAAGAAAATTGAAAAATAGAAGAGCATGGCATAAAGAACATCAAGAAGTAGAGTTCAACAAAACTGAACTTAAATAAGAAAAACCAAAGATCATGCAGATCAATCTGGATCAACTTTCTTAACCTAAAAAAAAGATAATTTGAATCCCATTATTATAAAAATATATAGTAGTAATAATATAAAATAATAACAAAGTCTCCTGCAACATACTTTGCAAGTGTAAAACTTCAAACTTCAAAGTTCTACCTGTTTAATTAAGGGCTCTTATTTTCATTGTCACTGCTTCTGCTGCAAGAAGATTCAGGTTTAGATGTTTTAAGTTATTACAAAATTAAAGGTGGTAATATTACCCATTTACTTACAAACGGGTCAATTTATGCTTTATCATCGTTGCTTATAAAGCATGAAAATTTCAGAAAAAAAACCCAACCAGACCCAACAACCCATTTTGTCACCTCTAAATAATGTCTTAATGTAACGATAATAATACACCCTCAAACAGTATATGATGCTAACCTCTGGTTCGGCTGGTTTTGCCTCTTCCGTTTTGGGGTTCTCATCTCCTGTAATAAAGCATGACAACTCTTAAATCCATTTTTAAAATATGCAAGAATCTGTGTTGTAAAACAAATGCAACATTTGCTTTTTCTTTTTAAGAAAACATAAATCCACTATTAATTACCTTTAATAGTAATTACTATTTGTTGATGCATAGATAATGTTTGTCATTGTTAAGGTGCAATTTAGATATTTCACCAACATTGGAACACTTGATAGCGCTATTAATTGTTTGTATAATTTTCTTACAAACAATTTTTGGCATATGTGACTTCTAACGTGACAGGTGACGTGGCAAACAACAAGTGCCATATCAGGTAAAATCAACTAAAGTTGGGATGGTTTCTATTTTGTGCTTAGTATAAAGTTGAAAATGTAAAGTTCGTTTCTATTTCATGTGATTTGCTCTAATCCAATTTTGATCATGTATTTAGAAACTAAAACCAATATATAAGTTGTCTTTTTTATGTAAGATATATAATATAATAAGGCTATAAAATACCACCATCCTCTGGCAAATCAGAAGTCCAGAGAGTGAGATTATCTCTCAACAGCTGCATGATCAAGGTGCTATCTTTGTATGATTCCTCACTTAACGTATCCAACTCCGCAATTGCCTCATCAAAAGCTTGTTTAGCCAAATGACAGGCTCTGTAAGAAATTATTAGAAACAAAATTAATATCACACTCAATATTCCAAGTCTTAAGTAAGAAGGAAAAGGATCCTAAGATTTACTTCTCAGGAGAATTCATAATCTCATAGTAAAACACTGAGAAATTTAGAGCAAGCCCAAGACGAATCGGGTGGGTCGAAGGGAGATCTGAGTTTGCAGAAGCAGAAGCAGCCTGTAATGATAGTAACAGGAATACTTAATAAAGGTTGTTACCAATAAGTAATGTAACAAATAACTATGATATACTTATGTGTTTATGGCATTTTTGATTCTATATCCCCTAAATGAAATAAATACATGCCTCATAGCCCTTCAATGATTGATCTGCGGCTTCCTTTCTTTCTTCACCTGTCTTGAATTCAGCAAGATATCGAAAGTAGTCGCCTTTCCTGTTTTTGTATTAATCAAAAGAAATATAAAAACAATAACTAAACATTTTCCATGAAAAAATGTGAATATGGGTCATAAAGTTCAACAGAAATATATCTGAAGTTCGAAGTATATTCTTCATCTTTCAGTGTATTGAGAGCAGGAAAAGATCATAGGTATGTATCATTTCTTACATTAAGATCTCAACTATATAATGATGATGAGAAGGAATTTGAAAACTGTGGTTATTTTAATGAACCAGAAGATGTACAATCTTACAAAAAAAAAGAAGAAAAATGCAGGGCAAACTCCGTCGATTAGCAACATGCTTTCAAATTTCAAAAGGATCCACTTTCAGATTTATAAAAATCACACCTTTATGTCCTGACCTGGTAATTAAAGTTATATGAATTGGCTAATGTGGTAATTACAGTGTGAAAATAACTACCAGACCAGGGCAAAGAGATCATTAACCACCTGATGCAACTACCAAACAAGATCAAAAATAAACCTTTAATTACTAAACTAGACCACTTGGCCAAATCCATAGCTTTAATAATCGGATTGGGACATTAAAGGTATAATCACCTTGCTTTGAAGAGTACATTACAATTTTATACAAGATGCCCAGACAGTTAATGTCAACAACTGAAATAGTAGGTGCAGCTCACAATTTAATCAAATCAAAAACCATATTGATTACTCACATTTTGTAGTAGAAAACAGTAGCTTCTCCTGAGCCAGAAGATGGTACCAGATGCTTATCTATGATATCAAGAATGTCACTGCAAATCTTGGAAAGCTCATCTTCAACCTTTTTGCGATATCCCTTAATCAGATTGACATAATTCTCATTTCCTTTTGATTCCTCTTTTTGTTCAATTGATGACATAATCCTCCAAGAGGCCCTCCTTGCACCAATGACATTTTTGTATCCAACTGAAAGCAGGTTGCGCTCTTCAACCGTAAGTTCAACATTAAGTTTTGCAACATTCTTCATACTTTCAACCATTTCTGTAACACATACGTTATACCATGAGTATACAAATGTCTCAGAAAGTCAATAGCCAACTTGTAAACTGCTGAACGTTAATAACTCAATACTCAAATTATTGACCAATAAATTAGTTCTCCTTGACCACAAAATGAACATGTTATTGAGCCAATAGTGAAATCATTCAAATCAACTTATATGTGAGGCTGAATGCACATTTGTCATCAGTACAGCTTGCATAAGTTTTTTTGTAACAAATTAACAAACGAAGGAAATTGCAGTACATGATGCTAGCAAATTTATACTTATTTCCACAATCGATTCTTATCATGTTGTGACTTAGCAACAATATTTATCTAAATTTGTATCTTCTTTTTTACTAAATAAACACATATAAGCACTAGAATAGAAGTCCACACGAGAAATGTGTTAAAAATAGTTAAAATTTATTCGAGTGTGAGCTTAGCATTGTTTTGATTCTTTTGCACTACATAAGTTAGATGAATCAGATGAACTATAAACCTAACATCGTGATATACATATATACATACAGAACCACAATTTTCACAACGAATTATATCCAATGGTAACAGAGATCATGTAATAATCAAAATAATCATATACACACGTATCCTCCACTTTTCCGCCAAATCGCCAATCAAATTCCGGTATATACTCCTGAACGGAATTTACAACGGATCTAACAGCGGAAAATCCATATCACACAAATGTACATCAAAAAAACCTACAATAGTAGAAATTTCTCAACCTTGAGCTTAGCATTCTTCTGATTCTTTTGCCACTACATAAATTAGATAAATCGGAATAACTATAAACCTAACATCGTGATATACGCATATACATACAGAAAACCACAATTTTCGCAATGAATTAGATCCGATCATCACAGAAGTCATACAAATAATCAACACAAACACAAACACAAACACGTATCCTCCACTTTTACGCCAAATCGCCGATCATTTCCCGTATACACTCCAGAAACCTCTACTAATCCAAACGAAAACAAACCGATCTAACAACAGAAGATCAATATAACACAAATGCACATCAAAAAACCTAAAAACATTTACGAAATCGAGAGATTAGAGATGATACCATCGTAACGCTCGGCTTGTTCCGCAAGTTTTGCAGAGTAAACATGATTTTCTCTCTCCTTTTCGTTCGACATCTTCTTTGATCAACAAAATTGAATGAATCTATCGATTGATTGATCGAGTGAATTGAAATTGAATCACGAGAAAATTTGTTTGCGATTATAGGGGATGGGTTTATATAGGGTGGTTAGACGTAGAGCAAGTTAGGGAGGAGTTAGAATGAATCTGGACCGTTGGATTGAGTTTAAAATATGGAAGAGATTGCCGCGCATTTCGTACGGATGTTTAGGGTAAACATACACAAAGACACAAACATATATTATCGTGTTTAACGATAAACATACACAACCTTTAGGTTACGTTATAAATCATAAGCTACTTATTATCGGGTATCGGGTTTGAAGTAACTATTTTGAAAGGTTTGTTCTTCATCACTGGACTACAATATTATGCTGCGTTTGATTGGAAGGAATTAAATAGAATGTAATGAAAATGAGAAACTAATATAATTTTCAGGTAAAATTGTGTTTGAGTGAGCAATTAAAAGTAAACCTAAGGGAATATTTCACCTCAAATTCTCTTGATTGTGGGATTTCAAAATCCTTCCACCTAGAGAGGTAATATGAAATCCCACAACCAAGGAAATTTGAGGTGAAACATTCCCTTGAGTTTTACTTTTGATTACCCACTCAAACATAATTTTACTTGAAAATTATACTAGTTTCTCAATTTCATTCCATTTCATTCCATTCCTTCTAACCAAACGCCCCCTTAGTGATGTACCATTTGTTGTATACACCTCTTGTTAGTTGTTATACTATTTGATTTGATTGATTTTAGTTTAGTTTCTTTTAAATCGAGACTCGTATGTCAGTATAAAACTTACATGTACTCGTCTGTACAATTTCTATATGTTTGTATTCAACATCGTATGCCGCAATATATAACTTTCTATGCCTTGTATGTATTTTTACCAAATGGTGTACATTAAGTCTAAATTTGAATGGAGTTCGTTTAAGTGCACCATGTTTAATTTAGGAAAGTGTTGGATTGGGTGAAATTGAAACAAACCTTAAAACTACTGGACCGTAAGTGTAATAAATGAACTATTGGACTGAAACCGTAATTTTCGTCAAACCACAGATACCAAAATAGTAATTTACTCAAAGGTTTTTGGTTCGAATGGTACTTAGGCGTTGTGAGGTGTCTCTCTTTTGAGGCCAAAGTTACATTTCATTGAACAAATAATGTAGATTTAATACTAGATTAAGAGTACGTGTGAATTCTTCGTTAAAACAAAATATATTCACCTCGATCTTATTTATACCCTTATAAATGAGATATAGATTAACATGCAAGTATTACGAAAATTCTGGTTTTAGTAGGCATTTCCATTAGGAAAGTAAGTTGAAGAAAGGATCATAGATAAATTTGTAAATGATATTTGCATCCGTGTTGTAGTATATTTGAAACTAAGTTACTGAGCTGTGTATTACACGAATTGAATAAAAGATATATATAAATAAATATTTAATTAGTTTTAAAAATTGAGTTGTGATATTTAAAAAATCAAGTTGTCGACTATTAGGATATTATTGTCATATTTAATAAAAAATATTATTTATAATATATTAACAAATATGTAAAGTTTGACTTAACTGATTTCTTATTTATTTTGTTTAAAATAAAAATTGAAAATTAAGATTAAGTTTGGAAAGTTTGACATAATGAATTTTTGTTTAACATAAAAGGTTTATTGTGCTGATAACACGTGGAAAAACACCCAAGTTAGTATTTTATTAATATGAATAGATATATGTATAGATATAAATATTTAAAATGTTATATAATTTTATAAATAGTTGAGTAATTGACATTTCAAGCTAGGTTGTAAATCTTTACGACGCGTTTATTTCTACCTACATTTCGTGATAAGTTTTATTTAAAATCGAGCTGACGTAACGCATATGCAAAATTAACTTGTGCTTTTTATTTTAAAAAGCAATATGAAGAAAAAACCTTTGAATTGTGGTGCAAATAAAAAGAAACAATTTAAAGCTGGAAATGACACATTGCAATATTGCATCACAATTCAAAGAATTAAAATAATTGAAGGGTGAAATATAATGTGTACCTATTGGGCTAAAACTCAAGACGAAATGATGGATGATGAATCAATGAAATGGGCTGTTTTTGGGCGCTTTTGGTTCAAAAAAACAGGCCCATCACATCATCTGTAATGTGATGATAAGATGTCTTGTTTTTATACTAAAGGTTAATGGTTTAAATCCTGCAAGTAACAAATAATAAAGTAAAATAAAGTCGTTTCAAACATGTGTAGGATTTGTGTTACCTTTTATTCAGTTTAATTTGTAACTTTACACTAGACATGAGTTTGCTTTTGTTGTTTGAACCAGTTGAAGACTTAGAGTACATTTATGTCTTTGTCATGCTTTTGTGTTGAAGGACTAATTACTCTGAACACTTCATAAGATCGCTTCTGTTACTTGGTTGTTTTCATTAAGGAACAAGTTGTTTTAATTTGTAATGTCAGATAGTAGATTAATAATTAGTAATAACCTCTCTGTAAACCATATATTCGGTCTAGAAAAGTTATTAGCAATGTTTTCAGAACCGGATCGGACGTCGAACCGGACGCCTTACTGGTTTGGTGGTCGGACCGAATTTAAGAACCGGATGACGTCATAGTTATATATATATATATAATATTATATTTATAATTATATATATAATTAAATATAAGTAATTTATATATGATTTATATATGTATTTTATAGTTATATATAAAAGTTAACTATATTTGTATATCTTACACACTAATTTATGGTTCAACACTCCGTTTTTACCTATTAAAAAAAATCAAAATCCGGTTCCAACCGGTCCGGCCACCGGTTCGGGACGAACCGGCCGGTTCGACCAGATCAAACCGAATCATAGCGAACCGGACAGGCTAGGTGGCCGATCCCCGGTCGAACCGGTCAGACCGGCCGGTCCGATCGGGTCGTAACAACATTGGTTATTAGAGTAGTTGTTTGACCGAAGAGTCCAACGGAAACAATCAAATGGGTCAAGAAAACTTATGTGATTATCAATTGGTCCTTTTCTAAATGGTTCTAAAAAATTTACAATTTTTCAGTAATCTACAAAACTATCACAAACATTCACCAAACCGGAAAGAGCCTCCTCTTCTCCAAAGAACCCGTCTGTGACGACCTTTTCGTGTCAATTTCCTTCAGTAGTCACGACTCGAATTCTATGGATGCGTCTCCGCAACCATTCGATCATGCAATCTCATGGGTCGGGCGTTACCTCTACGGCTCTCAGTGGCGGAGGATTGAAGGGGCCGGGAGGGGCCGCCGCCCCCCCTTTTTTTTCGTCGGTAGTGTTAAACTTTAGTCCGGTAGTGTAAATTTTTGGCCCGGTAGTGTAAATTTTTATATAAAACTTGAGTTCGCCCCCCCTAAAAAATTAATTTTGCCCCCGCCCCTTACGTGAATGTTTAAGCTCCGCCCCTGTCGGCTCTACCAACATTTCTACGAACAAATGGATACTCATCTCTATAACAACCGTTTGATCGGCCTTAAGCTCCAATACCAAATAAAACAAGCAATGAAAGCAATCAAAAGGCTAGATAACTCAAAGGATTTAAAAAACAACCACGAGGTTTCTTGATCATCAAAATTTAATATTACAAAAGATATTTGGAAACAATTCTAGGTCTCACATATTTGAACTTTAAAAAGATAAAAATCAATTAACAGATAAACACCAAGAATTAATAAAAGATAGGAAAAATAAATAACTAGATAACTAGAAAAACATTTAAATCTGAATGCTTTGGTTAGATATATTGAGAGTTTATGAAATAAAAAATCTTTGTAAATTTCATGGCTTTTGTGTGATTTGTAGCCCTACACAAGATTTGTTTCCTAGATGGGAATAGATAAAGTTAACCTTTTGTATGATTGTAACTTTACTTTATCGATCTTGACTCATGATATTAAAAATCATGGTACCCAAAATAAAATAAAAACTAAAAAGTAAAAAAAAAAAAGGAGAACTATAAGTCATTATATCAAATTAGCAACCGTAACATGTAAGAGAAAATAAAATAATAAACGGTTGAGTCTTTTTAACAGAGGTCTTGGGTTTTAATATAGTTTCACATGTTTTCTACCTTTAAACCCCCGTGAAGACCACATTCTCAACACAAGTAGCATTTGATTTCATTTCATTTGTTAACATGGTATTGACGGGATTCACGTTTATAGCAAAGAATTTACCAATGGAATTCATAGATTTAAATAATACCAAAATTCAGATTATAGGCACCAAAAAGGCTACACAATGGAAATGCATTACAACATTCATAGTGAAATCTCTAAAAAATGTGAGTGTGTTTGGTATATTATATGAAATGGTTTTAAGTGGTTGTGAATGAAGGAGAGTAAAAATATTATTGTTGATTGATATATTTAAAGAATCACTATTCAATCCTTATAAATTTTTAAATATTTTTGAAATTGTGAGTGGATGAGTAAGAAAAAATAATGATAAGAGTATAAAATGTATTATTTAATTAAAAATAATAATGATTTTTAATATAACTATATGTATAAAGATAAAAAACTCATCTGTGAATTAGAAGCATAAATCTACATCAAATGTATAGAAACTTACTTTTAGATTATAATATTTCATTTCAATACATGGATGTGTTGAGATTAATAACAAAATAATTTAATAAAAATACAACATAAAGACAAGTCTATGAGATTTAATGGTCTCAAAAGTGATCAAGAATTGACAAATGGAACAAATTACGAAGAGATAGAAGCAATTTAGTGGACTCACTATAAAATCATTTAAGTGAGTGCATCTCCATCAAAAGTTTCATGCGTCTATGGTGGGATAACTGTGAGTGCAATCTCCTGCAACGACCAACTCACATAATTACAAATATACCCATTTAGTTTGTGGTATGTGATCATAAAATCTTTAGAAGATGAGCCGTACTATAATATATAATTATATTTAATATTATTTTTAAGATGAAATCCTGGTGAAATAATAGTGTACTACTCATCAAGTGCAAGTGCAAGTATAACGTTTTTTAAAATAAAACAAGTATAAAGTAGTGAATATGTGTTTACTGGAAAAAAATTTAAAAAATAAAACAAGTATAAAGTAGTGAATATGTGTTTACTAGAAAAAAAATTAATTACCTTAAAAGGTAGTGAACTTGGATCTGTGATCTTGTTTTGTTAATACAACATAAGATAAGTTACAACCTGTAAGTTAACCAATTAGCAAAGTATTATTATTTAAGAAAAATTGTATCATATGTACGAGCCCAAAATATAAATATCAAATGTAAACAAGAAACATGACGATGACATGCATAACGTCACATGTATCGATATCATATATAAAAATATCTAGGAAATGATTGCCCAAACACATAAAAGATGGAGACGCATTGTTGTACTATGTCTATGTATACATGTGTTATGATAATCTGGTCTAATGGTTCAAAGGGAATGTGTAAAGCTTTGCTTTTGTTGGAGGTTATGGATTCGATCCCTAACATGAGCGAATAATTACTAAGTTGGTGTTGGTAACTTATTAACCATTAACCTGTCCTTAAAAAAATCCACATATACCTGCACCGAATGGGTTTTAAAGGAAACATTATGTATTTAAAAAAAATTTCTCTATTGAAATAATTTTTATATATAGATAAACAGGAAATAATTATATTATACAATTAGCTTCATGATTACTATACAATTCGCTTCATGTTTACAAACAAGTCGGATGTTGGAAGAGGTGTTTGCGTGTGCACCCCTTCGCAGAATTGACCCAGGCTCGTATATACAAAGACAGAACTGTTTATGATATTATAGGATACGCTAGCCAACCCTAATGATAGACTTGCACAAGTATAGGATTATGCAAGCACACCGAATTAAATTTTAAAATGTATTACACATGATTTGTGATATGAAAGTAGATGCGTAACTTTAGAACTTATTAGTGCAAGAGTGACTAACTGTTTAATTGTAACACTCCAACTACTATCACATACCCTTACCCATTTTTTCGGTGTGACCACACAAAAGTTTCCTAAGTGTCATCAAAATAATACTTTCATCCATACGCATTAAACTGTGGAGTTCAGATAAGTTCGTTCCCTATGTGGCCTCAAAACACACCATACGTTGTAAGACGGTGCAATCTATTTAGCTAAACATCTTTTTGTACATGGTTGATATAAGATTTGACGAAAGTATTATACCACTAAATTTATAAAATAAAAAGTTGTAGCAAGGAAGTGATGAAAAAAGTGACCTTTAAAAATGAACTTTTATAATCAGTCACTTTGGAAGATTTTGTTCTAAATATGTTATCTTTTCTGACTCAAAGCTAGCATCATCCGCATGCTTTGTAAAGGATTTAAATATCATGTATCCAAGTATAGAATTAGTTCCTTTCTGAAAAAGGTAACAATATCTTTGAAAATAATATACCCTGGTATTAAGAAATTATATAAATCTAAGTTTATGGAAAGTGCACCCTATTGGAAGAGAAGCTGTTGCAATAACATAATGCAAAGTATTATATATAAAGCCCATAATAAATTAATCACACTACTTTGTGATGATTACGATTTGGGAGATAATGTGATGTTACATCACGCAAGCTTGTTGCTTGTGTGATATTAAAAAGTAGATGAAGGACTTGTTAAGTGCATATAAAAAAGCTTGAGGATTTAAAATGTAAAAAATCCAATTTACGAATGATATCACCTCTAGTTACTTATAACTATATTATTTAATAGAACAATGTATGCATGGATCAACCCATTAGTCAAAAGATTTGATTTAAAATCACTCAATACTTGACAAACTAGAAAGTGACTCTAAAGTTTAAAATATAATTTTACTTCTTGAAGTTATTAAAATGTTTACACTATACACGTCAATATAATGGGTGTAGACCACCATATTTTGATTTTTCCTGATAATTTTTAATTTGTAAAAATGTGTAAATTAATCATAACTGCTAAATCTTTTTATCCACATGTTCCATATACATGGGTGATAGTTAAACAAATAACTTGATAAGATACTAAAAACTAACCACTAACATGTCGTTAAAAATAGTTAAAGAAGTTAGCACTCTTTTAAGTTTCACTAAAACCCAAAAGTGACACTTTTGTGTCACTAATACCGACTCTTGGTAAAAATTTTCGTTGTAAACCACATTAAAAGCCACCAAGTATGAACTTTTGTTCCATTTGTGTCAAACTAAGTTGAGAAAAACTAAAAATCTTCATAAGACCTTGGGTGCTCATACATTTAACAATCATGATTAATCTATTAAGTCATAAAACTCCGATAACGGATGCAAGATTTTTAGCAAGAGGATAAAATTTGGTGGGGTCAAATACGAATATAACTAAATTTGAATTGGGCCAGAAACAAATTAAAACACCTCTTGAAAAATTTCTAGCTCTACTAGAAGAAATAATTAACATCAAGGATTTTCAGCAAGGGGATAAAAATTGTCCTATACGGCCGTATCATCCCATGAAACTATGATCGACACCATGAATTGAACAAAAGCACATTTATCTAACGGAAAATAAGGTTTATACATATATTATCCCTTACTTAAAAGTTAAAACTTAAGACCATTTTGTTTTCTAATGATTAAAAGTCTTAGTGGTTAAGTTAGGGATTTCATAATTGAAAGAGACAAATAAAAATTGTCATGAAGCTGTTAAAACACTTCGAAAAAGGTTTTGGATGATAGAAACGATAATGTGGTCTAATACATGCATGATATAAGGTATAATCATTACACATAAAAATCTCTAGGACCACATATGGACCATATATGTTGGCTAATACCACTTGTGTACAACTAGCTAGCTTAATTAATCGAATATAAGGACCATTCATTTTGAGCTTGCTTGTAAAGGTGCATCTATCATAAGTAGTTCTTCTATGCCTACACATTATCTTAATTAGTAATTAAAAGATTTGGTGTGCAATCAATTCTTAATGATGTGCCACTAACCAAACATGTGTAATATGTCCTACATATAGTTATGGCTGTTTGACTAGTCAAACACTCGATCACATATATTGAATATTGCAAAAGACTTATAAATAGCATATGAGTATTTTGGCTAAATGTAGCAGATTTAACCGGCTGACAATTTAAGTGTTGGTGAAACTAGGGTAAGTGTTATTTAGGATAGATTAAAGTTTTATAATCTAATTATAACTTGCATACTTTATTAGAACAACTACCTCACACTCTTTCTAATTCTAGTATTAAATCTACAAGTTTGTGCAATATTAGACTTGAACTCTTAAATAATTATGAAAAAAACACTTTTTATACACTTTAGTAGACTACAAAACCCTATGGTATAAGCTTGCATATGACACCTTGATTTATGGTTGAAACATGTTCCTTTTAGACAAGTTGAGTACGTTGGGTGAACCCTAATTGCTTTTTTATGTACTATGCATGTATAATCAATATGCTAATTAATTATTTTAAAATAACAATATCACTATGATTATATAGACTTTTTTTTTCTAAACTATTTAGAAAGTTAGAAAGTTATATGATATTATGCGACTTTTAATCCAATTCGACCCATTAACCTTTTCTTAAACTTTTTATTTGATCAAATTACAATGAAATAAAACCTAAATTTAAATGAACTTATTTAGGAATAAAGACTTTAAATTACAACCTTACTCTGATCTTTAATTCATTTTGACAACAAATATGCGCTATATTTTCACACATCTACATGTGTAGGACTGTAGGAGAACCTATCTCCTACCTAGCTAGCAAGTTTAGACTTTATGAATAAGCATATATATACTAGGTGACCTTAATGTCATCTACCCTAATTATTTTATAAGGAAGCATATATATGATATTAGATGTTGGGTTAAATTATAAGTAGTTACACTGGTCAATAAATGTTTAATATATTACTATTATTAGCAGTTACACGGGTTAATAACATTTAATATGACTATTATATATTAGCATTTACACTGGTAAACCGTTAATGGACGTTTAATATTATTTATATTATGATTTTATTTGTACACAAAAGCCTGTGCACATAGAAAAGAAACAAACAAAATAACATTTTATTTTAAATTTAAATAGCAAGTTTTATTATGAAGAAAGTACATACCTTTACATCATTGATTGCGCATTCTTGGAGGCACGATATCACCAAGCAACCCTTGATCTTTATGCGAATCGGGAGATGATGGTTGAGCCACCTTATGAGACAAATGATCTCCTGATACATTTGATGGTGCTTGTGGTTGGCGTTGTAACAAACCGATAGCACGCGCTTGATCATTAAATTGTGACCTAGGACTGGGATAGTGTAACGGGTTTAGGGTTAAGGAGTTAGGAGCCAATTGTCTTGTGTAGGCGCCTTGATCATGATGAGCTACTAGTCCTCTTGGGAACCCAGTGGAGTGATGACAATGCTGCCCTTCATATGTTGTGATTACAGTTGTTGGGTCTTCTGATGACCGCTCAACTCGTTTCTTCACTGTGCATTTGCTGTTTGTGCAACGGTAATAGCTCCTGCAAACGACTTGTTGAAAACTTTATTGACCATGTGGCGTCGTGGTGTTTGTGATTGCTTATTAAAACTGTTATAAGCTGTTTTTTCTTTAAATAAGGAGCTCAAAAAGTTTAATGGGGTGTTTGGGATTGTTAGTTAAAAAATTATATGCTTATTGTTATAAAAAAATGTTGCTAAACTCTTTTGGGGTGTTTGGGTTTTTTTATTTGAACCCTTTATATGTTTACCATGTTGTCTACAATAATCTTTAATCAATTGTATTAAGTAGTTTAAACATACAATCATTAATCTTTAATACCCTCAATACAAACTGTAATAAGATAGCTAATGAATTGCAGTGTCTAGCTTATAATGGAGATAAAAGATACAAACCTAGGAAAAGGGCTGTTTTTAACAGCTTTCTGCCCATATTTTCTCCATCTATAACCATCTTCAAGATGATCAATATCACTCTTGGTCATGAATGCAAAACGTGGCTGACGAATTCTTTTGGGTCCCTTCCTTTTAATTTTACCTCTGAAAAATCATTTCAACCAACTTTTGTCAGCAATCACATTTGTTCATTCAAAAACTCAAAAATGTTCATCTACTCTAAAAAAAAAGAAGAAATAAGGTGTTTACATAATCAATCCCACACACCCATATATAACAAGCCAGATATATATCCAAGATCTTCTTGATTGGTAAATTGTAAAACTTTATGTTGAGGTTGAGGGAATTAGTGTAACTAACTTATTAGTCAAGAAAACATACATAACTGAACTTGTAAACATAAGAAACCAATGCCAACATAGAGAGTACTTAAAATTAGTCCACCTAGACATTTTAGTGGTTAATTAAGTGGTGCGCCTGAGAACGAAAAGATTTTATGATGTATTTATTCTTGAAAAATCTAGGAATTAGTGTGTTTCTAGAAAAACTTAAAATGAAAAGTACTATTTTTCTTACTGAATTTTTCTGAAATTAAAGATGTGATCAAGAGATATCAATTTTTTGCAACAGTACGTTTCATTATATACAACTGCCAGAAAGCAAAAGAAATTATACCAATGGTTTGATATTAAATGTATCCATTTAATTTTTAAAAAGCATGCAAAAATAGAAAAAGAACCCCAACAACAAAGTTGTTGCATTTGAAAAGTATGCATTGAAGACCAACTTGAAATTGGAAACCCAAAGGTTAATATCAATCACCACCACAGTTTATGCTATCTTGATATATAGAACAAATAATATAATTGTCAAGTTGTGTATACAATGATGAAATGATCAATGATTTTCACACACTGTGCAAGACAAGCAATGGATAAATTTTCAATCAAAACAAAATTTTCATGAAACAACAAATAGGAAGGTTATATTCACGGAAA
Source organism: Flaveria ramosissima (assembly GCA_025215565.1). NCBI lineage: Eukaryota > Viridiplantae > Streptophyta > Magnoliopsida > Asterales > Asteraceae > Flaveria > Flaveria ramosissima. Next base: position 50,440,769 of record CM046032.1, read on the forward strand.
AACCGGATACAATAACTAAAAGACAATAAAATATATCAATAATAGACTAAAGAAAGCTACATTTATACTTAACAATCAAAAGGTATATGCAACACTTTAAATGAAAACAGATCTATGATTGATTTTAAATGTACCACACTAGTAAGATGCTGATTAATAATAACGGTTATAGTCTCATTTAATTAGGGGCCACAGATGCAAAACTTGGTTGATGCAATAAAACATGACAACAAATACTTTGGTTGGATGCATTATGTTTAGTAACTTTTATGCAATTTCTACGGAGCCACACATGTGCAACATCAAAAAGCAAATATTAGTGTGATCTAACAATTTATATGTTCCTGAAATAAAGACAATCATAATTTACTTATTTTAGAAAAGTTGCATCAAAAGTATGTTACTGATTACAACATGTCTAAATATATTATACATGAAAAACATGCACACATACTATACATCTACATGTTTCAAAACCAATATTATCATTTAATCAAAAACCACATAATACATATGTATGTTTAGTTTTAAGTGTAATACATAAGACGGTTACGTAACCCACTATCCACTGTATTTTTTTTCTTCAGTCAAACAAAAAACGTATTATGTAGAAGTGTTTTATGCGGTTCTCGTAACATTTGTTCCCACCACTTAGTGAACAACTCTCGTCATTTTATGTGAAAAAACCGAAACAAAAACCATCACGCCACCGCCATAACGGCGGAATAGATGCTTTCAAGCTATATATGGCGTAAAAAACAGCCCTTGAATTTCAAGTTATTCACAGAAATGCCATCCAACTTGCGTTAGCAGCTTTTCGTAACAACTTGGTTCTCACTAGGAGGAAAATACGGGGGAAAATGTTTTCACAAAATTACTCTTCAAAATAATTAAATATATGCAAAATATGCATTCATCAGCTCTTATTTTTATAAAAAATCATCACTAAAAATTTCCATAATCAGTAACAATGATTATGCACTAATAATATCATCATGAAATCGGTTTTGCATTTGAAAAATTATTACAATAAGCATCTAGACAACAAACTGATGGTAAAATTATGTACTCCTTAACAAAAAGTTATGAGTTCAAATCGTACAGAGTTTATACCGAGTGCACGTGTGATGATTTTAAAAGTAGAACAAAGTGCGTGCATTCAATTCGCGGATTAAGAAATATTATTAATTAAGCTAATTAGAAAACGTTAATCACGCATTTAGATACACGTGAGATCGACCGGAGAAAGCAATACAGCTAGTGGAGTGAATATGCATCAGCAACTAACAAACTCACGCTCGATCCGACGACGGAGGTTTACCACCGGAGACGACGTCACCGGAAGCACCAGAGCCACACGACGCCACACGATCCTCCGACGAACTCGACGAAGCCACCGGATTACACATCGCCACATCCCCTGCTTCATCAACAGATCCCGACCGCACATCACTCGCCGCCGCACCTCCGCCTACCTCCGGCAACGACACGGAGGCTCCGGCGACGTCCGATTCAATCCGATCGAACATCGGCGGTAGATGATTGAAGTTCCATCCGAAATCGTTCAATACGCTGCTTTCGGTGGCGTCGGCTCCGGCGAAGGTGTAATCGCCGGCGAACGGCCATGTGGAGGCGGAGGAGAAGTCGCCGGAGATCGGATCGAGGTGGTTGTTGTTGTTATTGTTATCATCCATACACTGATGTTGGTGTAGGTGTGAGAGAAATTGAAGGTGTTTAGAGAGAGAAAGAGAGAATAAGCTCTGTCTAGGGTTTTAGGTTTTTAGAGAGAGAAAGATAACGCGTGAAATTCTGTTGAGGTTTCTAGTTGACGATCGTTTGGTCTTTCGTTTACTATTTGTTTAATTTATATACGCTATGTATAATGTATAATACTATTAGTCTTTTTTTTCTATTTGTTTTAGTTAAATACTGTATGTATAATATTTTAGTGAGTGTGAGTAAACAATATAACCACTAATGATCTTTAGCCTGTGATTAAAATGAGTTATCTTAAAAACTTTACTAAAAATAAGAGGTTTTATTTTGAGTAAGAAGGTTTCTCGTCTTATGAGTTTCTTTTGAGGGTGGTCTTAGGTTCGGTATTGATATATGCAGACTGGTATATGAGCTTCTCTTGGGGACGTGCTAGGCTAATGTCTCAAGGTACTCGAGTAATGGAGATGAATGGGTAGGCTAGTGGATGTTGGTGATCCAATTAGCCGTTGCGAAAAAAAGAAAATTATATAAAGATGTAGGTGTCATGTGAACATGCTTACATTCATACTCGTTGAATATGTGTAATGGATTAACGAGTGTGAAAATGAAATATAGGCATGGAATAATCTGATTGAGCTTCAAATTGACATTCACTATAAACACCAATGATCGTGACTAGAATCAAAACCCCATTTTCATGCCCTGTTAAATTCCCCCTATGGGGCGATACGCAATAATTATGATGGCTGAGGTGGCAAAGCTACGCCCCTTCTCAAAACAGGCATTACACATCCCCTTAGAGGTGGTCGCAAACTGAAGATCGAACCATATCAATAATAGAAAAAAAGTTGATAGAATTGTTTATTTGGTATTATGTTCATTCCCAACTGTATCTGAATTACTTATTTAATTTTAAAATCGGTTACTGGTTTCACAAATTTTATTTTTTCAGATAATCGAACTGAATACAACTAATAATAGTCAATATAATCAGACTAACGAACATAATAAAACCAAGATGTGATGGATGAAGGCATGAAGCACCTCAATTTAATTTCCACTTTTGAATTTAACATTTTAACAATTAAAAATAATTGATATTTCTTTTTGCTTGTGGTGAACGTTTTGGCAATGAAGGAATAGGTAAACGATAATATTAAAAAATCGGCGTCAACAATTAAATAGTACGGAGAAGAAGCGAATAGAAGGATGAAAGGTTGTTCGTTAGTCTGCTACCACGCGCTTATAACATGAATGTGAGTCACGCGCGACGTGTATGGTAGACACACCGTAACATTATATCAAATCAAATCGAACTAACCACTTATAGTTAATCTAGTAATCGATTGGGTTATTAGTGGGTTAATATTTCTAACCAACCCATGGTTTTATTCGATTTATGAATTGTGATCTCACAATCAATCACATAGTGATTTTTTAATAATTTATCGTTTAAGTTATTTGTGTTTTACGTTTCTTATACCTTTGAGTGTCGCAAGTAAATAAGTATTGTGTAAAAAATAAAGATGCATGCGTTTGTTCTTAGATATTGTAAACAATTATGTACTATTGTCGAAGCCAAAAATCTCTTTCTAAGTATAAATAAATGCTTCTTTGAACTTTTTGAAAGAACACCTCCAAATTTGTTCTTGTCAAATCAAACAACCGTTACTCATCATAAGTGGGCCTGAAGGGTGGTCTTGTGACCAAGCTTGGGCGTTAGAATGAGCATTTGTGCTTATGCGAATGATTGGAAGAGTAAATGATCAAGCATTCAAACACACGAAGAACGCTGATAGTTTGTGGGAAACTCTCCACGACTATTTTTTTTATTATATTAATCAAACCACACTCTATACAATACCCTTATACATCTCTTTGTATATAAACTACGTTATTCCTAACCTAAATCAAATACTATTTAATTATCAAATAAATAAACAAAATGAATCTTAATCTTCTTCAAATCTCTACCAAGCAACTAATAATAATAATTATCTAATTTATTTAATCAAGATTAAACCTTCAGCATTCAAAAAAACCAATTAATGGTGGGAGAAAACTCATACCTCCTCTCCAAAAAGGAAACCTTTTTATTTGAGATCCATCATTGCTTTTCTGGTTCCTGGCATAATTGCTTGAGGTTCCTATGATGGACGAGTGATTTATCAATAATTCGAATCCCATCTTAAGATTGTGGTCTTAATCTCATTAATGCATAGTCGTCTCATGCATGTACTATCTGCAAGAAGGTGATACCCGTCGGGTATTCTTTATGATCAGTCCCCTTCCTTCTAGATGGGATATGCTAATTGGGCCTTTGTGTAAATGAGTTTATTAAGAGGTTACCTCTTCAACTATATTTAGAAGATGTATGGATTTTAGCTTTTTAATTTAAGACAAATTGTATTTTAGTACGTTTAACTAGATTATATTTATTATAAACTTATGTTTGAATGCGTTTTGGATATAGTAGGCACTAATAAATAGAAACCTAAATTTCCCTAATGGAAACATGTAGTAAAGTTACATGTTACGTTGACCATGTCTTGAAAAGTCATGCATACAACTAATAATCGATTTGATAGCAAGTATATGGGTTCATGGATATCTCTTTGAATCATGTAAATTACTCTCAAATCAAAGTAACTTTTAATTATAGGTATAATTACCCTAAATATTAATAAACGAACACAAGAAACAATGTATTTGTGATTTTTAGCCTTTCATTTGTAGATCTACAGTTGTAGTAACCACACACATGTCTCCTGCTTCCTTTTTAACATTTAATCGGATAGCTCTTAATGACAAGAACAAGTATGTGTTTCTATTAGAAGAATGTGTGCCAAAAATTAATCAAATATTTTATTTTATCACTTAAAAACCATCATAATTTTTATTTAAAGAGATGGTGTCAGTCGGAGGTTAAAAAGGTTGACCTTTAATTCGACTACAATCAATAGTAATTGCTTCACCATTAACTTAGTTACTTTTTATGATTGGGTACTTCTAATGGTACTTAGTTATCGTTAATCACCCAAGTTGCTATACATGCATAGTGATAAGTGTTAATCGCCCAATAAGTTATGGTTGTTACCAATTGTTGCACCACATAATTACTACTGAGCGTAGTTGATCGATGTTAATCACAACTACTATTGATCATACTTCGTAGTAATGACTAATACCTACTAGTGATAAGTTCTTATTGATGCTTTCCAGGAAAATTTCCAACCACACGGGTCCGAAGTAATTGTCCTAGGTTTTTAAACTTGGTATTCGATTTTCATTCATCATGATTGTTACGCGTTGACACGAGACATCTACTAGGGGTTCAATCCGTTGGACCTACCTAATGTTGCCATCAAACACTCGCCTAGGGGCTCTACCCTTTGGACACTGCCAAGGGGCCACAACCCCCTTGAACACCAAGTTTATCGACGTCAGAAGTTATAATAGTTTGAGCAAGCATACACTTCATGCATTCTAACTTGTATCAATGTTTATTTATATTGACCTTAAGTCTTAAAGTAAAATTATTTAACTAAAAGGACTTGATGACATTAAAATCACCGACACCGTGCTCATCTTGCTTATTCCATTTTAATAGAACAAATTCCTTTAGAAAAAATTGTCTTCTTTGGTCTCTTTTGAAAACGGAATGTTTATGCTCGCCTTGTCATTTCAACTTCATACTTTGTCGCCAACAAAATACTAAAATCCAATAATAATCAAAGAACATATTCGCATCTTATAGGTTAAACTTACAAGTATTGACTGAATCCATACTAGGGATGATATTTGATTTTCGTGTATGTGAGCACAAAGGATGATTTGATAATACAATCTTTTAAAATTAGATGTTGCCAACTTTTCTATTGGGATGTAATATAGATTCTTTTCCTTTTAAATAACACTAACATATATATATATATATATACATATATATATATATATATATATATATATATATATATATATATATATATATATATATATATATAACCGTATTAAATACAAATTTATGTTATATTTGCACACATATAACAATACTTTACTACATTTGACTAGTTTATAAGATACAACTTATTATGTAAAATAATATTTTAGTAAACGTATAGTCTTTTAATATGATATAATAAATTGACTTGAGTAAATAACAAGTTTATTGGAGGATTAAGTAAAGGTGAAAGAATAAAGTAATAGAGGGTATGTTTTCATTGGAGACGATTGAAGGTATAGTCTTTTCACTTTCTATTTCTTTAAGTAGTTGAGTTTCTAACTTCTCATGCCTCTTTTAGCTTTTAACTTTTCAATTTCTATCCCACCCACTCATAACTCACTAGTCATGTCCATAAATTTTTAACTTTTTTCCCCAACCATAGAATTTTTTTAATTATTTTGGTTTTTATGTTTTACAAACGACTCTTAACTTCTATACGATATACTATGGATGTCCATAAGAAATGTGTAGCCGATGTAGGTTTTCGGCTGTGAAGCTTTATGAGAAGGGGGGTCACCCATCGAATTCTTATCGGACAAAGTGACGTGAAGTGATAGGTGTTGTAACACCCGGCCCCTAACACCAACAATATTGTCCGATTTGTTTTTGGTTGCCCGGGTGAAAACTTCCCAGGGAGGTCACCCTGGATTGCTCCCACATGAACATGTTTAACTATGGAATTCTCCTCTCATCCACAACCAAGACGCCCAAAACGCGTTGTTGATATTAGAAGTCAGACATTTCTTATGAACCAGGAATCTCTCATGTCTACGGCCGATGTTGGATTCGCCTAGGATGTTACAGGTGTTGTCTGTGGATCAATGATGATGGGATTGTCTAACAATTTTGATAGGTTACATAGTTAATTATAAGACACATAAGAAATGAAGACAACTTACATGTTACTAAAATGAACCCAAAAGATTTTTGTAAGCATTTTCTTGTTTGATGTTCAACAATTTTAACTTGAAGTAGACTCAACTCAGTTAGCGTTGATATTGTTGTCCGGTAATAAATAAATCATTGCATCACCGAAAATACAAGGTCTACGAATTATTGGTCAAATTTTCTATTAATGTGAGCACTTCACAAAATTTTTTTTGTAATTTATCCTCAATTGTTGTCGATAGGATGTTTGTAGTTTTATGATATATGCTTTGTTACCGAATTGAATAAGAATTTCCAAAAAAAAAAAGTTTTTGTTAGTTAACAATGTTTAAGGTACAATAAAAAAGAACACAAAATAAGCTCTAACCACATACCTTTTATTTTGAAAAAGAGATAACTAAAATAATCTAACTTCATATAATAGATTCTAACTAATATAATCCATTAAAATGGATGGAATGAAGTAATTAGCATATACTAATTCAAACTAGTTACTTAAAAATGAATGTTAATCAGAGTTTCCAGGCTTCATTAGAATATTATTTAGACTATGGTTTTTTGGTTCAATATTAAGATATAAAGATCGATATTATAACTACTGTATTATATGCTGTTCGAAAAACAAAAGACTATTGTATTAGATTTTGAATTAATTATTTTCATTTGAGAAATCTCAGGAAAAAAAAACTATTACCCAACTTAGAAAGTTGAAATTAATGCCCTGAAATAACTTTAATAATATATATTTTTAAAAGGTTAAATAAACTAAAAAGGCGACGTCTATAATGAAATTCGACCAAAAATGTTAAAAACATGTTTGGCAATTTAGTATATGTTTTTTTTTAAATGAAGAAGAAACATTTGAGTGCAGTTATTATTTAATAAACGATTTGTTGTGATTATTAAACTAACACGTGTAACTTATATGTCCATTAACTTCTAATCAATATGAATTAACTATGGACGAACACCCACATTATTTAAATCTCTACTATCATTATATTTGTCTTGTGTATTTTTTTAACCTAAATCTGTTAGTTAAGAAACATATTATTTTATCATCAGAACGTCTCTTAACAAATGAATTATTTTTTGATATTTCCGTGACACCGAACACTGTTCATTGATCTTGATTAGGTAACAGATCTCTTTGGAGTCATTAATTACAATTCATTTCACAATCTTAAACCTCTAATTACATATTAATAATGTATCAATTTTAAATCATAACCGAAAACAACGTGGATAAACATCAATTGTTAATTTAATTTTCTTTTATGACACACATAATTATTTAATTTTGTTGTTAAATTAACACAACATTTTACAAATAATTAAATGATAAGGGATGATTAATATATACTCAATCTAAAATAAAAAATATTACACTTACATAAACACCTATATCATTTCTTTCTTTCTTTCCACACCCCTCCCTGACTCTTTTTCTTTCTATCTCTCTATTTGTATTATCTTTCATCGATCACTTTCAGTCACCAGCACCTACAATCAATACCACGGGGCATTTTTTTTCTCTTTCTCATCACAACACTTGCTAGACAACTTTCATATTCATTGATTGATCTTTTTCGTCTTTTATCTTCCCTTAAACGTGATTGATTATCATGCATTTATAATCAAAAGCAATTGATTATTGATCCAAAATAGTTTATCATTTGACCAACACCTTCTCTAAGTTGAAACCATTAGGTGATAATGTGTAAATGGAACTGCAAAATAAAGAAATGAATTGCTTAATTAGGAGTAATATAATCATACAATTATTCAACTCGATCACTAATAATAAGATATTAGGAAAAAAACAATCAGGACATATATTATGTGCGTGTAATGTGACTAAACGGTTACATAAAATAGTAAAACTACAAATTAAAACAAACAGACTGTTGTCTTTTAAGGAACACAAAAAAATAAGTTGTTGTCTTTTAAAGTTAAATTTCAAATTAAATTGATGTTATGTTTTAAGATTAATATAAACTAGATGAACAATGTAATAATTTATTCAAAATAAACTAATTTTTATGTTTTTTCAAGGCATATTAATTTATTTCCAAATTGCTAATCTTCTTATCCTTGATTAATTATAGACGAATCACTGAAGCAATTATTTAGCAATAACTAGTTTAAGGATAATCAAGTAATTTCACTAAAAAGTTCCAATAATGACCAGCAAATTAGAAATAAACTTGTCCCACAAAATGTAATCCCCATTCAAATCCATCCATCACATTGAAATTATTTTGTCTAAATTCATTCTTCATTCTGTTAATTAAACAAAAACTTATCAATTAACCATGAAATACATTAATATAAATTCAGCTTTTATAAAGTTCACGTTGCAAAATATATTTGAAATAGCTATTTTATCTTATGTTAACACTAAACTAGTTTCTATAATAACTTATTAATCGACTTATGCACTATCGTTTTGTCATTTGTATATAACTAGATATGTTATGTCACTTGTTACGAAGCGTAAAAACATAAAATTTTATATTTAAACAAAAGAAATAAAGCTTGACGGATTTTACACATGACACCTAATTAAATATGAATCTTTGTATTTTTTGTAGCTTGAAAATAATTAAATTTTACGTCCTTGTCTCCTAAAATTTTCTTTTAGAATTAGTCTTCAACTAAAGTATTTTCTTATCATTATTTAACTATAATACACTTATAATTAATACACATATCTGCTTAATTTTCATTTTAAATCTTTATCATTTTATATACTTTTAATTGATTTTTAGAATACGTAAATAACAACTAATATTATAATAATTTGAACAATATATATTATTACAAAAGATTTTCTAAACATGATTAAAATAAATCCAACGTCGAAATATTAGTGATGATTATATTATTATTAATTCTTTTTCAAAATTAAATATAAAATTTCATTGCTAAGTGCAAATGATCATCTATTTTCACAATGTAATACATACATCATTTATTTTTAAATTAAGTTCGAATTAACACAACCTCTAAAACATGTCAATAACATTATTGATGTGTAATATAATAAACAAATTGCATTTACGTTTATGTGTGTTTCTTAAGTACCAAAATGATAATCTTAATTCATCTATATATATGAAAATGGGATTCATCCAAGGTGTCAATATAACACATTCATCACAATCTTGTAAATTAATGAAGGGAAACTTACTTTAAACTTAAGTACTTAGAAATAAGGACTTTTCGTCATTTACTTGATACTTTAAAATAGTGAATTAATCGTAATATAGTTAAATAATACAACAATACAAATATAGATAATAACCATATGAATGTTAATAACATTATTAGTATAATAAAATGCCGATAATGTTATTAAAACTAATAATAGTAATATCACTATTAAAAAAAAGAGTAATAGTGAAGATTTGCCTTATCTGCTTATCATTACTGCGATGAGGTCAAGTTTGAATAACGTTATATACAAATATAAATAATTACAATATGAAAGCTAATAGCATTATTAGTATGATAATAATACTGATACGAGTCATGTTCATATTATGATATCGTCAAGCTATCTTGTCGTTTTCTCGATAAAAGTCGAAGTAGTTCTAGTCTAATAATTCATTTAAAACTTATAGTATATCCAAAACGTGGAACTATTAAAAATTTTTGTAAGTAACACCATAGTTTACTATAAGAAACTTTAGAAACCCAATTATTATCTTGTATATCAATCAAAAAGTATATATTATAACTATTGATAAGCATTAAAAGTTACAATGATTTTCTCCCATTATCATCACCATCTTTACCCACCCACCCACCATTCACCACCACTCCACCCTCATCCGACCACCCACCCACCATCATCTCATGTGATTATTATTTCCTTCATCATCATTTTATGCCACACGTGTATCACATCACTATGAGTGCATAATGAGCCCAAACGACACCGTTTACATGCGATCATCTAACAAATATACGACACTAGAGAGTATAGACCATAGATTGGAGTATTGGACCCATTAAGATAGTAAAAAGGGCCGAAGGGGCTTGGGCTAAAGCAAATATTATTGTGTACTTGTTGGGTCATTAATTGTTAATTTGTGAACTCTTTTATAGATTACAAACCGTTAATAGATGCATAAAATAAAACATATTAATTACTATAATTCATAAAAAAAGTATGAAAAAACCCAAGAGAATGCTTTTATAGTTATGAAAGCGTGAGAAACTTTATTATAACAATATTAAAATTTAGTTATTATTTCATGATTATATCTCCATAAAATATAATATGAATTATACATTATACTGAGAGCATTCACAATCCATCTCTAATTTTTATTCTTATAATTACACAAAAAAACATTTATATTTTCTCTCAACATTTCAATTAAATAATATTTTTTATACTTTTATAATTTTTTTTTCTTTTTTATCCACTCACAACTACTTTTAAAAATATTGAAAAAAATATGGGAGTTGTATTGTGATTCTCCAAACCCCCATAAATTTTCTTTTCTCAACCACTCATAATCATCCCCTATAATATACTGCACACACTCACATAAAAATAGGGAACGGGCTGCGAATGCTCTGACCCATATGAAAGTTATTTTGAAAACAAGTTTTATATAAAAATGACGTGTATCAACTCATTTCTTGAAGAACGGGCATGATTAAAGGGGTTGTTTGATATCAGTTCATCCGGTCCAGTCAGAGCTGACTGCTGACCGGGAAGTGATCAAGCTGTTTGATTTCCCTTCCTCACGGTCTGGCCGAGTCCCTTGCTTCTGAGCCACCATTTCCCTTGCTTTTGACCGAGCCCAGATTTTAATTGTTGTTGACCGAGTCATTCCATCCTTTTTGTTTCAAACAGGGCCTAACACCAACTTTTTTAAAAGGGTAGTTTATTGATACACCCAATTTATTTCCATCATCTCTCTATATATACATATAAATAGATATATTAAGAGAGATCGAGATAATAGGATATCGCAATAATAAAAATGAGTATTTGTATAAAACAACCTTCTTTTTTCTAAACTGTAAAGAAAAGACTTCACTTACTTCAAACATTCTGTAAGAATCTGTAATAACCAATCATAGTATTGTCTTTCACCCTTTGAATCAACTCCAGAAAAATTTGACTCCAAAAGTCAAATGAGCACCATAGTAAGAAGATTTGGACCTCAAAAGTCAAAACCGTAACATATTCTTATTTAAGGTTACACATCCAATAATCTATTTACACATATTTAAGCATCTCCAACCCCAACATTACAAAAACTGAGAAAACAAAAACATTTTCAAAACAAAAACATGTTTATCCTAAATATGTAACTTCGATACAAACTAAACAAAACAAAGTATAATAATCACACAAGAATTATGTTTCTATAGTTGTCTTGAGTGGAATCCATTCCTTATTCGTGACAACTTCACTCTTTGCACGTGACATAAACCCAAGAAGATATCCCACCAAAAGACTTAATAATACAACACCTACAACCTTAACATACCACAAAACTGATGTTTTTCCTTCTTTACCCTTTTCGTCATCGCGATCCTTACCCTCGGTAGAGGCTATATTTGTAATTTTACCATTTACGACTTCCCCGGTGACCAGTATCTCTACGCTGTCATGCATTTCGCCATCATGGTTTCCGATATAGGTAAGCGTTAGCCTTTCCTTGTTAGCATGGAGTTTGGTGTACCCAAACTCTCCGCCTCGGTATATGGAGTGGGCTGGTTGTGGGTAGACTGGCATGTCTGGGTGGTTAGATCTGGGGGCCCAAATAGGTTGCCAGTCTGCCCCAGCCATCCCAATCACTACATGTACTGGCCCACTCCCGCAGGTGTAATTATTTATTGCACAAAAACGTTCGTATCTGTGAACGTGCCCCCAGAGGGCGAGGTTCACCTTGTTGTCCACCAACAAGGGCTCCAGATGCTCGAGCATCTTTTCCCTAATCGGATGGTCCCTAACCTCGTTGCTTGTGGTGTACATCGGTCTATGACCCTGGACCACGACAAATGGCGTTTTGACCCGGTCAACTGACTCCAAATCCTTCTTCAAAAACTCATATTGTTTGCTCCCTTTTAAGAAATTCGTTTCTGTAGATAAATACACAAAATGAACAACGCCGAAATCAAAGGAGTAGTATAGGTTCCGGGTCGCCGGGGCCCGGGACCCGGTTGACTCGGATGAGTTTCCGGGCATGTTGAATTTCAAACTATATGGTACACCACATTCACCACCCCCATCTTTTGCATAAATATACATGGCCCAGTCTGGCTTCCATGGCTGCAGCGGCCAATCATATTCATGATTCCCGATGCAGACATGGTAAGGGACTTTCGAGGCCACGGGCTCGATTTGGTTAAAGAAATGGTCCCACACCCATGAGTAACCACGGGCGTAGCTTATGTCTCCAATGTGGGAGATTAATGCTGGTTTATCACCAAGTGCTTCGATGTCACGCGCTATCCATTTTATGGTTGAAAGACTTTCTTCTTGTGTTCTTATATACGTGTTGTATGGTGTTGTGGTTCCCATGTCCCCGTATAAGAACGCTATCGTTTCACCGGAGTTTTCGTCTGGTGAAATGAAGCTGAAAGTTTTGCTCCAACCCCCAGCATCACTTCCCACCTGTTACATCAAAAGATACCGTAAGTATTTACAATATAAAAAAGTATATATTTAGTATCAAGATTGTGATGTTATGAGATTTTAAGTAAATATAAAATCAACAAACAAATGATAGAGGAAATATCATAACCATTTTAGCTCAGTGGCAGACACAGATTTGCTAATGTGACTATGTGACTAACTGTGGATTAACTACTGTTACAACATACAGCTTATTTTTCTGGTATGCATTACATCAAAAATTAGTTTTATTTTAATTTTAACACAACAGAAAGCTACAACATACTTTTGGCTAGGCTATAGATGTGACACGATAGGCAAATTCGACATGGTTTGTCCACATGAGAGGCACCATGATATAAGGAACGCCACACCTAAAATAGTATCATCGCATTTTGGGCGCATTGGGCATTGGGTGTAAACGAGTGAATTCCGAAGTTAAGCGTGCACAAGGGGAGTAAATCTAGAATGTATGACCTCCTGAAAAGTCTTACTTGGGCAACCCAAAATGTGAAAGCAGACAATATTGATTGATAGTTTAATACAAGGGATTGAGTATTATCGCAGATTCGTACATGATTGTCCTGACAATCTTCTAGCTAGAAAAGCGAAATTTTATGAACCCTAATTAATGGAAATGCTCTTCAAAGATTCTGCCTTATTAAGATCTTTTTGATACTGAACAGGCTTAAATACTAATAAATCAACCATTTTTACTATCAATGATCTCAAGAACACTAAGCTTCATATTTCTCATGTATTTTGCAGGATAGTGTTTTTGTTACTCAACCCGGTGAAACTTTAACCCAACATTCAGCCCTATTAGTGTCAAGAACCCTAATAAAGATCATTTGACAATAAGTTGGATGATAAACAGAATTGTTTACAGGCTACAACCAACTATTTGGTTTTTAAAAGGTAAGATCTCACTATCAATGAAACTTGAGAACCCTGATAAAGACAACACACCAATAAGTTTCAGAAAACTAAGATCTCATTACCAAATCTTGAACCGAATGAATTCGTAATCTAGACCTCTGTTGTCAAAAGCCCCTTGGCCCTCAGGCTCAACCCAGCGTAGTCTTGTCGCCTTGCTTCAAAAGCCTATGTTGTTCAGGCGCATTTTTCAGACCATGTTCCGGCCAAAAATCATCTTAACAGGTCTGAAACAATTGCACTAGCCCTAAACAAGCATGAAATCAACCTAAAACAACCTAAAAGATGGCTAAAACCCCTAAAAAGCGTATTTTTATACTACATGTCTCGCTTAAGAAAAAAAACTCTACCTTTTTAAGCGCCTTGCGCCTTCGACAACTAGGATCTAAACGCAAAGAAAAAGCCTATGGTTGTAAAGAACATTACAAATTATAAAACCAACAAAGAAATATAAGCAAGTAACATATACAAATCTTGGATTTTATGTCTTTAAATCAAGAAACCAAACCCCCAATGTGTTGCACTTGCAATCAACTCAACTGTATTCTTAAAGCACTCTAATATCCATAAGATCATATACTTCAAGCTTTCAATCAATGAACTCAATCTGCAAGCATTCTCCACTAGTGATTACACGATCGACTAACTATCAACAATCGGTACGAAACTGATCGATTATAATTTATAAGTTTATAACCACAATTTCAATAATCACAACATTCAAAACTCACATAAATCACAAAACTGATGAACAAATTACCTTATAGAAGTACCTCTTTGCAGGCAAAAGATCCACCATCACACCATCATGTACGAACCCCGGGTCCCTCCACCCGACACTACTATTCGCCGGAGCATCACACATATCTTCCCTCTCATACCTTCGGATCCGGGTCCCCACAACCCGATCCATCCGACCCGAACTCAACCCATATCTCACCACACACTCCCTCCCATCCCCACTCACAAACACGACCCGCATCTCCCCACTCCCACCCGTCAACGCCAAATGGACCTGATCCGGCCCGTGATCCGATCCGTACCCGAACTCCTTCGTCTCCGCCAACAGATGCTTCGGTTGGGGCAACGGGTTGTTGTCGTGATCGTGTCGGGTCGGGATGATTTCGGACTCGGACCAGCGGAAGATCCGGATCTTGTATTTGGATCGGAGGTTGATTAATGGGATGGTGATCGAACCCGACCCGGATTGCCAATTGGGTGAGTTGTTGAGGTAGAGGTAACCGATGTAGTTACGGATCGGTGAGTCGGGTGGTGAGTAGATCCCGAGCCAGTCGAGTTGTGATGGTGAGTCGACTCCGGACCATTGGACTGTTACTGAGTTGTTTGACTTCGATAGAGAGTTTGTAGACAGTGAAATTGAAGGTGAGTTTGAGATTGATGGGGTTATGAGAACAGTGAAGATGATGAAGAAGATGATTGGGGATTGTGAATTCATGATGTGGGTGTTGGAATTGGGGGTTTTGGCATTGGATTAATGGAGAAGATGGTGGATATATTGAATCATTGAATTTGATTGCAGTTGAAGGAAGATGGAAGGAGATTGTTGATTGTTGGTTCGATTGAAAGCTTTTGATTTTGTTGGTTGTTTGGTCGTGTTCTTGACAGAAGTCGAGATGCAATTCGTCAAGATTTGTTGGTGCAATGAACGGTTGTACGTTCACACAAGCTTTGAAAGTGGTGGTGATATCTTGATTGTAAAATTCTTCGAAAATATTCCATGTTATACTTACACCGAACGTTATAAACCGTTCTTCTCACAAACAGTAATAATCAATATGACACATTAACTTTACGCTCACTTTCGCTCATTCTTTCTACAAACATATTTTACTTTCATCATCACAACATACACATCATTTCTACAAACACACATAAAAAACACAAACCAACACACATATTAATCAAGTAGGCCCACTTCAGCCATCCTTGGGGTGCGGGTGGGCGGGCATGGACGGCCTATCCGACGGGCACCCAAGAGCGGCGTCAGGCGTGGGTGTTTTTGCTTGCGTTGTGGATGGTCTTATAAAACAAAATTAGCACTCATGGTGGTACTTGTATTTCATGGTTTCGGTTTTCATATAATTTGCTTTTGGTTTCGATGTTTTAATAATATTGATATAGAACTAATATCTATTCGATGTTTGGTTTATATGTTCACTTGTTTTCGGTTTTGAAATTTTTGATATAGTACCAATCTCATTTTAGTAATTAATGATAAAATTAAAATGTAAGAAAAAAAGTGACTTGTGTTTTGTTGATTGAGGAAGAATTAAGATTTGGTAAATCAAAAGAATTTAATTTATCATGTTGTTAGTGATGAATTTTAAAATAGGCTACCCGAAAACATGCTAGTCATTTCTTCGCACTCGTCTAGTTCACATACTTTTACAATGTGAAACGAGTCACACATTCGACCTCCATTATCAATTGACTTAACCAAATGAGGCGTTTTTCATCTTTCAAACCTTGACGTCTGCTTACAACTTTGATGCAGGAGCATCTGACCCAACAATCCAACCCGACTAGCGACTTGATAACTAGAACAAAGCTTATTTTTAGAAGATTATCATCTATTATTTTCCTAACAATTTTGTCATATTTTATAGACTTTAATTTCCTATTTCGTGATTATAAATTAGGATTTTTATGTTGTTTAGAAATAGACTTTTTGATTTCGAATTCTTGTAAAGAACTTAGAAGTTCTTGAAATTTTTGGTTCCTTTTCCCAACCATGTTGGTTAGAAGAAGTCATATTTACAGTTACAAGTCATTTGAATATTTATGCGCCTACATCACACTAAATGAAGATAGAAGATTGAAAATCAAGACTTGACAAATACAATTTCAAGTTGCTGGACGAAATTTACTGTAACTAAATTCTACTTTAATGATTTTTCGATTTACTTAGGGGTTGTTTGACATTCTGAATGATTAAGTGTTGAACCAATAATAGGTCTGAACCATTAAGTGCTGAACCATTAAAAGGTCTGAACCATTAAAAGCTAGTATATAGTTTAACTATTCAAATACAAATGTCTGACCAATTCAGATAAGAGGTCTTAACCATTCAGCATTAGACCTCTAACCATTCAGCACTAGTATAATGCTTAACTATTCAGAGGCAAATGTCTTAACCATTCAGACATTTGCTTGCGAAACAAACAGTCTGAACCATTAAGTGTTGAACAATTCAGACATCGGAACCATTAAGAGGTTGATTAAGAGGTTGCCAAACAGCCCCTTAGTGTTATTTATACAGTTCTAAGATATAAAATTTGAAAATATATAACTAGTTTTAATTAAAAAAAATTGTTTTATTATTTTTCACATGATCAACCTAGTCTTACAAACAAAAACCATGAGTCTAAAATGTAATAAAATTTATTATTAAATTTCTACAAATAAATGATATGTGAATCCTACTCTAATATATGTTCAACTTACAATAATTTAAACATAAAATGTAAATTTGATTGGTTCATCACGTTTAAAATGTATACACTTGTGTCACAATTTGAAAATAGGTCTAAGGGTTTTGTTTTTGCAGTTTTTTAAACCATGAAAACTGAGTCAACTATTTGATATTTTGATTCATGGTTTGAAACTTTAAACCATTTTTTTTACCTTTGTTGTTTTTAATTTCTAAAATAACATTATGCACTCACAAACGCACGCACTATATTCATAAAGAATCTTTATACCACTTTTGTCAACATAGAGTTAAATGTTAAACGATGATATGAACACTAGATACGTGTCTTCAAGAATGGTCAAACTTCAAAGGATACATTCGCCACGTAGTGGAGATGTAATGCTATCTTAGAAGACAATAGATAAGTTGAAAGAGAAAGGTTGACAATGTTATGCTTGAAGAGTTGTGTTTGGTTAGACGTTATGCTTAAACTCTTAAAGAGTTGTGCTTGGTTACGAGTTTAAATATTTTGATAAGTTACAGATAGACGCCCTTCTAAATATTTTTAAAGAGTTATAACTTATAAGAAATGAGCTTGCATCAATCTGCTAAGAATAAACACTATATTTCACTAAGGGGCTGTTTGGCAGCCTCTTAATGGTTCAGATGTCTGAATGGTTCAGCACTTAATGGTTCAGACTGTTTGTTTCGTGAACACATGTCTGAATGGTTAAGAGATTTACCTCTGAATGGTTAAGCATTATATTGATGTTGAATGGTTAAGAGGTCTAATGCTGAATGGTTAAGACATATTATCTGAATTGGTCAGACATTTGTCTTTGAATAGTTAAATTATATACTAGCTCTTAATGGTTCAGACCTCTTAATGATTCAGCACTTAATGATTCAGACCTCTTATTGATTCAGCACTTAATCATTCAGATGTTACCAAACAGCCCCTAAGTCAACATGTTAAATATGTTTAGTTGTTTATCCTCAACTTCATGATGTTTAAATACCATCACTACGTGTGATTATTTAAAAATTTTAATTAGATACTCGAACTTCGATAA
This sequence comes from Flaveria ramosissima, assembly GCA_025215565.1. NCBI lineage: Eukaryota > Viridiplantae > Streptophyta > Magnoliopsida > Asterales > Asteraceae > Flaveria > Flaveria ramosissima. The sequence continues at coordinate 50,459,464 of CM046032.1, forward strand.
AGATTAAAACTCGGTAATAATAATTACTAGTTTTTTCTCTTGCATTACCACTTACGCGTCTGCAGTTTTGTCGTTATTTGCTACGCGTTTTGAGTTCTTCCCATGTTATGTGGCGTGAGTTTGGCTATTATCGGCTTGAATTATAAAAAATCATAAAAGTGAATATTGAAACCGGTTCTGATAATGCAAATACTGACAACAATGTTTTTTTGCTCATAATCAACTTGGTTCATCACGACAGCGTAACGGTAACACACTCTTTAAACCTACTCGTTAAATGACATTTTCATTGACTACGTTTGTTTTGTCGATAAGGAAGTTCTTTTTTAGTGTTGATGCTCGGAATACGATTCATTTTTGCATCATCTCCCATAAGATTTAGATTAGTCAAAGACTTAACGTGTACATTGCTTAATTGCCACAAACAAGTTACCAATTTTCTTGAATAAAATTTAATTATAAAACAATAAAACAATGATGATAGATTGCAAAGAGAATTAACATATACCATGTATAAGTTAGAGTTAATTACATAAATAATATCTTTTGGTTTGTTAAAATTAAATCCTTTAGATCTTAACTTCGAAAAAATTGCATGTTTCAATATTGAAGCCATGTAGTTGTCGTTTTACAACCTTAATTTTACCCATTTGACATATCATAAAACTACTTATGTAATTTGTTTAAAGAAATTAAAAAAAACTATTGAAACGACTTAAACCCGTTGATGGTATTCTCTTAGTAAAACCCTTTACTTGTTATACATAAGAAACGACGGATGATTTCTTATGAATTACAAGCATACTACTTAGGAGGAAATATGTCATGAAAATTGAATAGATTAAAATGAAAACGAAAGTAATAAGCAATTACTGTTAAATACAATTGAAAACGTCATATAGTTTCTTCAACTCTTGAAAATTCAACTTCATTCTATAGATTTTGTTTGATGGGGATGGATGTTTGAAAATTTTAATTTTATGCATGGTCAAATGATAAAAGATTTTGGTTGGATTTTGAAATTTTCATATTTTATATTTTGTTTTTATATATGCTTATAGATACGTATAAAAGACTTTATTTTAACAAGTAGAATGAGATCATGAGATAATAAAAATATTAAGAATAAAGCATTATGTATACTGTCTTATAAAACAATTTTTGTGGGAAATTTGATATTTTGATCATATTTTAAGGCACCTATCATTTGAATCACATCTTAATATGCTAATATATATCTATAATTAATGTCCATCTGACATCTTATGTTGTTGGTTAAGAAAGATGTTCTTACTTTTATCGTTACTGTATAAAACAATAATTTTATTTTCATTGATCCATTTAGTCTAAAATATAAACCGGATAATTTGTCTAATCATTCTACATTGATTGAGGAAAGATTTCTCACCTTCATATCTTCCTCCTAACTATGTAATAAAAAACATTAGTATATCATTGATTAAGGGAAAAAGTTTCACCTTCATCCACAATTTATAAAAAAGAAATAATTTGCTTTTGGTGATGAAACATTATTATTTATTTACGTTTAGGACCGTTTTAATTTTATTAATGTTTTTACATGAGTAAATGCCAGTCGTGAATTATGCACCCCAGTCACCGCCCTTCATCTTCGCTACAGCTTCATCCCCACATCATTAGTGTGTAAGTCTTTATCCCCCTTTCAGCTTCATCCCCCTTCGCAGCTCCTTTATCTTCTTCATAATGTATAAATACTTATGCGATTATCATAATTCTCCATTTAAAATTAGTTTATATTGAACAATGTACACTCAACATATATAAATTATAAATCAAAATTTAAATCTAATTAACTTTTCTAAACAACCCAATTTGCTTTTAATCATACATCCACTATCCACTTCAAGATTTAACCCTTAAACTCATAAAACTAAACATCATTTAACTCACATTCACTACAACTCATTTAGCAAGGTCGGTGGGGTGTCCCACCGGCCTTGCCACGTGTCAACGCTCATTGGCTCCCTCAAATACTTTTTTAATTTTTTTTTGCTTTGCCCGCATTAACTTTATGTATATATGCTCGTGTTTCTGCATTAAAATATACTTGCGCATTTGGCGCAACGGTAAAATGTAAGTTTTTTATTTGACAGGTCGTGGGTTCGATTCTCACAACATAAATCTTTTTTAATTAATGATTTTTTACCTCCTAAACACTTTGTAATATGTCACTTTCATCTCAAGTTTATAAAGTTTCGGTTTATCCCTATATAAGTTTACCTAAAAACTAATGTCCTATATCCGTATTTTTGCGCGCATGTCGTTGTAATTTCGAGGCCCTCTGCGTTTGGGCGTAATCGAAAATGCCTCGGTTCAAATAAAAAACATTTCATGCGCCTATTTTTATATAAGTCTTATTTACAACCACTTATTTTCATATTTCTTAGCTGTCTGTATTCTTATATTTAAAACCGAATTGACTCAGTCAAATATAAAACACCTATGTAACTATTTTTATATATGTTTTACTTTCAATATTTGCACTATCACCCCTTAAAACAATTTTAAAACTTTATAAAATGCCGCTCTAACCACCTCAAATTTTAAAAGTTTTGAGTTTACTCCTGTGCATTTTACTTAACATATTTTTATATATGTGTCGGTATAAATTCGAGTCAGTATACATATAAACATAATTGGAAATGTATCGGGTATTGACTTAAATTTAGTTCAAAAACAAACAGGGTCGATTAATGTTTTTACCACAATGCATATGATACCGCCGCAACGCGTGGGGTAACAAAACTAGTTTCACATATCAAAAAGCAAAACTTTCTTTGATAAATTCTAGTTGACTTCCTCCCATTTGACAAACTAAACACATATTATTTAGTCACAACAATGACGTAATTAAGCTAAAACATTTAAATTAAAAATAAAAAACACAATTCAAACTCCATACGTAAATTCATCAAAAAATCAAAAAATATTCATATCACCCTCCACTCTTATAAATACCTCATAATTTTCACCATCTCCCCATAAAACTTACAAACATGAAAACCTCTCGCCGGAATATTCTCTTACCGGTGCTACTCCTCCCTCTCTTAATCACCGTCGCCACCGCCACCGCCACCACCACCTCCGACCACCACCACCACCACCATCATTGCGCCACCACCACCACCACCAACCCACAACACCCACCTCCACCGTGCCTCCAACCCCACACACTCCATCTTCTCCGGCCACCTCTCCCACCACCACCACCGCCACCGCCGGAGGAAATCGACCCAAGATACGGGGTGGAAAAACGATTAGTCCCTTCTGGACCAAACCCACTTCACAATTGAAATTTCAGCTCGATTTCACCACTGAATTCATCCAATTGCATCAATTTCAACATCCCCTGTTTCATTCTTAAATCTTTCATGTCAAATTCTTGATCATATGGTTAAAGATTTCGCAATTAGTTTGTTTCCCCCTCTTAATTTTGATGTTTCTTCTTACTACCGTGACTGGTGAATCACTACTTCCATTTTTGTTCTTGAATTTGAATTCCGATGTTGAAGAGATAAAACAGAGAGCTACTGTATTGATATGGTCTGGAAGCAGCAAAAACAAGAATGGAAATAGCTAAGATAGATGATGAAAAATAGTTGTACTAACAGCAGTAATAGTTGTACAATAATATCTTTATAGGTTGGAGGTGGTATCAAGTGAAGTCCATGAGTTGCATTAAATTTACAGGCTTTTTTCTCATGAAGAAGATGGTGGCTAAATTCAATGGGAAGTTGTAGTTTTGTAAACTATTGAGGGGTAAAATGGTACTTATGTAGGGCTGTAAACGAGCCGAGCCGAGCCGAGCCAGGATGGGTTCGAGCTCGAGCTCGAAGCTTATCGAGCCGAGCCGAGCCGGCTCGAAAATTTTTAACGAGCTCAAAACACCGGCTCGAGTTCGGCTCGTGAAAAGCTCGAGCCAGCTCGTGGCTCGTTCGGGCCGGCTCGATTTAAATATTTTTTTTTAAATTTTTCACATTAATTTATATGAAAACACAAAAAATATATATTAGGGTTTTTACATTTTGTTAAGTACTCTGTACTTATGGGAACAAAGATTATTATTTTGAATATAAACAATTTACTATCAAAATATATATTTTTAAACAAAATACTTAATGTTTTAAAAAAGAATCCATTTTTATTTTTGAGAAAATATTTTTAAAATCCTAATATAAAAATTATAATCATAATAATAGTAGTAGTAGTAATAATAATAATAATAATAATAATAATAATAATAATAATAATAATAATAATAATAATAATACTATATAAATATATATATATATATATATATATATATATATATTATATGCACCGAGCCACGAGCCGAGCCAACGAACCGAGCCACGAGCCGAGCTCGAACCGAGCTAACCCTGGCTCGAGTTCGGCTCGTTTAGAATTCGAGCCGAGCCGAGCCGGCTCGTTTAAATTCGAGCTTTTTTCGAGCCGAGCTTTTTTCGAGCTTTTTTCGAGCGAACTTCGAGCGAGCTTCGAGCTACGAACTTTTTGTACAGCCCTATACTTATGATTATTCCTTTGGTTAATATTTGTTGACTTTGTTAATGTAAATAGTTATTGTGTGTTAAGCAAATCTAGTAATGTACATGAGTCTTGTGATTTTTTAGTTTGACTTTTGTTATAATTATTATTTTTTAATATGATCGCAGAATGAATATTAGTTGGAGACTTATGGAAGGGTATGAAACACGTGTACCCATATATTTTCATTTCTTGTAACATTATAAATCATAGAAATAAATGCGATATTTGATTTGATAATCTTGTTATTAGTTTTTTAAACAACAAACACGAACACGTCTAATCTTACATTAAACCTAAATCGATGTTTATCACAAGACTCAAAGGTTCAACCTGATAGGAAAAATAACAACTATACTATTAGCAATTTAGCATACAACTAGACAAAAGAATCCAACTTGAAATCGACCATAAAATAATATGCTATATTTGTATTTATAGAAAGGTCATGTCATTTAATAAGTTGAGGTTTTTGCTTTGATTTTTTTGATAATATATCTTATATTGTATTCATTAAAGCTTGTAAGGTCTCAAATTTGATGCCTCAAACTCTATGTCTTTTGTTCGCGATACTTATTATTTTGTCCGCATTGACTACTTTAGTTGAGATGTTTGAAGCTGCAAGAAATATTATGAGTTTGCTTCGTGATTATGCAAAAGTACATGTTTTCATATTAGTAATTTCAAGTTTAATAGGTTAACCTAATTTACACTTAATTATTTTCAAACTTTTAGCGATACAATTTTGAATAGCCCAAGAGGAACTTGTCTCATTTACACCTTAATACTTGTCCTAAGAACATGTATTATGGTATACTTTTATTTTTAAAATTATTTAGTTTCCTTTGATGAAATCTAAAGTATATATTTTTAGGTAAGTATGAAGAGTAATATATACATCCTAACATGTTTTCTAGACAAACATATTTCTATCTTTGAAATAAGAATTTGACACAACTTAAACTGATGATCATTTATCCAGAAATGAAATTTAGAACAAACGGAGAATGGTCAAAGTCAAAGTTTCCATAAATTCTATTATATCATGCTAATTTTCTACTTTCTTCTGGATGCAAATGCAAGTACGGTTGATGTTGAAATTGTCATACATTTTTATATTATGAAATAAATATACTTATATCCTTTATTGGACTATTTATACCGTTAAGACACATTATACATCAGATGAGTGTTAAAAGTCGATTCAAGGTTGTAATTTGGTTTGTTTCAAGAATTCAAGAGTTGTATTGTTGACCTTTTTTTTCAGGTGTAAAAATATAATAACAAAAGTAAAGGGGGTACGAATAAATCCGATTCTAAAAGTGGAATTAAAAAGAGTTGCATCAAAAAAGTTTGAAAGAACAAGGAAAAAACATCGATATAGAATTTTTATATAAAAGTCTCGTTCTGATCAAAATGCTCAGAGTTAAACCAAGAGGTTTTCACAGTAATAAGTTTCCTTCTGAAGAGGTTGGGGATGTGATCCCAGCTGGAAAACGGATAGATAATCCCGATTAAAATAACACTTATTATTTGAAACAGTGTTGCACATTTGCCGTTCAAAAAAATATAAATATAAAAGTTAAACTGGTGTATGGATTAATCTTTGGATCAAAACTTTTAAAAGGGGATTTTTTTGATGTTTTTTTAATTATTAATGTTCATTTTCTCTCGGTTCCTTAATTGATTAAACTTTGGCTTTGTTCCTCTAAATTAGGTTCTAACAATTGGTTCGTCTTGTCGTTAAGATTGTGGAATCATGACAATTTGGTTAAACATTGTTCTTGATTCTTAATCCTTCAAATTTTTGGTATTGTTCATACATGTCTTTGTTTACGTATCTTTATAAGAAGTCTAACACACTAAACAAACCCACTTTAGTTGTGGAGACAAGAGGATATTATGCAAGAAATAATCAGCTTCAAATAACGACAACACATTTAGGACATAGATGGAAAACTTTACTGAACTCATTTTGTTTTGTGAAATCTGTAGTCAAACAACTATAAATAAATCCATGAGCTTTTTACAATCACATCAGACAACATTGATTGGTATAACTAGAAGTTACATATTATGAAATTTATGTATATCTTTAATTTTAAAAGAAATATTGCATAACCTCAAAAAAATTCTTTTATTTTTGGATATGAAATTCCAAAAAATCAAACGTTATTTATGAACAAAAAGATTAATGGGTTAACAAAACCTAAGGGGCAATCTTGATACTAAGATACCCGCTCTTGTCCCAAATGGTCGATGGTTAAAATCATACAACGTGCATGTATAAATGATTATAGAGTTGTTTAAAGAGCTCACGACTCGTGCTTCACTTGAAGCTCGCTCGAAAATAGTTCATAAATGGCTTGCTCGGAATAAGATCAATTGTAAAAATGAGCTGAGGTTGAGTAAAGGTAAGTTCGCTTGGCTCGACTCTTAACTCGCTTGTTAGCTCGTTTGATTTAAAGCATAAATCAAATAACACATTAGACAAATAACACGACCATGTAATTTTAATATTTTCAGATGAAAAAACATAAGTATAAAATATGGATGATGATCATAGTTTTTTAAAATATATAAAATATTATTTTTGTTTCTAAATTACGAATATGTGTAAAAAACAACAAATTAGTTTAATAAAATTTAAACATCCAGCGCGCAAGCCGGCTTGACTCAACTCGTTTTATAAACGAGCCAAGCCAAATCCCACAATCTAAGCTTGTTAAATAAACGAGGCAACTAGGTTCAGCTTGGTTTTTAAATGATCCGAGCCCGAGCCCACCCTAGTTCAGTTCAATTCGACTCGTTTACAACCTGAATGATTAGTAAGAGTAGATAAGAATATTTTTGCTAAAAATTATGTTTCAGTAAATTCGCAAAGCAACGAGGGGTCTCGTAACGATTTGGTAATAACTCCAAGGTAACAATTGAAAAAGAAAAAAAAAAACAATTGTAAAATTAATAATTGAAATGAAAAATTATCACAGAGCATGCTTGAAATTGTTTATTTTTTTTACTTTTAAAAGTGAATAAGTCAAAAAAGTGTTTGTATTATATAAGTTAAAAAAATATTTTAAAAAATAAAGATAATTACTTTTTCAAAAAGATTTTTTAAACTGATTTTTCAAATAAGTTAAAAAAAATATTTTAAAAAGTAAAAAAATAACTACTTATTAATTTTTGAAAACTCCTTTTATTCTAATTTTGTATTATATCCTAAACTATATCTTATTAACTCTCTTCGTTTTTTAAAATATGTAATTTTTTGTTATTTATTAAACTTTTAGTTACTAAGCTATTTCAAATACTTATTTTAGAAAATAATAAATCAATAAGTAACTTTTTGTTAAAAGTTATTTTCTATAAAAAGAAAAAATAAACAATCCGAAACATAACCTATGATTGAAAACGAAAATTAAACACAATACAAAGACGGAGGAGTTGAGATCTACAGGCCGAAGTGCATCATCTTTCTGCTCAAAATCTCAATCACTCTTTATGCATCTCTACTGATATATTCAACCTTTATCGATCTGCATCTCAGTCTACTGATTTGTGGATACATCATACACATATAATCCAACAACCAACGAATGAGGATCTGAGGATCGGAAAACAAAAGGGAATCGCAATTGATTACACCGAAAATGGTGTGTGTTCGAGTATTTGCAGCAGTTTCGTTGATTATACTGCTTCATTGCCTTTTGAATGTTGTTGTTGACGCAAAAACGCTGAAAAGAGACGGTAATTGCTCAATTATATTATGAAATTGGTTATGTTTTGTATGTATCATTGTCTCATATGATGCGTGGTTGGATTTGCATGTGTTTTTGTTGATTTAGAGTGTGTTTTACCCTGTTTACTTGAAATTCTCTTAGATCCCATGGATTGGTGTTGAAATTGCTTGCGGATTGTTTATCATTTAGAATTGAGTGCTTAATGAGGGTTAACTAACATTTATTAAGTTTCAGTAGTTTAAAAATTATACTATTGTGCGATTGCTCGACCAGATTCAGGTTAAAATATGTAAGCGAGTTTAGTTAGCTTGTTGTTTAAGTATTTAACAGATTTTGCTTCATTAACCATGGAATTGAAGTCCAAAACATGACTTATAAGATAGTGCAATTAGCACTCTTCTAGTGACACCTCTCATGAAAGATTATGCATATGCTTTAAGGAATTATGATTAGATTCTTGCATTGTTTTCCCTTTCTGATGCATATTAGCACTACTAAGAAAGTTGATTTGAGAAAATTATGATGATGGAAGTATGTAATTTTTCTTGGAGTTAATCAATAGTGCTTGTGTTTGATTGTAGTGAAAGCACTTAATGAAATTAAAGCATCTCTTGGATGGAGGGTGGTGTATGCATGGGTTGGAGATGATCCATGTGGAGATGGTGATTTACCAGCTTGGTTTGGAGTCACTTGCTCCACACAAGGTGATTATAGAGTAGTTACTGAACTGTAAGTAAAATTTCTTTTTGGATTGTATTCTCGTTTTACGGACTTATGAATTTGTCAATTGATCTGAATCTGTCTACATTTGATCCAACTATGTAATTTCAGGGAAGTGTACGCGGTTTCAATTATTGGGCCTTTTCCTACTGCTGTAACCAATCTTCTAGATCTTACAAGGCTGTAAGACTCTTTCCTATCATGTAGTCACACTTTTTTTAATATCTCTTGGTTAATTTGGTAAACATTTCAACAAGGATTAGCGTTAAGTTTTGTGATGATGTGTGGTGTGATGAACTACATCTTACTTTTCTGCTGGCAGGGATCTCCACAACAATAAGCTGACAGGACCAATTCCACCTCAAATCGGGCGTTTAAAGCGTCTTAAAGTACTGTATGATTCTTCTCTTGATTCATTAGTGTTAAATCATTTTGTAGTTCCTATGTATATTGCTAGTAAGCCTCATAATATTGCTTTCTGATTTTCACCATATTGGTTATTGCCTTATTGGGCATTTGGGCCTTACTAAACTTGATCGTATGATATTCATGTTGTAGCTAAGGCTTTTCTGGCAACTTAAGCATTTTTCTGTTCATATATAAGTTGATTGTGGTTGGTAAGCTACTCTTTGGAGTCAACAAAGTGCATTGTTCTATTATGTAGTTATTTGTACTCATAATAATTACATAATATCAATAAGATTCATATTGGTCCTTATATAAATTCCCCAATTTTGTCTTAGCGAGGGGAATTTTAGATATTTGATTAATAGTTGAACACTCACATTAAACTATGTGTCTAGTTCTTGATGTGTGTGTCATATTTCCAGTAATTTGAGGTGGAACAAGCTGCAGGATGTAATTCCGCCTGAAATAGGCGAGCTGAAGAAACTAACGCATCTGTGAGTAATTTACTCCATTAATTTAAAGGCCAGTTATATTCAAAAAGAAAAAAGAAAACACATTAATGAATTATTTACTTGTACATCTACAGGTACTTGAGTTTCAATAGCTTTAAGGGTGAGATTCCAAGGGAACTTGCCAATCTTCCTGAGCTACAATATCTTCATCTTCATGAAAATCGCTTTATTGGGCGAATTCCAGCAGAATTAGGGACCTTACGAAATCTTCGCCACCTGTACATTTCAACTTTTTTGCTACCATTTTTTTGCTAGCATGTAACCTACATCCAAAAGGGTCCACTCAATGATTTTATCAAGTTTCACAAATTTCACGTATACCTTACAGTAAGGTATGGAATCTATGGAAAATCTGAATTTTTGAATTGACAAAAGAAGTGGACCTCTTTTTGAAAGATGGCAGGTATTGTTAAGTTTGCAAACATTAACGATGCTGATGTGGTGATAAATTATGTTTGTAGAGATGTTGGAAACAATCACTTGGTTGGAACTATAAGGGAATTGATACGTATAGAAGGATGTTTTCCAGTTCTTCGCAACCTGTATGTTTTTTCTGCTTCAAAGAATGATGATTGATACTTTTCTCTTGAAGTAGCAAAACGGGTGGGAGGGTAACAGGTCAATTGGAATTTTTTATCGGTCTATACTGGTCAGGTCAAGATGACCCAATTTTTTTCTCCCAAATTTTTTATAAATAATTTGTTTGTTAAAATTGATAACATAAACTATCTTGGTGCCACTTGAAACGGTCAGCTTTGGAATTAAATGTCCAATCATTTTATATATAGTTTGTTAAACATGATAACAAGAACTATTTTATTACTATCTGGCCAGTTATCAATAACCAGTTGAAATTGTCACCTCTACTTAGTTTCCACAAATATTGTTTAACCGCTTTTGTTTACTGTTGTGGAAATTGCAGTTACCTAAATAATAACTATCTGACTGGAGGAATTCCTGCACAGCTTGCGAACATGAGTAATCTGGAAATTTTGTAAGTATTGATTATTCAAGTAACTTCTGAGAATAATAATACATATATATTCTACTAAATTTCTTGAATCTGATAATAATGGTGATGGTTCCAGGTATTTATCTTACAACAAGATGTCAGGGATTGTGCCGGCTGGACTTGCTCATATCCCCAAGCTCACTTACTTGTAAGTGTCCTCAAATCAAATCATCCATTGAAACATAGTATTAGAAATGTTGGTTTGGTTTATCTCTAAAAGATTAAATTAGTAAAATGAAAAAGTAACCCTAAAAGAAAACAGACAAAATGGGTTGAATAGGTAAAAAGCTGCTCAGGTGTATTATTGATGCAGATAACCTCCTAAATAAGTTATTTCCAGATATCTAGATTATTATTCGAAATAATATAATTTGTAATCATACTTGACACATTCATTTTAAATTAAATGTGCAAACTTTTTGGACATAGTATTTCGGGTGAAACCCTACATGTGCCCAAAAGTTACCTCACTTGATATTCCAATTGGCCATCTCTAAAGATGAGATCAAATGTTTGTCCTAGAACTAGTCATGTGCTTTGCAGCAGATAATACTTTTAATTAGTTGACTTATGATGGTGTCAAACTCGTGTTCGTCAAACCTATGTCATATAGACACATTAGTAACTGTAGAAACAAAGAAACCCAGAACATACTATTTTTGTTATCGAAAATTTGATGGTATTCATGGTCATTGCTAGGATTCTTGTCTTACATTCGTGAATTTATTAATGTAGTTTTTTGTACTCATTATCGACACATTAATTAGTTATATAAATAGAATATAAAAAATGGATGTCTTGATCTGATTGAGGAGTTTGTTGTTATTTGTTAGGTACCTGGATCACAATCAATTTACTGGGAGAATTCCTGATGCTTTCTACAAGCACCCTTATCTAAAAGAACTGTGAGTTTTACTACTTTTATCGCAATCAATTAATGGGAGAATTAGGGGTGTTTTTAGACCATTGAAACCGACCGAACCACCCAAACCAAAGAAAGGTCGGTTTGGACCCTTTGAAATTTATAAAGTTCGGTTCACGGTTCAACTTTGACAGTTTTACAATTTGGAATGTGGAATCGGCTGTGTGAATGTAACTGTTGTTTAACGTTTACCATTATTATATTTTTCATGTTAGTAATATGCAGTTTTGTAAATATACTAAATTCATGAACCAGCCTTGTGTTTAAAAATATTAATACAAAATTATGCTTATAGAAATAATGAAAAATTTTGGTACGGCTAGTTTAATTTGTCATTTGCTGAAACTGTAGTTAACGGTTAGGCCTACAATCTTTGTCAAAACCAACTGAACCGTACAAAGAACACCCCAGGAAGAATTGTTGCTTACTTTTATGTCCTTTTGCAGGTATATCGAAGGGAATTCCTTCCGACCAGGTGTGAACCCGATTGGTGTTCACAAAGTACTCGAATTATCAGACTCGGATTTCTTATTCTAGTCACCCTGTTTGTGATGTTTACTCGAATATTAGTAGCTTAATTTACCGCCACAAAAACAAAACAGGATCAAAGAATTCGAAGTTTTGTTCTTTGATGATCTATCATTTCTCTACCATCAACGAGATGTTACAAAGTGTATATCGAGATAGATCATCATGTCCTAAATGGGGATTACCATATCTGTCTTGCCTTCTTCGAACTTATTGTCAAGTTTTGTTATAGTTCTATATATTTCTGAAATGAAATTTGTTATTAGATGTAACTTTTACATATGTTTGATGATCTAAATCACATTGGAAATCTGTTAAGTGAATTTGAAATTGAATAAGTTAAAATTAAAATCTTTCTGCAAAACTGAAATGTAATAGAAAAACGAAACTATAATTGAAATTTTGCGACTAGTTTTTGAAAATTCGTGTAACCAGTACATCTAAATAGGTCAAACATATTTCCAGTGTTAAACCAGACTATTGGTTTATAAACTATTTTCCATCATGTAAGCTATATGAGGGGTTGTAAATTGTAATAAAGTTGTGAACATATTTTGTAAATCACACATATATATATATATTATTATCCTTTACTTTAAATTGATTAATGGGTGGATCTCCTTAATTATAATACAACTTAAAGACGATTTATATACTACTTACGGTCAATTAGTCTTATATCAATTAGTTAGGGAGGAGCCATCTATGGTTTTTCAAAGTGGTACATAGTGGACATTTGAGTGGTGGTTTTCTTTTGTAATGATGGGCGGACTGGGTCATCAATGATATCTGTGTTCGCGGGCGTAAGTAACTTTTGGTCAATAGGTTTACTAGATGATCGGGTTTAAAATATTCGTTAACTGTTCAAAAATGGTATTAAACTACTTACGACTGTTACCCAAGCACAACTTAATTATCAAAGAAGTTAAAGTGACGACCAAACTAATTGTTTTCATATCTAAACCATGTCCTGATTTAGGTTGTGTATTAATAGTTATTCCTAATTATTTGTGATGATAATAATAGATTTGAAGAAAGAAAATGTATTCTTTTATGAAATTTTTTAGCAATATCACCATTAATACGGACAGCGACACTTTGTAAGATATTTAGGCAATTGGTTGACTCTAAACAAAATTAAAGTTGTCCCGACAATGATCACACACGAGGATATGATATTTTAATAAACATGAATTTATATATAAAAAAAAGGTGCTATGTACCACAATCACATATTTTGTAAAATAATATTTATGTGGTTTAAGAGATGCGTGAAGAAAAAAACATAACACATCATACTTTTATCTAGAGTAATAGAATGCTTGACGCTTATTGTTCAAGAAATTATGTCAAAAATAAACCGCTCATACAAAAAACTAAACCCTAACTGGTTGGTAGACACAAATTGAACAGACAGATTTTTAATAAGGCTGTTGAACCGGTTCAATGATTAAACAAGTATTGAGTAAATATTTTATTATAATATATCTTTAGATTTGAAACTATAAGTTATAACATATCCAAAAAAGCATTCATAGACCAAACCATCAATAGTAATAACACTTCACATGACACAACATGTGAAATCTAGTTGATAACAATAATAGTTGTTACTTCACATTAAGTGTTAGATGATAAACTTGTGAATTACGATTATCTTTTAACAAAAAAATTATAATCTTACTATCTTAGACCTTTTATATTACAAGTATCTTAACTAACAGATTGTAAGTTTAGATTCTTCAAATTACGAGTGTGATTACGGTCTCGTGACCACTTTTTAACCAAAAGATTGTAAGTTTAAATATTTTAAATTACACTTGTGATGACTCTTAAAAGTAGATTGTTTAAAACAGAAAGTATAAAAAAGTTTTTGATAATAATAGTAACATTTCACGCAGTCAATTATTAACACAGAAACATCAAGCAACGTACAACAAGTAAAACGTGGTGTACAAGTCACAATGCATAAACCACACAATTCTACTTAAAGAAACTTCCGGCAGCCTTAAAAGCATCAGCAGCTCCGAACCCACTTCCCCCCTCCTCCTTCTTCTCCTCCGCACGCGGCGGCGCCTCCGCCTTCTTCTCCTCCGCATGCGGCGTCGCCTCCGCCTTCTTCTCCTCCGTCGCCGGCGGCGCTGCAACACCACCACCACCGGACTTCTCATACTGATGAAGATAATCATCCGCCTGTTTCAAATACTTCCCCACCCCTTGCGTCTCATCGAACTTCCCGTAGCCCTTGGCGGCGTCGAGGAGGTCGGCGGCGGCGCCGGCGACTTTTGGCTTGTCGATTTTCTCCGATTGGTTGGTGGCGGCGCACTGAGCCGCCTCCGCCACCGTCTTCGCACTTGTCATGAGGTCGGAGTTCGCCGCCTGATCAGGGTGGCTCTTTTTGTCGTCTCCGCCGCTCACGGCGGCGCCGGCGGCGGACTTGATGCTGCTCATGAAAGAATCCATTTTTTCCGGTGAGAAAAAGTCGTCGGAAAATCAAGAAAGTTGATAACAGTTGGGTGTTATTGAAATTTGAAGGTGATCGTAATATCATATAATGGGTGATATATAGGTGAGGTGTTGACGATTTTGCCCTTGGTGTTTGGAGGTTGAGTGGTGGGGGATAGAGGTGCAAAGGAACCGAACGAACACGATCTTGTTCGTGTTTGTTCATTAAGAAATAAACTTGTTTATAAACTGTTCATGAACACTTACCGAACGAGTTTCTTTGTTTGTGTTCGTTTATTAAGGAAATAAACATGTTAATGAACTGTTTACGAACACTTACCGAACGCAAACAAACACAAACGAAAACAAACAAATGTTCATGAAATGACGAACATAAAGAAATTTTAAAACACAAACGAATACAAATGATCACATATTTATTTTACAATAAAATATGTATTTTCATTACAAAATTTACCGTATGTAAATAAACACGTAACATAAATATGCAAAAACACTTGACATAATTTTTTGTTCGCTGAACGTTCAGTTCGTTTACAACATTAATGGTGGGGTGTGTGGATGAGGGTATGATGGTAATTGAGTTGTTTTTTTAGATTAAGTGTCGGTTGCTTTGTGGTGATAATGTTGTGGGGTATGGTTTGAATTGTTGTCTGACGTGGCGGGGCCCTGGCGTTACGAGTGGTCCTCCACGAATGGGGTTGAAACGGTGTCGTGTAAGGGAAGCATTTAATTTGTTTAGTTGTGTTTTCAAGAAGATATTTTAGGGCATACTTGTTGTATGATGCTTCTCGTATATGCTTTATGCGGGGTTTTAGATCGCTAGTTTTGATGTTGATTTCATGGGGATTTATTTGGTTTGGTTTATTTCGTTATAAAAAGTTATTTTTTTTATCTTACTATTTTAATAAAAAAGTATCTTGACATGACACGTGTCAACACTATAATTATTCTCACCAAAATTTTCCCGCTTTTTTTTATTATTAAATAATTATCTTAATTACTAATATGATTATTAATACTTTTTTAAATTTAATAAATTAAGAAATAAATCTATTTATTAATGTTATTTTTAAATAAATAAATTTTATAAAATAATGAATTTTTCTAAAGCATGAAATTTTTTTAAAAATATGAAATATTTAAAAATTGGTGTTTTTAAAAAGGTTAGTTTTTTAAAGCCAAAAGTAATTAAATTTGAGAGTTATAATAAGATGTTTTTTAAAAATGACCATTTTATACAGTTTGTTTTAGAAAAAAATGTTTAATTTTTTCGGAAAACATTTAAAAACAAATTTTCAAAGTTGGTATAACTGTTTTATTGCTTATAATAATTTCTCATACATAATTTCAGACATTTCATATCTTAAAATATTATTTATAATTAATAAACTTTATTATATTAATATTTGTTTATTCAACCCGTGTAACACACGGGTTTACTAAAGCTAGTTATATACCTGTTTTAAATATAGTAAATACTTACTTTTATCACGTAATTTTGTAAACATTTAATGTCGTACATAAAATTTTAGAATGTTTAAGATAAATAAGGTGATTTAGAAAAATCAACAAAAGTTTATATGCATAAAATACTCTTATAACAAACTTTTTTTTTATAATTTCATCTCAACTTGATTAAAAAGATTGATGGTTAAAATTATTTTTTTTTATAT
The DNA here is from genome assembly GCA_025215565.1 of Flaveria ramosissima. Classification (NCBI taxonomy): domain Eukaryota; kingdom Viridiplantae; phylum Streptophyta; class Magnoliopsida; order Asterales; family Asteraceae; genus Flaveria; species Flaveria ramosissima. The sequence continues at coordinate 50,476,032 of CM046032.1, forward strand.
ATTTTAGTTTAAAAATATTTTTTTATTTGAAGCCTTCCATATATAAAAATACATATCTTATTTAATCAAAATATATTATCCACGTCAGTATTTCAAAACACCTGCATCATTTCATCAAATCTTTGAAATGTTTAAGAGCATTCACACGAGCTTCCTCATGCCCATCTATATGTTTACATAAAAAACATTACTTTTTTTCACTCTTTCAATTAAATAAGGTTTTTTTTATATTTTTATCATTATCTTTTCTATCTTCTACACTCATAACCACTTTTAAAAATATTAAACTTTTTTTTTGTGAATAATACTGTTTTCTCCAAATATAAGGAATCACGGTACAATCTCCATAAATTTTATCTTTCCTTCACTTGCAACCATTTCCAATAATATAAAACACACACTCACATCAAAATGGGTAACCTACTGTGAATGCTCAAAGAGCTTTCACATCAGAGTTCTTATCTTTAGTCTTATAATTACATTAAAAATTATTATTTTTTCTCTCTCGTTTTAATTAAATATTTTTTATACCTTTGTAATTACATTTCTCTCTATTTCACTCATAATCACTTTAAAAAATATTACAAAATTAATAAAGATGAACGATGTCTTACCGAATATACAGATTAACAGTAACATTTTTTTTCTTACACTCACAACCATTCTATATAATATAAAGAACAAACTTATAAATATATAAAAAACATACTATGAATGCTCTAGAAAGTAAAAACTATTAAAAAAATTTATAGTTTCACATATATCGTATATTTTAAACAAATAGTTCAACTAAGTTTAAATTTATGAAAGTTGAACTATAAGCATGTGTTTAGTATGAACCACTTAACTTCTAAGAAGAAAGAGGTTTTTTTATTCACGTGTTGCAACGAGGTGTACGATTACATAAACATGGTTAAGAGCACATTTGCAAACTTTGTTACGTTTGTGACGATAACGTGGTTAAGAACATAAAAAAACGTATGAAGTTGCGGAGGGTTTGTTTTGAGGATTGAAATTATAGATAGAAAACATATAATTGAGAACATAAAAAAACGTATGAACTCGTGTCGTTGTTCAGCTGAAATCCAAAGCACTAACCAAGTCTTCCAGCTCCAAGTTATAGTTGAGAACATAAATAAAAAAATTTAACAGTGCAAAAATTCCAGAAAAAAATTTTGTGGACCACTCATGGATTGGCACGTGGCAATACTACTGATGTTACTAAATGAGTTATATATAATGTCAAGAAAGAGAATGACATGAATAACCGAATACTTATTAGAAGTAAGTTAATTAAGATTAAGGTTGGGATGTTAAGTTTATTTCCGTCTCAATACATGGAATTGGAATAAGAAAATATGTTACTCTAGTATCTTAGTAGTTAGTATATGTAGCATGTTTTATAAATTGGATTTAAATAATCCAAACTATTACCTATTGGCCGATAATAATCCGTACTATTAATTTGGCTGGTAACACTCCCAACTTTCATTTTTATAACCAACAACAATATTAGTAACATAATTTTCAAATTTTTACGCTCGATTTGTATATATTTTAGTCTCAATGTAGCTTGTACGTTTCTTCATTTCGTTCGTAATTATTGTTGCGAACCGAATCAAGTCCAAATCAAACGTAAAAAATGAAAACTATGTCATTGAGACTGTTGTTGGTAATAAAAGTGAAAGTTGGAAGTGTTACTAGACAACTTGATAGTATGAATTATTATCGACTAATATGTAATAGTTTGGATTATTAAAATCCAATTTGACTAAATTGTATTATGAACTAGCTAGTTGTATGATAAATTTTATGAAATACTTAAAAGCTTAACGTGATTGCCACAACTCATTTAATATGATTGATAGGATTTTAAATATAGTTGAGTCATCAAAATATTATATTACAATATTAAATGGTCTAAAGTTGAAGCTAGTCTCTTATAGTTAATAGTTTATTCTAAAATTATTGGTGTGTTACATCAACGTCTCGCTTTATATGTAAAACATTTTCGGTAATTTTGAATTATACAAAATTTAATTAATTTAAATATCATCATATTATATTAAAGGGTTATTGGATTTTAATAACCCCAAGTTTCATTTATTGGCCGAGATTAATCTTAACTCGGTAAACGTTTACACATACTCTCGACTTTAAGTTTATTTCCTCCAACGATCTCTTACTAACTGAGAGTTAACCTCGTTAGTTTTTTGATGACGTAGACTGTTTTTGTGGCCAAAACACCAAACAGAAAGTTGAAATCTATCATCAAGACCGTCAATTTGAAACTTCTGCACCCAAAAACTCGTCAATCTCCACCTCCTGATTTGAACCACTGAACTCGTTGGAGGTAGATTTCAGACGATGATGGAGGTTAGACAATGAAAAGCAGACCTAACTGAGACTTGACAGTGCTTGAGTTGAAAAATGGCTCAAAGTTGGCCTCATTTCATCAAAAAATCTAACGATGGTTAACTCTTAGTTAGGAAGAGATAGGAGGAAAATAAGTTCAAAGTTAGGAATGACTGTAAACATTTTCTGAGTTGGGATTAATCTCGGCCAATAAATGAAAGTTGAGATTATTAAAATCTAATAACCCTATATTAAACCACGTGTATATTTTATTTGTATATCTTTCCAAACGTAACCCAACTGAAATGAGTAAAAGAATATAACAATACACAATTTAAATCACAATTCATTTTGATAACGGAAAGTGGTTGAAAGCAAACTTTTTATTATAAATTTGAGTGAAATAACTAGTTAAAATTATTTATTAATAGAAATTTTAGTCGAAAAAAGGGTACGAAGTCGAGGTAATATTACTTAATTGAGTGGTGTTTAGTGTTTACACGTATTATTGATATATATAATTTATAATTTATAAGTTAATTGTCAAAATGACGACATCATGTGCAATTATGAGGACATATGTGACAGTTTGTAAACACTCTTGAAGCCATAAATAATTTTATGTTCCATGGTGCATAACTTCATACAACATAACAACTCCCCACACAACAAGGGTATTTCGCCACAGGAGTGACACTAAGAACACATATGTTGGGATTGCAATTTACATATAAAAGGTGCATTGATGTGTTGTACTGTACAAATATCCGATGCACATACTTATGTTTGTGGACGCTCGTCGGCAATCGATATGTGTTCTCAGGTCACCCCTTTGGAGCACCCTGTTTCATTCCTTCTTGATGTACAACTCCATGATGCACAAATGGGTGGGATTTGAATATGTTTGTGGTAACATATGGAAGAATTAGAGTAAATTTTACGGTTAGTTTTCGTGGTTTCAACTAAATTTTGGATTTGATCCCTGATCTTTAAAACTTGCAGATTACCATATGATCTTCGGTTTCTATTTCTTTTCGATACAAGACTCCAACTTTTTAACTTTTTTAAATCTAAATGTAAACAAAAGGGGTTTTTCTGTGTTTTCATTTTATTAATTTTTAAGAGAATGAGACTATGAGAGGTATAAATCGACCTATTGGTGTTTTAAACCCCAATAAAAAAAATTAATGTTTTAAAAATGAAAAGCTAGAAACGCCCATTTGTTAACATTTAAATTTAACAAAAATTAATATCTTAAACTAAAAAAGAAATAGAATTCGAAAATGAGTATCAAATCTATAAGTTTTAAAGATCAGAGATCAAATCCACGGTTTAGATGAAATTACAGGGACCAACCATATATTTACTCGAAAGAAATATAATTTTATGCGACGTGTATGATACTAGATGATATCCGACCTGGTTACTAGAAACATATGCACTCGTTTACTTGAACCATGCCCGTAGACATTTTAATTTTGTTTACATTTTCCTTTGTTCTTGGGTAATCTATACTAATAAATTAAAATTATTGAAAGTCACATGGTATATTTTTATAGTGTTCATCTAGGCTCCACCAAAGATCTAGACACTTGTCATTACTAAAATAAAAGTTAACCATTTAATAATACTTTAAATACTAATGATTATTTATATATTTTTCAAAATATAAAACAGATTTATTATAAATTAAAAACATGTTTCTTTTTATTAAAATACATAATTTTTTAAAAACAAAAATTAATGAAATATGAAGTTTTTTAATACAAAGAATTTTTAAAAAATGACATTGTTTGAAAAAAAGTATTTTTAAAGAATTTTGAAGTGTTTAAAAAACATTTATTTAAAAAAAATTAAAGACGAAAGTTTGAAAAATGTTGTTATTGTTTTATTACCTAAAATAGTTAATTAAACGTAATTTAAATCATACTTCATTTTAAAATATTATTTTATAATTTCTAACTATTAATACATAATTATTAATTTAATATTTTTTTTTAACTGTTATACCCATATAGTACACAAGTTTTCTAAACTAGCAGAGTATTAAAGTAAAATAATATTTCTCCACAAAGATTTCTTGAATATTGTGAGACATAACATGCATTGCGACGACTTGATCCTGTACATCAAAACAAAGATGGAAAACTCGTCGATACGGTATATTCAAAAATTAATAAAAAGTTACGTTGGCGTAAATGAACATAAAAAAATACGAAAGTGAACTTCAAAAATCGTCTTAAAAATCATGTAAAATCGTAGGCTACCCATATTTAGTAATTAAAAACTTTACTTTTTTAAATATTATAATGATTAAAATATTAAAGCATTTAGAAGATATTTAATTAAGATATTTAAAATATTTATTAATTAATAATTGATTAAATTAAAAGGAGCAAAAGCTACCTAGCAAAGGCATTTAAAAAGTAATTAAGTAAGATCATTTAAAACTTTAGTTTCTTAAGTATTATAATGATTAAAATATTGAAGCATTAAAATATTTAATTAAGATCATTTAAAATATTTAAAATAATAATACTTGTTTTATATAAAAATACATTTAAAAGTAATAGTATAAGCAATGGCTATCAATAATTTTAGTAATGATAAAGCTTAGCATAAAAATGTGTAGGATATATAAGTAATACTTTTAATAATAACAAAAATAAATATCAATATCATGTAATATTATAATTGTTAGATATAGAGATTCACAAGCACATAATATATATTCGTAAGCAGATCATTTCGTTTTATGAAATAGTAATTCAACAAAGTCCAAAACAATATATGTTTATTTATATTAAATGATTTTAAAATCTCATTAGTTATGTTAATTTTTAATGACTTAAGAACTTTTGTAATATGATAGTAACAAATAGTATTGTTAATGATAATAATGGTATAATTAAAGATAATACCTATACTTATACTATTTTCATCTACGTTCAACATCGAGCCACGGTGAAATGCGTAGTATAGAAATATTCATGCAGGAAAATAATATCGTTGAAAACATAACATTAGATAGAGATTTACCAATATAGGTGCACAAAGGCTGAAAGCGATTCGTGTTCGGTTTGACCGCGCTAATTTTAGGTTTGGGTCAAACCGATTCGGTTTGATACCGTTTTGAGAGGAAAATGATTTGATTCAATTTGAAACTGGGTTTTATTCGGTTTGGTTTCAAACTAGTTTGGAGTTTATGGGCTTATGGTATATGAGATGGGCTTTTCTTAGTAGTTTCTCTTCAAGAGCAGATTTTAGTTTGGGCCTTTTGGAGTTTATGATTAGCTGTTTTTTTAATGGGCCCTAAAATACATACAATATTATGCTATTTAAAAATCAGCCCAACCACTCAACCAATGGGAACAAGCCACGTCAGATACTAATAATAACCAATGCTTTACCACTACCTTATTATCTACATTTCAAGATCCACCACTAAAGTATATATCAACTCCTTTTTTTCTTTAACAAACTGAAGTGAAGAAGTAGCCATGGTTTCTTCTGCTTCATTTGGGCCACCATGGCACACTTGCTTCTCAACCCCACCGTCCACCACCGCCACCGCTGGCGGCAACGCTAGCGGTAGCAACAAACACCCTTGTAATATTGTTTTACACTCATCATCATCACCACCATTGATATTAAAGAAAAGAAGCTGGTTTGATAAGTCTCTTTTTCCTTTAGCTGCTTCTATGACTCTTCTTCTTTCCTCATACCCTGGTAAATACAACTCTCTTCACATTGATTAATGACTAATATTATCATTTTTATTAGTGTGAATCTGTTACTGGAAAACTCATAAGATAACTAACGGAATCATGTAAAATGCAAACCGATGGGATTTGGTAAATTATAGTTTGTGCTGGATGATGCGGTCTAAGTTAAAATTTTAAACTAGTGGAAAATGGACTCGAACCTTATTGTGTTATAGTACAAGTTGTTTTAGCATCATTATTTTATCCTCATGTCCAATCTTAAAGATTATATTTGTGTGGCTCATGTACCTTTAACAAGCATATAATTGATAAATGGGCTGTTGGAATATGTTGAACTAGTTTTTAGTATAATTTTTATTTTAAACCAACTGGATCGACGAGTCAAACATTTAAATCATAAAACGATTAATGTATATTAGAAAAAAAATATTTCTAAGATAAAAGTTTCAAATTTTAATAAAACAACTTGATCGGTTATCTCCAGTTATTTAAAAAAAATACATAAGTGAAGCTCTTATTGAGATAAATGCTTTGAGCCATATCTATGACAAGTTGTGGTACAAATTAGTTGCGGTGCAAAATTAAAAGTTTGTTATATGGGTATATGTGTTACCGTTCTAAAATATATATAATTGTTTTGGTGTTGATCGTTGTAGCCCATGCCGGAATTCTTTCGGGCTTCCCGGGAATAGAATCAGTCCCTGGTCCCGAACTACCAAAGTTCGATTCCCTTGCTCGCTTCAATGGTATCACGTGCCTTTCTAACTCTTTTTCATACGCTCAAACCATTCTAATTCCAGTTCAAATTCCTATTTTAATTCAGATTCCAATTCCCTAACACAAATACTATAACTCATTATGTGTTGCAGAAGAAAATCAAAAAAGATATGCAGAAAATGATGCAAGATTCAGAGAGTCACCCTTGCTTAAGGAGTTGCTTGAAAAATCCAAGTTAAACAAAGAAAAGTAAGGCCTATAAATCATACATTTCTAAATGCTCATTTAAATGGTTAAAAAAACTACATTAATGTTATCAAATCATGCAATTTGGTTCATCTAAGAAGAGTGTTAATACTATTAAAAAAACAAATGTATTAGTCCATTAAGTTTATTTTAATACAAGTAAATAAACTTGTCAAAAATAAAGAAAAAGTCACTTGAGTAAGGTTTGACATATTAATGTTTCTAAACTAATCTATATTTTACGTCATGAAAAAAATAATAATAATTAGTTGTTACATCATTCAAATAAAATGATGTAAACTATATTATGCAAAAATGGTGAACGTTAATCAAATCTTAATTATAAATAACTTTAGATAAGTTTAGAGATTTGTGCATTTAAACAAGTTTAGAGACTTTAATATAAAACAATGGACCTTTTAATATATTTTTTACGACCTTAGAGAATTTAATATAGTAAAATTAGGTTAGGCAAATGAAAAAAGTATGTTAGTTTTTCATGTCATTTAGCTTATGAATTCATCATTGTAACATGAGCTTCTAATATCAAGTTCTTTGAAAGGTTGTCGAGTTAATTTGGATCGGTTTTCAAGTAACTTTGTGATTAACTTTATGAGAAACGTACTTTCAGGAATCGACAAGCGATTCAAGACAAGTATTGCATAAGAGGAGCGGAATGGGGAGTTGGTGATTGCTCGGCCGAAGGGATGACACCACAAGAAAGGGACGATTTCATCATGGCATTGAAAAAGAAGGCCGGAATCGAATGAGAGTATGCTGATGTAGTTGTACTTTTTGTAGATGAAGTTGTACTTTTGTTATCAATTCATTACATGAACAATGTTATGAGAAAGATTAAAGTGTTACCTCCTGAGCATTGTTTTGTAACAAGGGGTAGTGTTAGAACCATTGTACTTCTTAAGTATGACCATAGAAACCTAAAGAAATATTAAACAGTAAATCCACACAGCAAAGCGTCCGAAAACCATCTTGTCAATGTTTATTAATTGATTAAATGAACGAACATATCAAAATTTGATATATGCCTAGTTAAATGAACAAACACAAACAAGTTCTCGCTTGTTTTATACGTTTGACATATGCTCGTTCCTGTATGCTTGTTTATATATAGATTATATTAACGTACAAGGAAATATAAATGATGTCTATTTTAACTTGAATGTTCTTTGATAGGTTATCTTTTTCCAAAAAATATTTTTAGTATTTTTAATTTATTCAAATACGTTCCTTTATATTCGTATGAACGAACAAAAAAAGATATTTTTTCATGAACAAACATGAAAAAATTATATTCCTTTTAAGTATGTGTTCGTCGTTCTTTCGTTCCGTTAAACTTAAACGAACAAACATAAATAAGCCCTCATCTATGATCTATGTTCCTTTGGTTGGTTTACAAAGAGATTTATTTCCAAGTAACCATGAGAATTTCAAGTTAGTGCATAGCAAGATACAACTTTAGATACATAAAGTACAAGTCATCAGAGCATGTTCGCGCCCAAATCAGCATTCGAAAAGACCAAAATGAGTCTTACCTAACCGAAAACCAGCATAATTCTGACATATTATTCAAACAACATGAAGGGGAAAAACATGATTCTATACTAATTTGAAGCCAAATTCCCATAAATTCTTACCCTTTTTGCATCCTCAAACTCTTGAAGACATGTAGCATGTTTTATTCCAGCAACATGAAACTCCATCACTCTACTTGTTGAACACAAAACATCACAAACTTCACATAGAAATGGATTACTTGTGTTTTCGCCACCCTTTTTCGACTTGCAAACTTTGCTTTTGTGTGCAAAGGTTTCACCATGAATCTTTAGATGGAAGACAGTAGCAAAGGCGATACGACAGATCACACAAACAAACCTTGGAGAAGACCGGAAGCTTCTAGAAGACGGCAGTGTGTGAGAGCATTGTGCATTCCAAGATTGTAGCTTTCTTTTGTGGTCAACTGGTGTATGACCTTCAGAAACGGGCGCCTGTATGAAATGTTTTCGCAATTTAAAACAAGAAGCCATAAGGTCCATAACTAATCACAAATTCACTACAATAATGCTACAAATAGAGAGTAATTTTAACTTTTGATGATCATCTCATTTTCATATAAAATACTCATACAAGTACTCTCCAAACAAGATCTTAAAGGGCCTAACATGATAGGATTAATAACCGACGTTTATAAACTAAACTATTTGTAAGCAATAACTTCACAAACAGATATATTTTGACAATTGGGTCTGAAAATTTTCTGGTTAATTTTTTTTTTCTTTCCAACTCTTGACTGAATTCGAGACCAATGAAGTATGTCTTGACCCATTGAGATGAGCCTCGATTTGACCCAAACTTGAACATGAAGTTTTACATAATTCACATCGAATGGGGTTGCTAAGGGCCTCTTTTCTCTCCTTCATTCGAGATATGTTGACTTTGTGGTGCTGACTTTCAATGTGATAGCTAAGGTAAAAAACAGAACCAAAAGTCAAGTGACAAGCTTCGCAAGAAAACGCCAGTTTTTCTTTGGATGTTTTGCTGTTTGAAGAAAACTGCAGCGTTGGAGACTTTTGGGAATTGCTTGGTGCCAACTCAGCATCCTCGTTCCTGGCTTGAGTTGGAGGGCCCTACAATGTGGATTTCTAGGGTCAAAATAGTTTGGGGGACAACTGATTATTGATATAAAAAAATAATATTGCCTTAATATTCTTAAGTTGATGAATTGATTTTCTAGTTCTTATTCATCCAGTCACAAGAATTATCAGGAAGCATAAGGGGGATCTAGAACTCACCTGGTCAGTAAGAATTTAAAATTTTATTGTTTTCTTGGCTCAACTTACACAAAGGTGCAAATTTTGGTTGCATCACAAAATAATGGGTAGAATTATGATTATGTTTTTATCCCCAACGGGTAAAAAAACAAAATAAGGAACCGGCTGAACTTTGAAGTCACCCAAAGTCTACGCTTAATGAATAAAACCTTCTAACTCATTTCTATTTAACAACCAAATTATCTATACTATATTATAACTCATTTCTAACTCTTTTGCCAATTTAATACAAGATTGTTAAATATGGATTCAATCCTGATATAATTAAATGTTGCATAATGCGTGTATCCCTCTAATAACTAAAATAATATAACTTTTGTCTATCATATCTGACATACTAATTGTTCATATACTTTCTTTGAACAAAAAAGTATTTCATGACAATTCATCACAACTGACCCCTTTCATCCCATACAAAAGAAACATGTTTAGGCCCGTTAGGCTGTTAGCTAACCCGTTTGACCACCTTTCATTTTATGGTATGAGAGGTAATTGTAAAAATTCATTAAGACTGCTCTATCGTTTCCTATCTTTTATAACATTATCAGAAAACAGAATTAGTGATCATTGCCCAAAGGATACCCAAGTGCGCAACTTGAGGTTTTAAATTACATAGAACTTCAACTTGTTTTGCTCTATGGTTGGTTGACAAACAAGTATGAATCCAGAAAGCACCAGGTGAGAGTCCAGAGCACACGATAATAGAATAAAAAGAAACATATGTAGCTAATTAAATGCAAAATCATATGTTTAATGTGTATTTTATAGTACATATCAAGTAGTTTTTGTTTTAAAGGCATGTTACTTAACACAGAGTCATTAGCAACGAATTATTTCAATAAAAACTGCCATAAACTATTGATAGCACATTTTGGGAAAAAATGTGGTCATTATTCACAAGTTTACCTGTGCAAGTATGAGCGGTTTCAAGTCATTTTGATGTTGGCTTCTTAATACTTCCATTTTCTTACGATACTCTAGCTCCCTTTTAATTGCAAGCTCCACTGGCATGATGTTACAAAGTTTAATCATCTCTTCCTCCATCTTGACTATTTGGCCTTTTGTGGTTCGTATTGTATGAAATCAAACAAGCCGAATAAATTATCACATCTGAAAAAGCAAGAAAGTTAACCATTTAACTAACAAACTAATTAAGGTAAGCTATAAGTGATTCCTCAAGCTTAGAAACTTAAAAAAACGAATTTTGCCATTAACGTACACGCAAGCTTTGGCCTTTGTGTATCATGCCATCATCAAAATATATTCATCTATTTGATAATGTTAAGCAAGTTAAGTAATCTGAAAAACATTTGTTTCAGAAAGAACATGATGCTTATGTGTATGTATAGCCTAATAAACAATTTCAATCAAAAGAAAAATATTTGCAGAATGAACATTATTATTTTTAATTAGGCTAATGCTATATATTGTATCACAAAATGACCAATACCACTTTCGCCTTTTCGGTAAGCATAAGATTTTAATATCAAAAATGGAAAAAGAAACGTACGCGATAACATATTTGTGTTAAAGTGATCAGCAGAAAAAAAACTGTTTCAGATTCTAAACCCTTTAAGCAATCTCTGTGAAACCTAGATAAATATTTAAGTTATTTGTGTGCTTTTGACTACATATACTTATCGAAGGCAACGACATTATCAACTTTCCTCTGAAAAACTAAGCAATCTCTTCTCATATTCAAAGTTGCACAGTGCAAGCATTGCTTTACAAATGTCAATACTCACTTTTTTGAGAGTGATGTAGTACCAAACTTAGAGCACCAAAACAATTCCCATCAACATAATCAGAATTTCAAAATGATCAAATTTCCAATTATCTACTGTTGCAATCCATCCCAATAATAATCAAAAAACACCCTTTTTATCGAATTATCAGCATTCTTATCCCTATAACTAGTCTCTTTCTGGTGTTCAATTTACAATCAAATCATCATCACCTAGTAATGCAACAAGAAATAACTCCACAGTGAATTGACATTATGATGTCTGAAATGTGAGATGTAAAATCAGAGGACTTTTGCACTTTAGTCGATACAATTAAAGGTTCAACCCGATTCTATAACTGAGACCCATGACTAAAAATCCGATTTTGCTTCATAAAACGACATCAAAACTCAATTCTACACATTATTGAGCGAAAACCCAACAAAAATCAATCATGTAGAATACGCTGATTGAAAGGTGCAATTGAATCAAATTGTTGAGATGTAAATTGGGGAAAACGATGAGGATCGTTACCTAGGTGTGAGCTTGAAGGAATTTGATCACTTCCAAGTGAAAATCATCTTTGTGTTGAATAATTTGTATAAGCGGACGCCATGAAAATGGAGGTGAGTGAGGACGTTAGGTGTGATTTTTATAAGTGACTGATTTATTGATGAACTGCAGTATATGAATTTTCTTGATTTCACATTTAGTCCTACATTTTGACGGTGGTTATTAAGGGGTTATTTGGTAAGTTTTAAATGATTAAGTGTTAGAACCATTAAAATGTCAACCATTAATAACTAGTATATCGTTAACTATTCAAAAATAAATGTCTGATCAATTCAGGTAGAAGGTTTTAGTCATTTAACATTAGACATCTTAATTATTCAGAATAAGTATAATGCTTAACTATTCAGAAGCAAATGTTCAGACATTTGCTAGCGAAATAAATAGTCTGAATCATTAAGTATTGAATCATTCAGACATTTTGAATCATTAAGAGGTCGATTCAGATCATGTCAAACAGCTCATAATTTCATTAAAATTGTGTCTTTCGTATCTAGCATTCAAGCACTACATATTGTCGTACTTACTTTTTGATGAAAATGTAACACTTGTGGTTCTTAAAGTGGATAATCGTATCCGTTAACTATATATAAAATTACTTTTTTTCTTTTCAATTAGAAAATAGAAAGAGTTAATTTTATACTCACTTAACATATATTTTTTTAACATTCATCCAATACGATGACGAGATGTATTATATATTTTGTCAAACATCTGTGTATTATATATTATAATATAGTATAGGTATATGTTACGGAAACAAGATAAGTTAGATGCATGTACGTGGTTGTTATGCGAATCGTGATGGGCATGTACATGGTTATTATACGAATCGTGAAAGAGTTAAATTAAGTTTTTCTTCATTTGATTGGATGTTTTAGTGTTGAGCAGTACATGGCAACAACATGCAATTGGTGTTTTAGCGACACCATTGTGCTCTGTTCATATGATAAACAAATTATGCGTAGTACAAAATCATGCAAGCGGTAAGTTGATACAACCATAAGACTACATCATTGCATTGGGCACGCGTTTTGTTAGAAGTGTTCATGGATGGAAATCAAGACCGGACAAAGACCGAAATGCATGAATATTCAGGCCGAGTGCTGAACAGATTAGTGTCGGCCGACCCTGTTGGGACCCCGTTCTAGTCAGGCGGTTCATTAGTTCGAAACAATTTTTTGCTTCGTCCCGAATAGAAATGTGGTTCTCGAAGCTATGAAATAACAAAGAACACACTCATAAAATAAAATATCAACGAACACACAATATTGTTGGACAAGAGATAAGTCTGTACGAAGGGTAGTTGTAACACACATCTTCAATCCTTCATCTACACCGGATATATTGGATAGTAAGGATTGTTTAGCCTAAAATATCATCAATGTTTTTTAAACGTTTAAACTACGAGCGAGAGTACAACTCAACAGTCAAATGTCCAAGATTTGCGAGCGTACAAGTCAACAGTTAAACGTCGAACAATATCTGGTTACAGGGTCAGATTGCTGATCTGATTACCTCCTATTGTGTTCAACCAAAGGTTATTTCGCCATACAACTTTTCCAACTGCTGGCTAAAGCTGTACACTGTGTATTTACTGTAAAGTCTATTCAGCCACCAGACGTTTCACTCAACTCTGATGAAAACTTTCATAACCAAAAACCAGTGCTTTGACCTAAAAAGTCAAACTGTGACAGCATCTTCAGCACTAATTACAATTTCATTCATATATCCTCTTTAACCAGGTAAGCTTATTAATCTGGTAGCCGAGAAGCCCCCAGCGGGCAGTGATGACCGATGAACGAACTTTGCCTTCGCATCTTATCGTGTAAGATCAACCAGTTCTGTTTGATGTAAAAATGATTTCATTATTTCCATTTTAGCAATTTATCAAATACTGTCGAGTTTCTCATGACAAATAGCTGTGAGGGAGCAAGAGAGAATGTTAACACCAACATTTACATCTTATTGCTCTTAAAGCTATATTAACTGCAATATATACGTCTTAAATCATTGACATTTTGTGTTCGGCTTGAGTTGACCCGTGACACTATGAATAATTTGTATCAAATATGATCTTAAGAATCATATTAAGTAAAAAAAATTCTACAGCAGGCAACTCAGTAACAATCTATCTTTTGGATTATACTGATTCTACAGATTCTGAAGTGCATTCAACTCCTCATTTGACCTCTCCTAAGATATTACTCTGAAGTGCTTTCATAACTATTTTGAATGGAAAATTGTTCACTTTTAACTACTTTAACAGTCATGCCATATAGAGTAATATTCGCAAGTCGACACCTTTTGATTGTCAACTGCTATTACTCCCTTACAGGTTCAAATGAACATTAACAAAAGCTATGAAGCTACACAAATACATTAACAAGTAGAGCATACACTAAAAGGCTACAGATTTGTGTTAATAACTTACATATAATCAGAGATCATTTATCATCAAGTGTTATACAACTTTCGGATTATTTATACACAAACCCAAGAAACTACGTATATTACACAGATCAATACAACAACCATCTGAGAAAGATCCCACTAACCTCATCCATCAAGCTGAGGCAACAGTAACAATATGAGGCACCTTCGCATCGTCAAACGGAAGACTAGCATACTCACGAGCAAACTCCTCCGCAATCTCAATCGCCAGTTCACCATGTAACGCCTTGCAGTACATATACAACACCGTATTAGCCGCAGTATAATGCAGCAACAACAGCGACAAGAAGCACAAGAAACCCGATGTAACAACCGTCTGCATAACAAAATCCCAACTTCTCCAATCCTCAACAATTGCAAAATCCATCACACTGCTTGAACCCATCCACACCCAAAAACCAATCAAAACACCAAAAACCAACATCAACGACAACGAAACCGACCGCATCCCGTTAACCAGATACGCGCTACGCCACAACGGCTCAAACCCCCATTTCGATTCGGTCACAGCAATCACAGAACTCAACCCCCAAATCACTTGGAAGTGTAACACAACCAAACCTAAAGAAACAGCAACAACCACACAAAACCAAAGAAAGTAACTCGAATTGTAGTCAATCACAAACCCTAGGTTTTCGACTAACTTGATGATTACAACTACAAACATTAAAAAGCTGATGGAGATTAAACATATGAGGAATTTAGCTGCGAGTGCTGTGGTAACGAGGGGGAAGAAAGATGATAGAATCGATTTGATGGTGGAAGTGAGTTTCACGGGTCTACCGTAGAACCCGTGGTGGGTGCTGTAGGTGATTGAGGCTAGGGCACAGATTGAAATGAGGTAGGTGATGAGGGTGTATGTGATGGGAAAGATTAGGGTTTGTGGGGAGGTGAAGGGGTGGTTGAAATCGGTGGTGGTGGTGGTGGTGGTGGTGGCGGTGGTGCGGCGGTGGAGGGTGGGGAAGGTGATGATGGCGGAGGAGAGAGGGAGGAGGAAGATGAGGGAGAGGGAGAGGAAGTGGCGGGAGTGGGTGTTGATGATGCGTTTTGATTCGGAGAGGACGCCGGAGAGGTTTAAGGTGTGTGCAGGTGTCATCGCTCCGGCGGAAATGGTGGTGGTGGTGGTGGCGGAGACGACGGAGGTGGTGGTGGTGGTGGTGGGATGATTATGGGTGATGGTTGAAAAATGCTTCTTTTAAATACGTGGGGGTGTCATCTTGTGATTTGAGTCGTCTCGTTTCATTTGTTTTTCTTATGACATATCAGTATCATGTTAGTTTTTTTATCGAGTTTTATAAGTTTGACTGGGTGTTGTTTCAGTTTTTTTTTGGGTAACAGTTAAAATAAGGAGATGTGGAGTTGGTGGTGCTCGGGATGGTTTTGTGGTTTGGGGCTTACTGGGTTCGGTGGTTGGTGTTTTTTACCTTAGACTGGGTTTCTCTCACCCTCCTCCAATCACTACAACATCTCCCTTTGTGTGTGGAGTTTTTTTTTTCAATCTCTTTCAATTTGATTATTGACTAGGAGCTTAGAAATTTCGTTCGGTTTGGATCATGTAAGATTTTAATTTGAATGAAAGTTTAGTTTTATTTGAGTTTAATTTTATATAACATGTTCTCTGTATAATGCCAAGTGAGATGGAAAACCTGTCTTAAGTTTGCCCTATGCTAGTACTGTGAATATGTTTTTGATGTGTTGTTTTAAACACAATGCTATAAAACGTTTTATATATTCTTTAAATCTTAGAAATCAATGTGAATGCTTAAATTAAGGTAAATTAAAGTATATGATTTATCTGTCAACATTTATCAATCATTACAGCATGCACCTCAAGAACAACAATTGATCTATGCCACCAAATTTGAAACTCTTAAATTTTGAAGTTCGGTGAAGTTTATATAAAAATCACAACTACTAACCTCAATTGGGCATTGATTGGTGCATGTATTTTGAACTTGTTTCGATTTAAAAATATACACATCAAGTCCTAAGGCAAAACAGATAAATAACTTGCGTATAATAAAGAACTATGCAAATAAACAAAAAATCCCAACGACTTTGACTCTTAAACACCAACAAATATTCCAATTTATTATTTTGTGATTCTAAATATAAAATTAGAAAAACAAGATCCATATTTGTTCTATATTCGACTCGGTTCAACCCTGCATGGAGCAATTCCATTAGGGTGTCTTTCGTATGCTCAAACCATATACAACCAAAAAACAGTCCTTCTACTGACCCGAAACTTATTTATACTTGAAACCGGTTCTTGAAAATACTCAATTCCCCTACATTTAAGGTCAAATGAGATGGAAAAACCTAACATAATTTCGGGCTAAGAATAACTTTTCTACTTGTTTCAATAATGTATGATCTTTTTTTTAATAATCCTGAGGATATATTATCATAAAACTCATAATATTTTATCATTATTCATTACCATGTTAACCAACAAGATCGGGTAAATTGTAATCTACGCTGATGATGCGACATTCAATATATTATGATAAAAAAAACTAGTATAGTATTCAAATCCGACGCTTAACACTTGCAACCATTTAAAGGATACCATATTATAGACTTATCAACTTCTAAAAATATAAATGATATAAAATCATAATACTTAAAAAAATCAACATGCAAAGCAACCAACCTTTGTCATGGCATGATGATTCTTAGAAAACTTGTAACATGTGAATATCGCATATAATAATAATAAGTGTGTTAAAAAGGCAAAATATTCACGGTTAAAGCTTCATTGCTTTCAATCTATGTTCAAAGAATTACATTCTTGACGTGCGTTTCTATATTTTTATAATCATCAAACAATTTTGGTATTTCCGTTTTGATTATAAAAACTTTTTTTCTCAATTTAAATAAAGACAAAATCCAAAATATTTAAGCCTATTACTATTTTTCAAAATTTATTATTACACCCACAAACAAACATATTCCGTACTTACGTCTATTCTATTTTTAAAATCACTACACACTGTACACCCTTTTACAACCGAAATGTTTGTTTAAACTTAAAATTTTATTTTGATTCTAAAAAATCAATTAAAATCTCTTTACATTCTCCCATAAAATCAGCCCATCTCCTTCTTTACATTTCCCAAATCGCTCACCACCTTTTCACCTTCTTCACGTATCATCACATGCTTGTGTATGCATACATACACACATTTATCACCATCAAAAGCTCAAAAACCCTCATTTCAATCGAAACCCACATTCAATTACTTTAATCCAGAGCTCAATCGCTATGAAATTCGTCTAATTTCATCAATCTCATGGAATCCCTAAACATACAATCCCCAAGAACAGCCACAATCACATCAACTATACAAAAATTCGACACCCCTGATTCAGATCATTCGTTTCGACACACTGGATCTTTAGAAATCTTTAGAGAAACTGTGAGAATTTTGAGGTGTAATCCAACTACATTCATCGCTATTAGTGCAATTCTGATTTCCCCTGTTTCAGCTGTTCATTTATCGAATCTGTTAGTCGATCAATCGATCGTCGAAAAAGCTACTGAATTGCTTCTGTTTATATCGAAATCTTGTGGGCTTCCATTGATTCCCTTTGTGAAGCAATGTTGTCAAAAGTTATCAGAAATTGCGATTTCATCGATGGTTTCTTTCCCCTTATACTGCACTCTGTTGTTGATCTCAAAAGCTGCTGTTGTATACTCTGTTGAATGCACTTATTCGCGAAAGAAGTTCGTTTCATTCAAATTTTATGTGATTATGAGAACGATTTGGAGACGAGTTATCGCGACTTATTTGTTGATTTGTGGATTGATTGTTGGGTGTCTCACTTTGTTTGTGATGATACTAATCTGTATCAGCAGATTGCTTTTTGTAATCGGGTTTTCGCGCGATTCAATCGCGTGTGTTGCCATTATAACTGTGTTGTTGTTCTTGGTGTTTTTGGCTCACATTATTATTATTTGTGATCTTTCTATGGTGATTTCAGTGTGGGAGGATGTTTCGGGTCCCCAAGCGTTGATGAGGTCTAGTGTGTTGATTAGGGGTCAGACTCGAGTTGGTTTGATGATATATCTTGGGTCGACGATTGGGTTGGCGATTGTAAAAGGACTGTTCGAGCATAGGGTGAAAATGTTAAGTTATGGAGATGGGTCTTCGCGAGTATGGGAACGACCTGTTTTGGTGCTCGTGTATAGCTTCGTGGTGCTTATCGATTTTATGATGAGTACGGTTTTCTTCTTTAGTTGCAAGTCGTATAGCTTAGAAGCTGTCGAGAGTGGAATGTAAACGATCATTAGAGACCATGTCGATTCATTTAATTACTAGAATTGATTTGAAACAACAGATGAAACTTTCATAGCTTCATTTACATCGGGTTTGATATTTTTTTTTTAATTTGTATGTAAATACTCTTTACAACCAATATAAGAATCAAGAAAAGAAATTACAAATCAAGCAGCTTTTACATGTGAATCTATACACACAATATTCACTAAATGCTTTTCTACAACGACTAGAAAATTCTTTAGCCAATTTTCGAGCCACAAAAATGGATACATGATTTTCCACACGATGATATGGATAACGGATACTGTTTTACCCTCAAACTTCAGCAACAGGAATGAGGGGTTCACTGAGACTGTTATAATGTGAAGAATATGACGATGGCGCTAATGCTGGGTCCTGGTACGCTACACTAATATGCCTCAAGAAATGAGGCATTTCAGGTAGGTTTTGATCTTCTCTATCTTTCTTCCGTAAAGTCTGCACAGTAATAGTAATTAAAAAATTGTATAGTTGGTAAATGAATTTAGGGGGCTGTTAGAATTGATATAGAAATTAGTAGATATAATAAGCAATCCCAAACACCCCTTAGTAGTTAGAAACCTATAGTAGTGACTATAGGCAGCAATTCGAATCTATTTACACATTGATGATTTGGATTTGGGTTATGTTTATGAGCAAAGTTAAACTATATAGCAAAAAGGAAAATGGGTTGAATGGGTCAGAAGCTGCCCAAAGTGTAAGTGTAACTTACTAATGCATACAACCCTTTATATACCTCCACATACAAAAAACTATATCATTATTATGACAATATATTTTTTGAAATCATATTTAACACATTAGTTCTTGATATAAAATTGAAAAAATGGACAAGACTGTTTCTTGTCAAGCCAACCCGACCCAGTCTAAGAGTATACTTGTAAAAGGATGATCCTTGAGGATTTACCAACATGGTTATTGCTTGGACTTTATCACCCTTTAGTAATCATATTTAAGACATTAGTTCTTTGACCGCCTTTGTCCAAAACTTTAATTTTCTTTATAAATAATTAGCGTATCAATAATGATTAAAAAACACTTGAGTGACTTTCGATCCATTTTACTCTTACATAATTATATTTATTACTTATTCGGAACCTGTTTATAAGTATATGGCTTCAAATTGTCACCTCTATTCTTAGTGAACTCAAATTATCTAGGCAATATTTATATAACCATGAACAACATACCTCGGTTGAATAAGCCATAAAAATAGGCAAAAAGCGTTTTCGACAATATTCATTGAAGAGAAGTGTCAATATCGGAAGAGGTAAAGTGACAGTGGTTGCATAAGGAAGCTTCTTCGATTTAAATATTCCAAATGCTATGAATTGCATCAAAACAATAGAGAAAATAGTGGAATCGTGAACAATGGGCCAAAACTTCCCACCAGATTCATACTTTGGCGCGTAGACATAAAATAACTGCATAAAAACATTGCATTTACAATTAAAATAACAAACTTAAATTCAATACAAGAAGTAATTCAGAGGAACAATCCTACAGCGAGCATATAGACAATAGCGTTAAGCAGACATTTTACAGGTATTTTATTTTCTTCATGTTGTCAAAAAGGGAAGTGTAGAAGAATCATATTAATAAAGAGTAAACTAATATACTATCATAGCACAATTGTCTTGCTTATAAAGTGTGTATACTCATTATCTTGATCTTCCGGTTAGGCACAAAGTAGAACTTACCTATTCACACTAGGCAACAAGATAAGCTAGTTCAAGTAGAAACAAGTCATGAATGTAAAAGTTTGGAACAGTAGGTTGACTTAAGTGGACATGCAAACACTATTTGTTCATTATAGATAATTATAGTGCTATTTATGGTTACAAAAACATTATAATTATATTGATAATCCAAGTCTTTGAATAAAACCATTTAGGAGGTTTAAGCATTGAAAACCGATTTCAAGTTTGTACCATCTGACTCGTTCCCTTTTTAGCTAAGTTTTCTAAATTGCACTTATTTTAATACGGTAGAGATAAAACACAACCAAAGTAAATGGATCAAATTGAAATTGCCATATTTAATGTTCACTATCTAGAGTGCAAGATTAAATTACAAAAAATTCAAACAAAATATCATTCAGTTTGTAGAAAGAGTGTCTTAGGTGGTGTTATGGGTTTGATAGTGTTTGAATATTATATGGTTTATGGGTATGCATCGTTTCCAAAGTACAAACCAAACACCACCACGTTTCATGAAATATTAAACTAGAGAATTTAAACTAACCTGGTTTCGGTAGATGATGTATGCAATAGCAAAGTAAATTAAGAGAAAAGGAATGATGAGAGGAGCCAGGAAAAAATATGTAAATCCTAGAAGTCCAAAAAAAAGAATCTTTGGAATGTCTTTATGATAAGGAAATGATGGAACTGTGACATGATCTGAATTCCGAGTAAAAGGTTTAGATATTAAGCTTCCTATGAAAGGTATCAAACGAAAGAGTTCTGTTGAAGTGCTCGTCCATCCTATAGTCACCACGTATGCAATGAAAAATGATGCCTGCGAAACCAAATTCAAAAATTTCAAGTTACCGCAAGTAAATAGGAAAAGGTAAACAATCAAAAGCACTAATTATAACTGCCCCAGCCCTTTGAAATCAAAAATTTTAAATTACCGCAGGTCCCTTCCGCAGGGAATACATATCCCTTGAAAGTCTATTTTGGGTCATGCCTCACATATCAGGCTGGGTCAAATTATTTAGGTCAAGACTGATTCTAAATCATAGAGCATGAAATGAAAAATAAAACTTAAAAAGGAAATGAAATGGAGGGGTCAAGCGATGCCCAAAGTGTTCTTAATGAATAAAGCCTTCTAATCATCTTACAGAAACATATAGCTTGTCAGTAAAACAACAAAAGTTTTGTAAGAATAGCTGACAATATAGCTATTTTCAAAAACCGTGAGTAATATTTATGGAGAAAAGTTGTTTCCGGTCAACCCAACCAGGCCTGTACCAAAAACTCCATTTTTGACACAAACCCAGTTTAAAACCTTACCCGCCCTGCCCATTTTGCCACCTCCATTGGAAACAACATCAAACTCTACTTTTGAGACATTTGTTTTGTAAGGTTTTCTTACACCAAATAATGTTATTTGTTATATTTTAAGAATATGGAAAATTGTTATACCTGAGCAGGGACAGAGACAGCAAGCTTGGAAGGAATATCCTTGAACTCTAGAAGTATAAATAGTAGACTGAAAGCTGATGCAGATAAAACATTGGCAAAAAAAACATTCCACACAGTAAACCAAATTACTTTGTGACAAGCACTCCTTTCAATATCACTATTACATATATATCCTTGCTGAGAGGATAACAATTTCATAATTGGAGGAACTATCTTTAATGCCATCTGTAGAATCAAATTCGGAAGATATCCAGTAATTACTTGACTTACAATAGATCTGCAGCATTACAAAAGATTTTGAGTGTCACAGACAACTTTATTTTGTTTATATATATTTGAATGTGGGTGTGTCGTATTGAACATCACATATCACCAAGAACATAAAATTTGTTGACTTTAGTGTCTCTTAATGTATTAGAAACTCATATCTTTCTGCAACGGATTGGCGTTATGTTATTAAGAAATTTGAAATTTTGGACAAAAATTGTTCAGGGTCAACAGTGCCCAACCTGACTTGTACCAAGATAACTTTTTTTTTGGACCCGAACCTGTTTTGGCTTGTTATCCAACCCACTTGACCGGACCATGTTTCATCAAGTTAAAAAAAAAGAATGTTATAGCATGCATAAACTACTTACATGGTGAGGATACTTTTGAGGGCAGGAAAGTAAGTTTCCAATTGTGCAAGATTTGTAAGTCCTTGAACTACAAAGACCGGAATAAGGAATACAATTGTAAGAATAACACAAGATACAATGACCACCAGTTTTGAAATCCATCTTCTCATAAATGTTGAAGAAAAAAATGGCCAATAAACATCCTGTGGCTCAGGTGCTTGCTCTGTTCGCCATTGTGTAGGATTATTTGATTGCAGCATGTGAAGTGCGATCGCAGCACCATAACGAGACTTAAACGACACAAAGGCAGCTCTGACTTCCTTTCTTATCAATAAAGATGATATCAATAGAGTATTATGAATGGAAAATTGAGATATTATAACAAATATGCAAAACTAAGCTTACATCATTCATGAGAAAAGTGACAGTAAGGTATGGGAGGGGTTTTTTACACCACCTAATTATTTTTCGTTTACTATTTTGCCCTTACGCAAACGAAAGGTAAAGATAAGAGTTAAACCGGTATCAGGTTATGACTGTCAAATTAAATATGTTAGTAGTGTACAAAAAAAGTTAGTGTCCAAGACTACAAATCACATACCCTAAGGTAATGGTCATACTGTCAGTAGTTGGATACTTCCGGTTATATTTAAATAGAGCAGTAAGTGGCACATAGAAGGGGTGTTCAACCCGATCGAGCCATCTAAAGTCTAAACCGAAGGAAACTGTGTGACATCCCAACGGTTCAGTTCACTGTTTGATTCAACGGTTTGACGATTTCACGGTACAGTTCGGTTTGAAACTTGGAATCAGCCGTGTAAACCGAACTGACCGTTTAATCTTTATTATTTATATATATATTTTTATTTTTGAAATATGTGGTTATAAATATGTATTATAATCATGAATATCTTTATCATTTTGAAAAATCTAATACACACTAATGAACTTTTTTTAAAAGTCGGTTCAAACAGCCTAAGTTGAACCGTTAAACCATCAAAAGACCCACCCAACCTGGCCGGTTTGTTTTGGTGTTTCCAAAACCATAGTTAGTGGTTCTACCCATCATTTTCCTGAAGACCAGTGAAACAAACCATGAACACCCTTAGCACATATCATATTTTAGATTCGCTTTTGACTTTTTCGTATCATGTTTACTTACAGCAATAAAATTCAAAGTATCCAGGATATTTAGAATTTTGTGATAATCAGCCATGCCACTTAAGCATGACGTGTTAGCAGCTAGATACTCTGGTTATATTCTGTTAGTGGAATTTAGCAGATTTTAAATCTGTTTGACTTTTCTGAATTCTGTTGACTTACAACAATAGAACAAGGACTTTAGCATGTCAAAATTGGGGAGAGATTTTTCGTGCAAAATGAGAAAGTATGATAGTT
The DNA here is from genome assembly GCA_025215565.1 of Flaveria ramosissima. NCBI lineage: Eukaryota > Viridiplantae > Streptophyta > Magnoliopsida > Asterales > Asteraceae > Flaveria > Flaveria ramosissima. The sequence continues at coordinate 50,500,158 of CM046032.1, forward strand.
TTTAGTATTTACCCTATATTATACAAGATTTTTATATTTGTATTTCTCCAGATTCTAGTGTAATAATTATTGACTTAATGATCACTAAAAAAAGTTGTAGCTGGGATCTACCTCTCTTGTTTTGTCCTTTATCACATTCACCTTCGAGTCGTCTAACAGACCATCACGCATGAATAGTTGCTGAGTTGGCACCCTTCTACGACGGAAAATCTTTCTGAAGACTTTCTTCACAGCATACTGGATATATTCATTTAAAAAATAGTAAAACCTACTACCAATTTGTTTACTTACTAAATTTGGTCAAAGAAAAGAAATTTAAGAATATATAACTTACAGCGACGGTCCAAACTTTGCTCTTTCGATGAACCACCACGTGAGATAGATACGTGGCAGTGTGATTTTGGGTGAAAAAGTTATCAACACTGCTTCCCACATTGCTACCTTTTGAAACAGGTATATTGCTAACTAAAATAGTGTACTGATGAGGTTGAGGTTTTGATGAACAGAAATAATCAATCCTTTTTGAAGATATATATTTGTATTCCTGAAGTAAGCAAAGTAAGATCATTAAGCTTAATCAATCATCTAAAGTACAATTGGGGTGCGCAGTTTAAGCACTTAGAGTCCCTCTAGAAGTTTCAGGTTTGAAACCAGCTGTTATATGTTGATCCTATCGGTTGAGAGGGTATAGGTGGGTCTCATAAGTTTTCCAATAACGGATTCTCACAGTTACCAAAAAAGTACAAATATTAGTTTTTCTTATTGCAAAGAAAACACGATCAGATATGCTTCGGTAATATCAATTCTCTACATTTAATTTAGGTAAATCAAATTAAGTGCAATGTGTAAATTATTACATTGCATAGACACATTGCACCTAATTTAGATTAACTTTATTTAAGAAATTTTGATATTAATAGGAAAATGATGTACATTTGCAGCATCCAGGTCTGACCCAAATTGAGCAAGGGCGGCCACTAATTATGCAATCATATGTTGTAAATTTAGTATGCGCTGTTTACCTTTTTGCAACATATTAATATGAAAATGATGTACATTTTCGAAGATAACTTTATTCAACATATTATTATTAGAAAGAGTAGAAATAGTAAAACGTACCGAAAAGAGAAGATAACAAACAATAATGGTGACAAAATATACAGCACCTAAATGTATCCATAAACTGCAAGAAGATCAACTCAGCTGTTAGGTTTCTTCTCATCTTTACAGTATACAAGTAAACACACATTCTGAATGCATATTATGATAACAAGGTACCACATGTTACCTTGATGAGCCATTGTTTACATTCGAAATGCTAAATACTTCCAATGTATTGTTTGTTATGTTCATGAAATCGACATGTTGCAACTGATTTCCCGAGCAGTTCACAGGAATTAGAATAAAGATTCCAATAAACCCGGCGATAGTGAATACTTTAAAACTGAAAATAAGGGGAGAACCCATTTATCATGCAACAAACACCAATTTTAAACATTAGATGAGCATTTTAAAGACATAATCACCTGAAGGTGATTATTCGCATGAATACCACTGCATCAAGTCCTGAATATGCCAGCAGTTGGTCTTCGGAAGGATTCCATGCATTTTTTATCCAACTAGTGTTAGGTAACAGCATATTCAAATGAAAATGACTTGGTCTACGGGCACGGGCGATCCCCTCAGCAAGCAAACGTGGGGCATAAACTTTATAATTTCCAGGTTGTCTTCTCAAAATTGAAAACAAGATGAAGAAGATTACACAAAGTGCAAAATTGATTGCAACAGATGTAAGAAGACCGGAGACAATCATTTGGTAATCCCAAATTTTTTTTTTCAAAAAAATCAGATTAGTGAGAGCCAACTGCAGAGCTGCATAGAGATAAGGAGTGTAAATAATGATGCTCAAATACAATTAACCAACTACCAACATCTTCCTAGATTAGTTGCACAAGAATGGCTTTATGAAGAATAACACAAGTAATTCAACAGCTTCATGAAAGGTTAATTCAACAGCTTCATGAAAGGCTTAAGTGCTTAACTGACTACTTACTACAGAAGCATAACACAAGTAATTCAACAGCTTCAACAGCTCTATCACACAAATCAGATCAATCTTCAGTGCTTTCAAACTCAAACAGCTACAATTCCACAATCATAGATGCGTGACACACAAGTAACTCTACATGACTATAAGCCCTAAGTCCTAACAACCAATTACCAATCAATATCAAACATCTGAGCGCCTGTTAAGCTCACACAGCTTCCATATCTCCACGGTGAACAGTATCACAAAACGATTTACGAACAAACAGAATAAAGTCAACATCCAAACAGTGAAAATCGAATCTACCAAAACACAAACCAATATTCGATCCACATACTCAATCCATTAATCATCCTCACGGAAGTAGCATAATTAGTAACAAATCGTACCTAATTTCTCGTTCAGACCTAACGTCGATCGTTTGTCGTATCCACATACGCATATGTGTGTACCTAACAAACTTAAATATTATTATTCAATATGCCTTCTGAATTGCCTCCGCCGTTGACCGATCGCCGGCGGTGCTGCCGGAGTTGACGATTGCCGGCGGTCGCCGGAGATCGTACGGAAGAAGGTTGACTTACTGTACCGTTGCCGGCTTTGAAAATTTTGGAAACGAGAAGATTTCAACAAATATGCGTGTGTTGTGACAAGTGTGATTGATTATTATTATTTGAACATTTTTAGAGGTTTTTTTATGGACGCTACAAATTTCTGAGCCATATAAAATGTGGTTAAATGCTAGAAAGATGTGAGTTGTTTGTTGTTTTGTTGAATAATAATGGAAGAATTTTGGATTTTTGGTGTGTTGGCAGTCATGTTACACGTTGAGATACGTGACAGAATTATAAGATAATGAGGTAATAATAAAATGTTAATAGATGTATTAGTATTTAGAATAAACTAGTATTAAGCTTCTCGCGTTGCGATGGGGGGCGTAAAACCATGTCAAGTATCAAAAATGTCATACTACTGTTAGCAACCACCAACACCCGAAAAACTCGTATTAAAAAAATAAAAACAAAAATTATAAAACCGAACGGAAAAGTAAACGTAAAAACGTAAAACCACACACGTGAAACGTAAAACATTAAAAAAATAACTAAGTTGATCTAGTACTATCGCGTTGTGACAGGCCGTTAAACGGGAAAGATAAGCGTAAACCTAAAATCATGCTTGCACGTTGCAGTGTGTTAACTCGTAAAATTTAGGCCTAAATGTAAAATGAAAAACTTGTAAAAATATGAAAAGTAAAAAGTGAAAATCCATAGGAGTTAAATTGTAAAAGATGTAAAAGTATTGGGGTTAAAATTAAAAAAGAAAAAATAAAGTTTAAAAAACCCAAAAGTTAATACAACCCATTAAGCTTAAGATACAAACCTTAATGCACTTTAAACTTGATAATTAGTATATTATAAATGAAACTTTTAGTTGTAGAGAAGTACTTGGGCTTCTCACTAAAGCAGAGGCCTTCGATCGAAGATAGAACTTAATAAACATAGTCGACGGATCACGAGAGTCTAGAAATAAATAGCGATTAACGAAATGCTATGTAATTCAAAAAGATATTTTAAATCTAAATATAAATATTATAATTCGCAAAGTATCACTATTTTTCACACTTCTCGTGTTCTCATATCACCTATGATCACTCTCCAAACTTTTTTCTAAACAATGATTTATCATCGTTGTTGTTGTTATCATCTTCATCATCTTTTTATAAACAATGGATGGCATTTTCATGGGTGTAGTGTAGTCGTGGTCCAATATATAGGTCATCAAGCCAAAACAATGCTAGTGTTCGTCTGGTACGTGTTTATTTTTTCCGATAAACCCATATATGGTGATGATTTGCTTAGGTTGTCCTTTTGCATGAGTCGACATATTTTTACTGATGGTTAATGATTTAGAGCAAAAGATGACAGATGTCGTGTGGTCAGTCAAAAATATATATATATAAAAGAGTCATATATACCTTTAATAGTAAAGACAAGTAGGGTGTCGTATTCATAATGAATCAGTGGAGGGTGTTAGCAAAAAAAATAAGAAACTAAGAAAAGTAAGCATGGAATATAAATTTGTTTTGTTGGTCGATTTTAATAATTTTAAAACTAACAAAATTTAAACTTTGTTTCTAAACAATCTGGAGAAAAGTAACCCATTTTGGGATTCTGATTTGGCAAAGTAACAATTATCTTAGCTTAAGCTAGTGAGAAGTCATTAATGGTGACTCTATGCGTGATAAAATCCAAGTGGTCGGAGTTTAATGGATTATATTCTTCAACCGCTAATTCAATAATGTAAACCTAACTCTAAGAACCAAACACACATTGATAAAATGAAACTATTACTTGCACAGTTGCACAATCATCAAAGCCATATGATATTAAAATAAAGTTTAAACACAATCGAATTGTATGAATGATTAAATCACAAGTTAAATCAAATAGAACTTAAAGGGCTCTAGATTCAATCTCAAAATTTAAGTTAAAACTAAGAAAAACTATTACTTGCATAGTTGCACAACCCTGTCACTCGAACTCCTGATAGATCACAAGCGAATCATCCTTGCATATTCATTGGTTCATCAAACGCAAATTGAATTAAGCATGCAATTTCGAATGAATTTTGAAGTTAGGAAAACCTGGAAGATCACCAATTATCGTCCTTGATTTCCTCTGAATGATTGTGTCTTCACCTTTTTATCCCGTCAGAATTATGTCAAAACCACCAAATTGTGGGTTTCGGCATCAGTGGCGCTAATGTCGTCAATAAAAATCCCAGTTTTCTACAATACGGTGTCACTAGTGCTAGTATTTGGCGCCTCAGCGTTAGTGGTGCCAATAATGGCATAAGTGGTGCAATTAATTGCACTTGTCCTCATTTTTCATATATAACTTTTCGAGAACTTTCCATTGACTGGCTATGAGTTCTGTAACCCCATTCCAAACTCGAGTTATGCTTATAAGAAGTATGCAAAGTCCTGTAACATCTTTATTTATCCGTTTCTTGATGTCTCGATTTCCGACTTATATGTATTCCAGATCAAATATAATTGTATGTTTCTTCTTATATCTCATCTAAAAGCTCAAATATCTATATATGTATCGATGTTCATAATAAAGAAAGTTACAATTCAATTTTAACACATTAAAAAACTGATTGTATATTATCATCATAATAAGTTTGGTTTGAGTTTAAATATCAAATCGCGTAACAAACGCGATTCACATTATATAACTTTACAAGATAATGCGTATTACTATATACTTAATTTCAAAGGTCGGTGGCAAATGCCACCAGCCAAAACCTCCCCCCAACTTTATTGAATTTACGCTTGAACCCCTAAGCTATTTGTAAACTTTAGACAATGTCATTTTGACCACTCGAGTTTCTAAAGCTCCAGAAAAAGTAAATTTTCACATTCTTATTTTTATGTATGTGTCGGTGCAATTTCGAGTTCGTCTACATTTTGGCGTAAATGTTGTTCAGACACAAGATGGGTCAAATGTAAAACGTTTTCATGCCCATAGGCGAAGGATTTAAGGGGCCGGAGGGGGCCCCCGCCCACTTATTTTTTCGTCAGTAGTGTTAATTTTCGATTCGAAAGTGTAAATTTTTTGTCTGGTAGTTTAAATTTCTTATATATATTGACTTTGCCCCCCCCCCCTCCCCACCAAAAAAATGATTTCGCCCCACGCCTTTTTATAGGAGTGCTCAAGCTCCGCCACTGGTTCGTGCTAATTTTTACGTATGCATTTAGTTGGTTTAAGTTTCGACATAGATTTTATTTGAAAACGAGCGACATCATATATTATGTTATCGATCGATGATATAAATTCAAGTAACTCTAAGTTTTGACGTAAATTTAACAAGTCAGTACAATTGTAATTTATACTTTATCATGACACGTACGACACCGCCCGACACATGAATGTATTTACTAGTTATTGCTATCTCATATTATTTTTACACGGGACGAAACAGGAAACATACCTGCGGACACGATAATACGTGCTCACCTTCCGAGAAGGCACCATCGAACAACTGACGTTTACGAACATCATTTCACCAAGATCTTCCTCAAACTACTCATCGTCTCTGTAAGTAATCGATCTACAATTTCAATCAATCGATCTAACTTCTAATTGCAGTTAATCGATGCAACTAATTCAAATTCTCGTTCCATAACAGCTTTAAGATCGATTGATTCTCGTTTATTGACCAGATCACGAATTAGGGTTTAGAATTTCGATAGATTTTCGATTCGTTATAGAGAAATTTAGTTTCGGTCCATGGATTTATGCTTCCAGTGATTGATTGCGACGAGTGTATTAGATTGTCGTTGTTTTGCGGAATGATTGGTTCGTTTAAGCGATCCTTTCAATTCGATTCAATGAGTGTTATTTTTGTGGTGGTAATTTGAGCTACTTATGGATTGTAGGAAATGATTGAGTTGTAATTTTTGTTTTGGATCTGAAACAGGTTGTAATTGAGGGTGTTTTGTAGAAGATAGGCGGAGATGAGTGAGGTATTTGAAGGATATGAGCGACAGTATTGTGAGCTGTCTACGAATTTGTCGAGAAAGTGTATCGCAGCTGGTTCGATACTCGATGAAGGTATTGGATACATTGAAAGACACATTTCTGTCTTTTTTACAACTTTTCACTGCTTGTGTATATTCTTCATTGCCTTTAACTGCCTCAGATTGTTTTCCTTATTAATGTTATGTTTTATCATCAGTTTGATCAGCATGACATCCTTATTTTGCTTAATTTGATGTTTGGGGGTGTTAATGATGGTTATTTAAACAAGTTATGTTATCTGCAGAAGTAGATCAGGTTATTGAAAACAACTTATTTCACACTTAAGTGTAAAATTTATACTTTTGAGTCCTCAGAGAGTACTGAGGTTAAAGATTCAATCTTGAACTGTTTATTGAAAGCAACATATTTCACCCCAAAATAAGCAGAGAAACATAATCACTTTTCTTCATCCAAATGCTCAAAAGTGCTTATCTGCTTCTGTTTTCCTGCTGTGCTTAAAGACTCTTCAGCTTTCAGCCATGTTAAACAGAATAAATAGTGGGATAAAAGCATAAAGCAATAACTATTTCTTTTACTTATTGAGTTTTTTACACCGTTTCATGTTGCATGGTAGTTATATATGGATTTTTAGTAGAAAATATAGTACATTATATTGAATAATCAACATTATGTTAGTACATCATCATATTTCTGAAATAAATATAATAACAATAACATTAGAAGCTTCACGCAACATCTGATTAGCATTTGTAAGAAAACGTCTCAAGGGTATATTAGGCATTTGAGTAATAATGAAACTCTTCTGATATTCTATTTACCAACTGTTTTGATGTGGGAATGCTGAGCTTAGAGATATCAGTTGTAAACATAATAATTGCTGAATTATGAAAACTGATTACCAATTGTATTGTAATGCTTGTATTGAAAACTGGTTATTTTGCTTGTAATGATGATGATATGAAGAGCAAAAAAGCAAAGAGATATCAGAACTACAATCCGGATTAGATGAGGCCGACGTTCTGGTAATAATTAGTCATTTAGCTTTTAGTTTTGATAAAGCTTCTTATGATTCTGGTTTATAATCTACATGACAAATTGTTCCAGATAAGAAAAATGGACCTTGAGGCAAGAAGTTTGCAGCCAGGTGTGAAAGCAATGCTACTTGCAAAGCTTCGTGAATATAAAGCTGATTTGACCAAATTGAAAAGGGAAGTCAAAAAACTTGCTTCTGCTAAATCAAGTCTAACTGCCCATGAGGAATTACTTGAGTCTGGAATGGCCAATGCTCATATGGTAAATTGTCTGTTTCTAACTTCTGTTGTATTTTTACTAGTTTGAAAACTGCACTCTTTTCTGTAAAAATTGTTTCGTATGTGTTTTAAAAGTATATATTTCAATAACCTATGATAACACCAACATTATGTCAAAATAGTTAAACCCAAGTTTAATAAATTTTTTGTTATTTTTAGAATACATACGTTGTTTTTTTTTTCCTAATCCTATTTTGAGATTTTATGGTATTTCATCTAGTCTAAATTATATGTTACTTTAGTAACAAAAAATTTAAGGTGTTTATTTATGCATAACAAACAACACTTTTGAATGACTCATTCATATGACAGCCTTTTATGATAAACTGGTAATGATCCAATTATCATTCTATTCCATCATACCAGACAGATTCCTGTGGTTTGTGTAAAGAATCAGTTTGTTTGATAGACTGGTTTTTATCTTCCTTAACAGTAAAAGTATTATATTCGTCTATTCTATGGTCAATTGACCTGTGAATATGGTTTTTGGTCAAGATGATCAAACAAATAATGCAATGGTAAGGTTAAGATTTAAGAGGTGGGCTCAGAGATATTCCTGAATTTTAAACAAGCATGTAGTAATGGAAGTTGAACTAATGAAATCCTTTAAAATACATACCATTTGAATATATTTTCACTAATTGGATGATATTACAGGCATCTGCAGATCAACGAGAAAGACTGACGATGTCAACTGAGAGATTAAATCAATCTAGTGAGAGAATTAAGGAAAGCAGGAGAGCTGTGTTTGAAACAGAGGAACTTGGAGTTTCAATTCTTCAAGATTTGCATCAACAACGAGAAACTCTCTTAAATTCCCATGCAAAGGTATCATATAAGCTGCTAATCTTCTAGTATTTTGTGTTACTAAATGAGCGGGTCAAGCGGGATGGGTAACGGGTCAAAATGGGTGCTGTTAAAAGTGGCTTAGCATTGGTGGGGTGGGTTGACCCATAAACACATTTTCGTTCATTTTGTAACTTTTTATATAAATAGTACTATGATTGAACAAACGATATTACAATGATAATAATCTTATTCTTTGAATAAAAACAACTTTAGAGGTTGTATGATTAACAACCAAAATCAACACATCAGGTAAATGATCAAAGTTGCTACTCTCTAGGGACTACAAAAAGAACAAAACATCTTCGTATCATGAGTCATTATTCATCTTCTGTCAAATAAACAACCACTTCTAATTGATTCATGATATAATAGTTTTGCATTTTATTGCATTAAATGAACTACAAAATCTCACAAACACTTCTTTTAAACCATGATATCAAAATTTCATTTTTATCATATTCTCTTCAGAAATAAAGTTGTTTTGTTTGGTTGTCTTTTCTCACTTCCCTTCTATGCATTATGTTCCAATGACGGACACTTCTTCCTTATATTGCTTCATGAGACTATTTCATTTGTTAACTCATTGGAGTGAATGAGTGATTATTCTGAACTATATATTTCTAAATCCATCAAAAGTTGAAATACGCACGTAATACAATGTCTTCAAAATGGAAGTGGTAAAAGGGTCTACTTCCCTCTAGCCAAGATCTCAGGTTTGAAATGTTGGTTTCTTCCTTAATTCCTTGAAGGCTCACATAAGTTGCGTTTACCCGATCCCATTGGTTATTGGTGGGGCCCATGAGTTTTCTGGTGATGGTTTTTACATTACACAAAATCTTCAACATAATCATTATTAGGTTGACCGTTGATATGCATTTCAAGTCTGACGAGATGTTAAAACACGCACCATATCGTATTTCTCTATATTCATGCATTGATATTCATAACACTTGTACTTGTTTCTACAGCTCCATGGCGTTGATGATGCCATTGACAAGAGCAAGAAAGTGTTGACATCAATGTCAAGAAGGATGTCAAAGAACAAGTGGATCCTTGCCTCTTTGATTGGAGCCCTTGTGCTTGCAATCATCTTTATCTTGTATTACAAGCTTTCTCATTAGCAATATCTTATTTGACCATATTGGATGTACATAAACATATGTTGTTTTTAAACCTTGTGTTTGGTTGTTTAGAAACCTATCTCTTGTTTGAACCTTTGTAAAATTAATTTCAAAGTTTGATTTCTTTTCTAATATGTGTTTATTTACTATTTTTTGTTTTATATTTTGTTTATCTTAGGCTTCATATTTTGTTAGCGATTTAATTCCATATCAAAAGATTAAACTTTTTCATATATTATTAAGATAAAGGGTTGTGTTAAACGTACACCTCTATCCATGTTTTACTCAAAGCATCCCATATCATAAGTATGTATAAATAGTCATATGCTGGTGTGTGCAAGGTATATACAAGGCGTATATGAGGTCAAGCATGTGTTTGCGAGGATGAATACAAAGATGTATGTTGCCAAAATCAATCAATTGATGATACATAGTTGACAGGTGTTAAAGACCTGATCAGGTAAGAAGAGTATGTGTGTGTTTCTAGATACCTTTACTAGTTGGGGTAAGTAGGTCGTCAATGCTATAAGAAGTTCGTGGATGGTGGCACGTGTAACTAATTCTTGAACCAAGTTGATTCCGTATTGTCTCTTAACTGAGAATTGGATGTGAATGGTTCAAACTAAAAGTAAACACTTAAGAAACAAATTAAGAACTTGAATTTGGTTGTGATTAATAAGATGAAAGGATATTACACCCAGGTTTCATGAATGTGAATGAGTTGAGCGAATTAAATTTCAAGAAAATAAGAAATCGCATAGATATAATTTGTTTATCATATTTATTGAAGTATAATTACCAACTAGATATCAAGTTATGTTAAGTTAATTAGTCAAACTAACTAATGCCACTACCTAGACACTTGTTCACAAACACCGATTAATAATAATAACCTAATCAATGCCCGAAGGTTAATAATATAAAGATTAAACAAAAGGCAATTGTTTAATAATCAATGTTTATGTCTAGAACGAGTATAAACTCAAGTAGGCACAATCAGTTTAACAAACCGTTCACTCAGAGATGTTCACGGGTGGTTTACCTTGCATCTTCAACACAATATCTTCAATCTTGAAATCGACGCATGTTAACTTTCAATGGATTGATGATTGAAAGGACTTCGATGGTGGAAAATTGACCCAAAAGTTGTAGTTTACTCCTAATAAGTCTCTTTCGAAACACTAATGTTAGGCCTTAAAAGGGTGTGACTGTTGATAAAATTTCTGAAAAGCATTGACATGCCATAACCTACGACCCCTAGGCCACAAGCTATGATCTCATTAGATATGGACAACCTTACATACTGACTTATGGCCTTTGGAGACGACCATCTCCATAGGCCGTATAAGGCGTAACTTATGGATTCCTCCCAACTTAGTCATGATTTTATTTTTGCCCTTATTCCATCCATAAGTATTCCAATCCCCAAAAAGCATACGAAATACCTCGTTCAAGCTCCAATGACCTACAATCCAAACACATAACAAAATGATTGTGTTCATGAAAAAAGTAAGCTAATAACATAATATAAAACATCTAAAACTCACACAAAATACTCTCACATCAATAGCATATTTATTTAGCCAAGCTTTTCATTTATTTACGACATTATTCGCTCTTCTTGAATTTTTATTTGCTTTGTAGATTAAAGTTGTAAATAATATTATTCCATCTATGTATTATATATATATATATATATATATATATATATGTATATGTGTATATATATATATATATATATATATATATATATATATATATATATATATATATATATATATATATATATTATCTATAATTAAAACAACTTCAAAAACATATACAAGATTATGTCACTACAAGAAACCAAGCCTATAGAGGCGACACCTATAGAGACGACATGTCGCCTCTATTGGTCTTTGATCTTGTTGACCAAATTTCGTTTTTTGCTTTGATTTGTCATCGTAGTAGAGTTTGGCACGGTGAAGGGAAATATACCCGCTTCATGAAAACTTGTTGCGACGACGTATCAGCGCTAAAACTATATTTTTATTTATTTATATTTTTTAATCCTATAATATAGGAAAAATAACTAGAAACTCTATAGTAGCGGCATTAGGGACGACATGTCACCTCTATAAAGTTTATAATTTTTTTTTATATTTTTAAATCAACGGTTACGTCGATTTTTTTTACCCTATATAAGCGACGACCCTATAGCGAATAGGTGGCATTACTATATCCTTTAGCGATGATTTTTCTAGGCTATAGCGATGATTTTTGTCTCCTTTATAGCTTCTGCTTCATATAATGTATAGAGACTTGTTGTATAAAATAATAAGTTTTTTTATGATATAAATGACTTATATAAAGAGTGTTTTTGAATGTCTCCTCAACTTGATTCTTAGAATTTATGATTCAAAGTAAATATCCGAACTAATAAGTTCATTTTTTTAATTATTTACACACAACTATTTTAATATTCAACTTGAAAATTATAATATCAAAAGGACGACCAGCTTCATTCCTCCATGTAATAAACGAATGAATAACAATTAACAAACGACCATTATTTGGTTGTACAGAAATAAATAAATAAATAAATAAATAAATAAATAAATAAATAAATATATATTATGAATTATTACCATGGCAAGTGGATGAACTCTTTGTCAAACTTGTAGATAAGTTTACTATGCTACTTATCTACCAAAATAGTTTACCTTGTCTACCAAGTTGATTGATCTTTGTAGTATAAATACCACCTCAATGTAGAGAAGAAAATGCACCTCTTGTATACACTTTCATAAGTTATACATTTCTCTTCTTCTTGCTCTTGCAATTCTCTTTAAAGTTCTTAAGGTTATAACACTAATCTTGTGTTAATTATTGTGATATTATAACACGTTATCAGCACGAGAGCTCTTAACTCTAATCAAGAAGACTAATTGATCACAAAGTCATCTACTAATCAAGAAATCAGAATGTCGAATATTGCAAAAATTGAATTCCCGGCTCTTAGTATTAATGGAGAAAACTATATGCCTTGGACGGCCCATGTGAGAAGACATCTTAAATCAATGGGTGTCTTAGAAACAATACAAGAGGGGAATTTTTGTTCGGAGCAAGACAAGGCGAAAGCCGATGTCTTTTTACATAAACATATCGATGAAATGTTACAATTTGAATATTCAAATTGTGAGGATCCGTATGTTTTATGGAAAGACTTACAAAGCAGATTTGATCATCAAAGGGAAGTTTTACTTCCTACTGCTAGAGATGAATGGAACAATCTCAGGTTCCAAGATTTTAAAAAAGTAAACGAGTACACATCTGCTTTGTTCAGAATATGCTCGACCCTCAGATTTTGTGGGCAAACTGTAACCGAGGAAGATATGTTGGAGAAAACTTTCTCCACATTTCATGCATCAAACATAAACTTGCAACAACAATATAGGTTGCAAAAATTTAAAAGATATTCTGATTTGAATTCATTTCTCCTCGTAGCAGAAAAAACAATGAGCTCTTGATGAAAAATCATCAAGCTCGCCCCACAGGATCATTAGCAATTCCAGAGATAAATGTTGCTACTAAAAACTCTGGAAGAAAGTGGGGACGAGGTCGTGGCCGAGGTTCCTTTGATAAAAGTTACCTTAATAACCGAAACCATTCTTTTAAAGGTAATAATAATTACCGAGGTAACTTTTATAACCGTGGACGTGGTCGTGGCCGTGGATATGGCCGTGGTAGAAATCAAAGAATAGTTAATTACCACGCACCACAAAACAATTCCAACCAGTACAAGGGGAATGAAGCTGGTAGGTCCGAAAACAATGGCACTTCCTGTTTTAGATGTGGTAGCACAAACCACTGGTCGAAGGCTTGTCGCACAGCTCCACATTTGTGTGAACTATACCAAGCCTCTCTTAAAAGAAAAGAGAAGGAAGTGAACCATATTGATAATTTTAATGATCTCAATGTTGAGTTGAACACTGCAGACTTTGACATAGACCTTTGAAACACATGTTGCTTTACCACAATAGTCATATGCAACAATTTAGTGTCTTCTATCTTTAATCATGTATTTTTCTTCATGTAATGTTTCTTTTCGATTAAATAAAGTTTTGTTAAAATATCAATTTTGTTGTTATTCACTTATTATTTTTCTTTATACTTTCAAGATTAAAATGAACATCACTGGAGCACAAGATCAAACAAATGAAGCAGATATATGTATAGCGGATAGTGGAGCCACACACACTATACTTAGATCTAAAAAATATTTTTATGAGCTTAAACCAACAAAAGGAATCGTTAATACAATATCAGGCCCTACAGACCTGATAGAAGGAGTGGGAAAAGCTAATTTAGCATTACCAAATGGTACAAAGCTGATAATAGAAAATGCTTTATTTTCCCCAAAATCAACAAGAAATCTGTTGAGTTTCAAAAACATATATCATAACGGATATGATACTCAGTCAAGGACTGTTGATAATGAAAAATATTTGTATATCATAAGCAAAGATCAGATATTAGAAAAACTGCCAATGCTTCAGTCTGGTTTACATTATACACATATTAGTATGCCTCAAGCATATATGGCAGTTAAAGAAAAATTTTGTGATCCTGAAACACTTAACTTATGGCATGACAGATTAGGTCATCCAGGATCTACAATGATGAAAAGAATTATTGAAAATACTCATGGGCATCCATTGAAATATCAAAAGATCCCACAATCCGAATAAAATTCCTTTGTGTACATCTTGTTCTCTTGGGAAATTAATCACAAGGCCTTCGCCTGTGAAAATTGAAAAGGAATCACCTTTGTTTCTTGAAAGAATTCAAGGAGATATATGTGAGCCAATTCACCCACCATGTGGACCATTTAGATACTTTATGGTTTTGATAGACGCATCAAGTAGATGGTCACATGTCTCTTTGTTATCAACTCGTAATGTAGCATTTGCAAAATTTCTTGCACAAATTATCAAATTACGAGCACATTTCCCTGATTATACTATTAAAAGAGTGAGACTTGATAATGCTGGTGAATTCACATCACATGCTTTTAATGATTATTGCATGTCTGTGGGAATTATTGTTGAACACCCTGTTGCTCATGTACACACACAAAATGGCTTAGCTGAGTCGTTAATCAAACGTCTACAACTAATAGCTAGACCATTAATAATGAGGACAAAACTCCCTGTGTCTATTTGGGGTCATGCAATTCTTCATGCTGGATCACTAATTCGTATGAGACCAAGTGCAAATCTTAAATACTCTCCGTTACAACTTGTTACTGGTAATGAGCCAAACATTTCCCACCTTAGAATTTTTGGGTGTGCTGTGTATGTCCCTATTGCACCACCACAACGCACAAAAATGGGTCCTCAAAGAAGGTTGGGAATATATGTTGGATATGAATCAGCTTCCATCATAAGATATCTTGAACCTTTAACTGGAGATGTATTTACAGCACGTTTTGCTGATTGTCACTTTAACGAGTCAGTTTTCCCGGCATTAGGGGGAGAAAAGAAAAAACAAGAAAATGATGTCTCATGGTATGTTCCTTCCTTATTGCATCTTGATCCAGTAACTAAACAACGTGAGACAGAAGTTCAAAAGATAATACACCTGCAAGAAATTGCAAATCAATTACCTGATTCATTTACTGATACAAACAGAGTTACTAAATCTCATATACCAGCTGCTAATGCTCCAGCTCGAGTTGAGATTCCAAATGAGCAAATAGATAACACAATGGCTCATGAATCTCAAAAACGTTTGAAACGAGGAAGACCAATCGGTTCCAAGGATAAAAATCCTCGAAAAAGAAAAACTCATGAAAAGGAAGTTGACAATAAAGTGAATGATCTTGATGAAACGCTACATACCAAAACCTCTCATGGGGAGGATTTGGATGAAAATAACAAAGAAATGTCAATTAACTATGGTCACACAGATATCTTACGGAATCAAGATGAAATGGAAAGTATTGATGAAATATTTTCTTATTCTGTAGCAAGTGACATCATGAGTGGAGATGATGATCCTGAACCACAGTCAGTTAGTGACTGTAAAAATAGACATGATTGGGATAAATGGAAAGGAGCTATGCAAGCTGAATTAGATTCACTTAACAAACGAAAGGTTTTTGGGCCTATTGTTATTACTCCGATGTCCGAAAGCCTGTAGGGTATAAATGGGTTTTTGTACGAAAACGAAATGAGAAAAATGAAGTTACAAGATATAAAGCTAGACTTGTAGCTCGGGGTTTTTCACAAAGGCCAGGGATTGATTATGAGGAAACATACTCCCCTGTTATGGATGCAATAACCTTTAGATACTTAATCAGTTTAGCAGTCTCTAAAAATTTAGAGATGCGTCTTATGGATGTTGTCACAGCTTACTTGTATGGATCACTAGATAGTGACATTTATATGAAAATTCCTGAAGGTTTTAAATTTCCCGAAGCATTAAGCTCAAAGCCTAAGGAAATGTATTCCATCAAATTACAAAGATCCTTGTATGGACTCAAACAATCTGGAAGGATGTGGTATAATCGTTTGAGTGATTATTTGACAAGTAAAGGATACACAAGTAATCTTATTTGTCCATGCGTCTTCATTAAGAAAACAACATCAGGATATGTGATCATAGCTGTGTATGTTGATGATCTAAATATAATTGGGACGCAAAAGGAAATAAATGAAGCAATTGCTCTTTTAAAGAAAGAATTTGAAATGAAAGACCTTGGAAAAACCAAATATTGTCTTGGTTTGCAGATTGAGCATATGCATAATGGAATACTTGTACATCAGTCAACTTATACTGAGAAACTCTTAAAGCGTTTCAATATGGACAAAGCAAATCCTTTAAGCACACCGATGGTTGTTAGATCACTCAATGTTGATAATGATCCATTCCGTCCTTGTGAAGATAATGAAGAGGTCCTTGGTCCAGAGATACCATATCTCAGTGCAATTGGAGCTCTTATGTATCTTACTAACTGTACGAGACCTGACATTTCTTTTGCAGTTAATTTGTTAGCAAGATTTAGTTCAGCTCCTACTAAACGGCACTGGAACGGGATTAAACATGTTTTTCGATATCTTCGAGGTACTATTGATTTAGGCTTGTTTTATCCTAATAATTCAAAAGAAGGGTTGGTTGGTTATGCAGATGCAGGTTATTTATCTGATCCCCATAAAGCAAAATCTCAAACTGGATACGTATTTAAGAATAGAGGAACTGCGATTTCATGGCGTTCTCAGAAACAAACACTCGTTGCGACATCCTCAAATTATGCTGAAGTCATTGCACTACATGAAGCTTCAAGAGAATGTGTATGGTTAAGATCTATGACACAACTTATATCAACTTCTTGTGGATTGGAGAAAGATGAAAACGCAACACCAATCTATGAAGATAATGCAGCTTGTGTCTCACAAATAAAAGAAGGGTATATCAAAAGTGACAGAACAAAACATATACCACCAAGATTCTTTTCATACACTCAAGATCTTATTAAAGATAAAAGGTTGAAATGAGATACGTTCAATCAAGCAACAATTCAGCTGATCTTTTCACAAAGGCACTTCCTAAAACAACTTTCAGAAAACATGTTTATGATATTGGCATGCGGCACGTACACGCAATGTAATGATCTACAAAAGACAATTTGAGGGGGAGTTATAAGCTGCACTCTTTTTTCCTTAGCTAAGGTTTTTTCCCACTGGGTTTTTCTTTAGCAAGGTTTTTAACGAGGCAGTACTTAAACTCTTGAAATTTGAAAAGTGTCATCCAAGGGGGAGTATTATGAATTATTACCATGGCAAGTGGATGAACTCTTTGTCAAACTTGTAGATAAGTTTACTATGCTACTTATCTACCAAAATAGTTTACCTTGTCTACCAAGTTGATTGATCTTTGTAGTATAAATACCACCTCAATGTAGAGAAGAAAATGCACCTCTTGTATACACTTTCATAAGTTATACATTTCTCTTCTTCTTGCTCTTGCAATTCTCTTTAAAGTTCTTAAGGTTATAACACTAATCTTGTGTTAATTATTGTGATATTATAACAATATATATATATATAATATATATATATATATATCTATATATATATATAGAGAGGGATCCTATATATATATATATATATATATTATATATATATATATATATATCATATTTTAAAGCCTTTCCACTGCATTAAAAAAAAACTTGAATTAGATCTACGAAATGATCAACTCAAATAGATGGTTATCATAAGCTATTTCTTTTCCTATATATATATATATATATATATATATAGATAGATATATAGATATATATATAATATATATATATATATATAGATATTATATATATATATATATATATATATATAATATATAACAAAATTCAGCATTAGTGGTGTGTGATGTGTATATGTGATGGTTCTATCTATTGTAGCTAGATAAAGATTTGATACACATAATGTTATAATTATTATGAATTATTACCATGGCAAGTGGATGAACTCTTTGTCAAACTTGTAGATAAGTTTACTATGCTACTTATCTACCAAAATAGTTTACCTTGTCTACCAAGTTGATTGATCTTTGTAGTATAAATACCACCTCAATGTAGAGAAGAAAATGCACCTCTTGTATACACTTTCATAAGTTATACATTTCTTTCTTCTTGCTCTTGCAATTCTCTTTAAAGTTCTTAAGGTTATACACTAATCTTGTGTTAATTATTGTGATATTATAACACGTTATCAGCACGAGAGCTCTTAACTCTAATCAAGAAGACTAATTGATCACAAAGTCATCTACTAATCAAGGTAAGACCTTCATTAAGTAATAATATATAATATCTTATATCGAGAAGATAACTAATATAAATAAAATAAGCATAAAGGAGATCTTATTATGGACATTTTGATAACCATGGGACTACTAACAACTAACTTTTATTTATGCATCTAACTTTTGATTATGCAACTAACATTTTATATTATGTCAACTAACATTTACTTATGCATCTAACCTTTACTAATCTTTATTTACAACTAACATTTCCTTTTATGTCAACTAACATTTTGATTATATTGCTAACATTTATTCGTACTAACGTCTATTCTTTCCTAATTTGTCGTTCTTATTTTATTTTGTTTTATAAACTAAATTCATATTTTTATAACATAATCTTATACTTATTTAAAAATTATTGTTGATATATACATAGACGACGATTATATAGCCGTTATGAACGGTTATATAGCCGTTGTAAACAATCACATAACCGTTACACGGTTATAATTTTAAACTATAATTGACCACTATCAATTTATTTTCGTTTACAATAACAGATCGTCTCTCAAGTTTATCCAAGAAATCTTTCAAAGATGATACACCCGGTTTAATACTGGCAACCATAATGCTTATTTTAATTCTTATCCCCATTGTTGAACTACCACCCGAAAATTTAAACTTTTCTTATTTCTGTATTTGTTCATAGCTCTACCGCTTTATTGTATCGCAATGTTTATTGATATATATGGATTCTAATAATCATCTTACTATTTGCTTAATTCTTGTTTAGAAATCAGAATGTCGAATATTGCAAAAATTGAATTCCCGGCTCTTAGTATTAATGGAGAAAACTATATGCCTTGGACGGCCCATGTGAGAAGACATCTTAATCAATGGGTGTCTTAGAAACAATACAAGAGGGGAATTTTTGTTCGGAGCAAGACAAGGCGAAAGCCGATGTCTTTTTACATAAACATATCGATGAAATGTTACAATTTGAATATTCAAATTGTGAGGATCCGTATGTTTTATGGAAAGACTTACAAAGCAGATTTGATCATCAAAGGGAAGTTTTACTTCCTACTGCTAGAGATGAATGGAACAATCTCAGGTTCCAAGATTTTAAAAAGTAAACGAGTACACATCTGCTTTGTTCAGAATATGCTCGACCCTCAGATTTTGTGGGCAAACTGTAACCGAGGAAGATATGTTGGAGAAAACTTTCTCCACATTTCATGCATCAAACATAAACTTGCAACAACAATATAGGTTGCAAAAATTTAAAAGATATTCTGATTTGAATTCATTTCTCCTCGTAGCAGAAAAAACAATGAGCTCTTGATGAAAAATCATCAAGCTCGCCCCACAGGATCATTAGCAATTCCAGAGATAAATGTTGCTACTAAAAACTCTGGAAGAAAGTGGGGACGAGGTCGTGGCCGAGGTTCCTTTGATAAAAGTTACCTTAATAACCGAAACCATTCTTTTAAAGGTAATAATAATTACCGAGGTAACTTTTATAACCGTGGACGTGGTCGTGGCCGTGGATATGGCCGTGGTAGAAATCAAAGAATAGTTAATTACCACGCACCACAAAACAATTCCAACCAGTACAAGGGGAATGAAGCTGGTAGGTCCGAAAACAATGGCACTTCCTGTTTTAGATGTGGTAGCACAAACCACTGGTCGAAGGCTTGTCGCACAGCTCCACATTTGTGTGAACTATACCAAGCCTCTCTTAAAAGAAAAGAGAAGGAAGTGAACCATATTGATAATTTTAATGATCTCAATGTTGAGTTGAACACTGCAGACTTTGACATAGACCTTTGAAACACATGTTGCTTTACCACAATAGTCATATGCAACAATTTAGTGTTTTCTATCTTTAATCATGTATTTTTCTTCATGTAATGTTTCTTTTCGATTAAATAAAGTTTTGTTAAAATATAACAATTTTGTTGTTATTCACTTATTATTTTTCTTTATACTTGCAAGATTAAAATGAACATCACTGGAGCACAAGATCAAACAAATGAAGCAGATATATGTATAGGATAGTGGAGCCACACACACTATACTTAGATCTAAAAAATTTTTTATGAGCTTAAACCAACAAAAGGAATCGTTAATACAATATCAGGCCCTACAGACCTGATAGAAGGAGTGGGAAAAGCTAATTTAGCATTACTAAATGGTACAAAGCTGATAATAGAAAATGCTTTATTTTCCCCAAAATCAACAAGAAATCTGTTGAGTTTCAAAAACATATATCATAACGGATATGATACTCAGTCAAGGACTGTTGATAATGAAAAATATTTGTATATCATAAGCAAAGATCAGATATTAGAAAAACTGCCAATGCTTCAGTCTGGTTTACATTATACACATATTAGTATGCCTCAGGCATATATGGCAGTTAAAGAAAAATTTTGTGATCCTGAAACACTTAACTTATGGCATGACAGATTAGGTCATCCAGGATCTACAATGATGAAAAGAATTATTGAAAATACTCATGGGCATCCATTGAAATATCAAAAGATCCCACAATCGAATAAAATTCCTTTGTGTACATCTTGTTCTCTTGGGAAATTAATCACAAGGCCTTCGCCTGTGAAAATTGAAAAGGAATCACCTTTGTTTCTTGAAAGAATTCAAGGAGATATATGTGGGCCAATTCACCCACCATGTGGACCATTTAGATACTTTATGGTTTTGATAGACGCATCAAGTAGATGGTCACATGTCTCTTTGTTATCAACTCGTAATGTAGCATTTGCAAAATTTCTTGCACAAATTATCAAATTACGAGCACATTTCCCTGATTATACTATTAAAAGAGTGAGACTTGATAATGCTGGTGAATTCACATCACATGCTTTTAATGATTATTGCATGTCTGTGGGAATTATTGTTGAACACCCTGTTGCTCATGTACACACACAAAATGGCTTAGCTGAGTCGTTAATCAAACGTCTACAACTAATAGCTAGACCATTAATAATGAGGACAAAACTCCCTGTGTCTATTTGGGGTCATGCAATTCTTCATGCTGGATCACTAATTCGTATGAGACCAAGTGCAAATCTTAAATACTCTCCGTTACAACTTGTTACTGGTAATGAGCCAAACATTTCCCACCTTAGAATTTTTGGGTGTGCTGTGTATGTCCCTATTGCACCACCACAACGCACAAAAATGGGTCCTCAAAGAAGGTTGGGAATATATGTTGGATATGAATCAGCTTCCATCATAAGATATCTTGAACCTTTAACTGGAGATGTATTTACAGCACGTTTTGCTGATTGTCACTTTAACGAGTCAGTTTTCCCGGCATTAGGGGGAGAAAAGAAAAAACAAGAAAATGATGTCTCATGGTATGTTCCTTCCTTATTGCATCTTGATCCAGTAACTAAACAACGTGAGACAGAAGTTCAAAAGATAATACACCTGCAAGAAATTGCAAATCAATTACCTGATTCATTTACTGATACAAACAGAGTTACTAAATCTCATATACCAGCTGCTAATGCTCCAGCTCGAGTTGAGATTCCAAATGAGCAAATAGATAACACAATGGCTCATGAATCTCAAAAACGTTTGAAACGAGGAAGACCAATCGGTTCCAAGGATAAAAATCCTCGAAAAAGAAAAACTCATGAAAAGGAAGTTGACAATAAAGTGAATGATCTTGATGAAACGCTACATACCAAAACCTCTCATGGGGAGGATTTGGATGAAAATAACAAAGAAATGTCAATTAACTATGGTCACACAGATATCTTACGGAATCAAGATGAAATGGAAAGTATTGATGAAATATTTTCTTATTCTGTAGCAAGTGACATCATGAGTGGAGATGATGATCCTGAACCACAGTCAGTTAGTGACTGTAAAAATAGACATGATTGGGATAAATGGAAAGGAGCTATGCAAGCTGAATTAGATTCACTTAACAAACGAAAGGTTTTTGGGCCTATTGTTATTACTCCGATGTCCGTAAAGCCTGTAGGGTATAAATGGGTTTTTGTACGAAAACGAAATGAGAAAAATGAAGTTACAAGATATAAAGCTAGACTTGTAGCTCGGGGTTTTTCACAAAGGCCAGGGATTGATTATGAGGAAACATACTCCCCTGTTATGGATGCAATAACCTTTAGATACTTAATCAGTTTAGCAGTCTCTAAAAATTTAGAGATGCGTCTTATGGATGTTGTCACAGCTTACTTGTATGGATCACTAGATAGTGACATTTATATGAAAATTCCTGAAGGTTTTAAATTTCCCGAAGCATTAAGCTCAAAGCCTAAGGAAATGTATTCCATCAAATTACAAAGATCCTTGTATGGACTCAAACAATCTGGAAGGATGTGGTATAATCGTTTGAGTGATTATTTGACAAGTAAAGGATACACAAGTAATCTTATTTGTCCATGCGTCTTCATTAAGAAAACAACATCAGGATATGTGATCATAGCTGTGTATGTTGATGATCTAAATATAATTGGGACGCAAAAGGAAATAAATGAAGCAATTGCTCTTTTAAAGAAAGAATTTGAAATGAAAGACCTTGGAAAAACCAAATATTGTCTTGGGTTGCAGATTGAGCATATGCATAATGGAATACTTGTACATCAGTCAACTTATACTGAGAAACTCTTAAAGCGTTTCAATATGGACAAAGCAAATCCTTTAAGCACACCGATGGTTGTTAGATCACTCAATGTTGATAATGATCCATTCCGTCCTTGTGAAGATAATGAAGAGGTCCTTGGTCCAGAGATACCATATCTCAGTGCAATTGGAGCTCTTATGTATCTTACTAACTGTACGAGACCTGACATTTCTTTTGCAGTTAATTTGTTAGCAAGATTTAGTTCAGCTCCTACTAAACGGCACTGGAACGGGATTAAACATGTTTTTCGATATCTTCGAGGTACTATTGATTTAGGCTTGTTTTATCCTAATAATTCAAAAGAAGGGTTGGTTGGTTATGCAGATGCAGGTTATTTATCTGATCCCCATAAAGCAAAATCTCAATCTGGATACGTATTTAAGAATGGAGGAACTGCGATTTCATGGCGTTCTCAGAAACAAACACTCGTTGCGACATCCTCAAATTATGCTGAAGTCATTGCACTACATGAAGCTTCAAGAGAATGTGTATGGTTAAGATCTATGACACAACTTATATCAACTTCTTGTGGATTGGAGAAAGATGAAAACGCAACACCAATCTATGAAGATAATGCAGCTTGTGTCTCACAAATGAAAGAAGGGTATATCAAAAGTGACAGAACAAAACATATACCACCAAGATTCTTTTCATACACTCAAGATCTTATTAAAGATAAAAAGGTTGAAATGAGATACGTTCAATCAAGCAACAATTCAGCTGATCTTTTCACAAAGGCACTTCCTAAAACAACTTTCAGAAAACATGTTTATGATATTGGCATGCGGCACGTACACGCAATGTAATGATCTACAAAAGACAATTTGAGGGGGAGTTATAAGCTGCACTCTTTTTTCCTTAGCTAAGGTTTTTTCCCACTGGGTTTTTCTTTAGCAAGGTTTTTAACGAGGCAGTACTTAAACTCTTGAAGTTTGAAAAGTGTCATCCAAGGGGGAGTATTATGAATTATTACCATGGCAAGTGGATGAACTCTTTGTCAAACTTGTAGATAAGTTTACTATGCTACTTATCTACCAAAATAGTTTACCTTGTCTACCAAGTTGATTGATCTTTGTAGTATAAATACCACCTCAATGTAGAGAAGAAAATGCACCTCTTGTATACACTTTCATAAGTTATACATTTCTCTTCTTCTTGCTCTTGCAATTCTCTTTAAAGTTCTTAAGGTTATAACACTAATCTTGTGTTAATTATTGTGATATTATAACAATAATATAAATTTATACTTTTTCACTGAGAATTTAAGCACAATTTTATACACTCACAACTTCTAACACTTAACACTAAACGTTGTTAATAAGATATTAAATAAGAAGACATGTTAGGGATATGTCTTATAACCAAATGATTATATGTTTTAGTTTAAAAATAGTATTGCAGTTAAAAAAATCAACTAGATACATTATACAACTAGTTATGAACCTAACTAGTATAGCAACAATATACAACAAGCTTTAAATTGTTTATTATTCTATCATATTTGTATTTTATAACAAGATGGCATGATGTCATTTAGATCTCACACTAACGGAAGCCTCAATACATGAGGTTTGTCTCCACACTAAACAAATGACTTGGTACTTTTCTTTTCATTTTTGCATGTAATGATTTAATCTTAAACATCTAAGATTCATGCTTTCAACACTCGCTTCAAGTAGATATATGAATTTAATCCAATTAATACTGATAATAGTTGTTAAAAATACTGATAATAGTTTTTTTAGATAAGGCAATGATTTACATTAAATAATAACCAATTAAAACTCAAAGCTACGATACAAACGTTTTGAATGTTTATATAACACTTACAATTATTTTGTCATTGTTATCTTGGCCCTCACACTTGTTGTGAAGATATGTACGAAAATGAGTTCGGGGATGAACTTGGATTACTACTATCAAAGACTGCAATCATAAAGCTGCTTAGTACCTCTATCTCTGCCCCAGTGATAACCATTGATGGTTCGGTGAATCTCCTACCACAGAACCTCAAAGAGTTCAAAGACTCCAACCGTAGTTCACCCGCCGGCCAGGCAAAGTCCCTTCTAGCATCATCACCACATTAGCCATCGTGGGCCGCAATGATAGGTCTTCATGCGAGCAACATAGAGTCGCTTTGACTAGCTTCTCAGCTTCATCATTTGTCACACGACCAACTAACCTTGGTTCCACTAGGTCTAGATACCTACCCTTATCGTGCATCTCTAATGCTTGTAAAGGAAAATAGAACGCACGTGGACGACCTTACACTCTGGCTTACGGCCTCTACAGATGACCATCACCATAGGTCGTAGAGGGTGCAACTTGTGGATTCTTCCCAACTTTGTTGTCTTGCTTCTTTTTTGGTCCTTATTCCATCAATAAGTGTTCCAATCCACAAGGAGCTTACGAAGTGCGTCATTTAAGCTCCAGTGACCTGCAATCCAAGTATATAACGAACTGACTTTCTTCGATATTAAAAATTAAGCTAATAACATAATTTTAACACATATAAACTCATACAAAATACCAACACATCAATAGTAGATTTATTTAGCCAAGCTTTTTAATTTATTTACGACATTATTCTCACTTTAAAACAACTTGAATTTCTATTTATTTCGTAGGTTGAAGTTTTGAAATCATTTTCAACATTATATAGAGACTTTTTGTATAAACTAATAAGTTTTTTATGATACAATTAACTTATATAAATAGTGTTATTAAATGTCTCCTCAACTTGATTCTTAGAATTTATGATTCAACGTAAACATCCCAACTAATAAGTTCATTTTTTATTATTATTTACATATGAATCAACTGAAAACACAACTATTTAAATATTCAACTTGATAATTAAAATATCAAAAAGAGGACCAGCTTCATTCCCCCATGTAATAAACGAATGAATAACAATTCATAAATGAGCATTATTTGGTTGTACACAAATAAATGAACATATCCCGGTTCCACAACAAACGAATAAATAATTATATTGTAACTAAAAGTATTATAGCAAAATTCAACATTTGTGTATACGTGACGGTTCTATCTATGATAGATAAAGATTTGATCTTCTAATTATTTATTTGTTAGTTGTAAATAATGTTATAATATAAAATAATACCCTTTTGATAGAGAATTTAGGCATTACTTACAACTCCAAATACTTAACACTAAATATTGTTGATAAGATACTAAATTATAAGACATGTTAGGATGGAGTCGAGTCGTGATAGTAACTATTTCTTATAATCAAAAGATTGTTGGTTCTAGTTTATAATTGAAAATTTATTTTTCAAAAAATCTAAGTGTTGCTATTAATAAAAAAAATAGTAAATAAATAAATCTCAATTATAACGAAAACTAACAACATAGCTACAAGCTTTGAATAGTTTATAATTCTATTAGACTGTTCCCAACGTTATAGTCCATCCTTTTCACAAACAGTCATAATCAGCATGTCACATCAGCTTTTCACTCACCTCCATCCATTCTTCCCATAAACACTTTTTATTCCCATAAACACTTTTTACTCCCAACACTATCCTTCCCACAAACACCTTTATTTTCCACCTCACATTTTCTTTTTTTATTTACTTTAAATAAAGATATTTAAATTATTATAAAATAAAATAACAACAACGTAAAACAATAAAATAAAAACGACCATACGAAATTAATTAACCGTTAGAAAAAAGACAATAAAACTAGCCGTTATAAAAAAGACAAAAAAATTAGCCGTTATGAAAAAAAAAAACAAAAAAAATAGTCGTTATGAAAAAACAAAAAAATTAGCTGTTATGAATAAACCATAAAAAATTAAAAAAGAATAAACTCAATTAATTAGTTTAATACTATAAATGTAAAAAAAATTAAAATATTTTTATTTAATTAACTCATTTTAATTAAAATATTATACTTAAATTATTTATTTTATTAAAAGATTTTAAAATATTTTAATTAAAAACATTTTAATTTAAAATTATTTATAATTATTATTTATGGTGGTGAGCCCCACCACCCCCTTCCTTTCCGGTGCTCTTGCCCACGAAACGGGCATCTTTCTCCTTCTCCCCCCCATCGCCGCCCTTCCAGCGGGCGCCATCCACATGGGCGACGGGCGGCCCAAAGGCAAAGCGATGGGGACGGTCTTATATATGTTATAATTTATAACAAGATGGCACGCGATCGTTTAGACTTCACATAAACATAAGCCTCATACATAAGTTTGTCTCCGTATTAAGACTGTTCCCAACGCTAAGTCCATCCTTCCCACAAACAGCCCTAATCAGCATGCCACATCAGCTTTCCACTCACTTTTACCCATTCTTCCCATAATCACTTTTTACCCTCAATACTATCCTTCACACAAACACCTTTATTTTTGCATCTCATATTTTTTTTATTAATTTACTTTAAATAAAATATTTAAATTATTGTAAATATATTTAATTAACATAAAATAAAAACAATTTAAAATTTATACTTAAAATTATTATTAATTAACTCATTTTAAATTATTATTTAATTAACTCTAACTAATTACTTTAATACTAGACATGTAAAAATAATTTTAATATATATTTTTATTTAATTAACTCATTTTAATTAAAATTTTATATTTAAATTATTATATTAATTAAAAGATTTTAAAATATTTGAATTAAAAACATTTTAATTTAATTATTTATGGTGGTTCTAAACAATAACGATATATATATAAACATTCAACGGGCCGGAGAAGGACGCGCGATAGGAATAGTCTAAACAATAACTTGGTATTTTGGCTTTTCTTTTTGCGCTAACGATTTAATCTTATAACATAACGATTAAATCCGATTAAATAATGATTTACATAAATTAATAACCAATCAAAACTTAAAATTACGGTACATACATGTTGAATGTTTATATAACACATACAATTATTTCATCAATGTTATCTTGGCCCCGACACTTGTTGTGAAGACATGTACGAAAACGAGTTCGGGGACGCACTCAGACTACTACTATCAACGGTTGCGACCATAAACCCGCCTGGTATCTCGATCTCCGCCTCGGTGACAACCGTTGACGGCTCGGTGAACCTCCTACCGTAAAACCTCAAAAAGTTCAAAGACTCCAACCGTGGTTCACCCACCGGCAAAGTCCCTTCTAGCATCGCCACCACGTTAGCCATCGTGGGTCGCAAGGATGGGTCTTCGTGCAAGCAACATAGAGCCACCTTGACTAGCTTCTCAGCTTCATCAATAGTCACACGACCAGCTAACCTTGGTTCCACAAGGTCTAAGTACCTACCCTCCTCGTGCATCTCTAATGCTTGTAAGGGGAAATAAAACGCACGTGGACGAGGACGAGTATGCGACCCCGATGAAATCGAGGACCGATCGTTGGTGCTAGTACTAGGGTTTCCCGAGCCTTGGGTCGGCGCTCGCACACAATTCTTTCTACCTTGAATCAATTCCAATAAAACCATACCGTAACTATACACATCGGTTTTATCTGAGATAGCCGCATTCGTGAGCCACTCAGGCGCTAAGTACCCGCGAGTCCCTCTCATTGTGGTAAACAAACCAGATTGTTCAGGACTTAATAACTTCGACAATCCAAAATCTGAAATCTTTACTTGCATGTTATCATTTAAAAGAATATTTTCGGGCTTCACATCACAATGTATGATCTTATGCTCGCACCCACTATGCAAGTACGCAAGACCACGTGCGGTCCCAAGCGCGATCTCGAACCGCTCTTGCCACTCCATCGGCGGTCCGGGGCAGAAAAGGGTCCGGTCGAGCGAACCCCGGTTCATGTACTCGTACACCAAAAACCGCTCTCGCCCGTGGGCGCAAAAGCCCTTGAGCTTAACAAGATTAACATGATGAATGTTACCGATGATGGCGATTTCGGTACCGAACTCCTTCTTCCCTTGAGCACCCAACGCCGTGATCTTCTTCACCGCGACCACCGTCTTGTCCCGAAGAACCCCTTTGTACACCGTCCCGAACCCACCCGACCCAATCGGGGTACTGAAGTTCATCGTCGCCTCAACAAGGTCTTCATGATCGAATCTCACTGGTAAACCAGCTATCGAAAACAACTCGAGATCATCCGAATACGAATTATCGTTCAATTTCTTTGAATTCTGCTTCATCTTCTTGTTTTTGATCCTTCTATGCATCCAAACGGCAAAAATCGAGATCAAAAGAACTCCGGACACCGGAAGAAGTACTAATCCGATCACCGGAAAACCCGAATTCGAATCATCTTCTTCATTTCGAGATGAAGATGATGAAGATATCACCTTAATGAACCCTAATTTATCATCTGATTTGTTATTCGTGTTCGAAATCATCGACCCCAGATGATTTTCAATCAATTGACACGATCCAGATTGATTCCCATGAAAAAAAGCTAAACAAGAACACCTTTCAGAACAAACAGCTTCACATGTCGATAAATTAACACCAGTGTTCACCGGAGTTATAAAATCAATCGGAAAATACTTCATTCCGGCAGCGAGCTGAACGTAAACATAATTCTCCGACGAGTTCGACCGCCGGAGGGAGTCATCACCACCGCAAGATTCCGGCAACGACTGCGAATTCTCCGACAACGAGCACCCAAATTTCGTCACCGGATCCGTACGAAATCCGGTGGGGCAATAACAACTGCTGCCGGAGCAAACTCCGAGCTTACCGCAGCGGAACGCCGGCCGGCAACTGTCCGCCGGAGACGAAAAATCCGACACCCAATTGTCGTTTGTGTATCGCATGACCACCAGATGACCGTCGTTTGAAATTTTCAATATCCGGTAGTCGGAATCCACCGTCGCCGGAGCTATCATAACCTTTATCACCACCTCCGGCGACGAATCTCCGAACAGGTAAAGACCCGACCCGTTTACCATGAGATAACTAACGGGTTGATTTGAGTTTTTCACAGCTTTTGCATCCATTAACAATCTGTAGTACGTTGAGTTATTCCACCGGAGTACCCCGTCGCCGGAGGTTAGAGTGAATGAATAATCTCCGGCGGAGTAATCCGCCGGAGAATTGGTGGAGATTAACGTTCCACCCACCGGAAATCTTTGCCCTGTGACGATTGTATCCATCGGATGATCAAAAGATTGCCACAAAGTTTTATTTAAACGATCAAAAAGGACTAAATTGCCGGAATCTTGAAGGTGTAAGGACCCTACGGCGGATGAAAACTCCGGCGTTGACCAGATGGGTTGACCGTCGTCATCGTGGATAGTGATTCCGGTGAAGGAGAGGCGGAGTTGGCCGGAGTTGGAGATGGGGTGGTGGCGATTGGCGGCCCAGACGACGGTGTGGGTGGCGGAGTGGTAGATGAGGAGGTAGAACGACGGTGAAGTGGGCTGTGGGTTGAGGATCGCGGCGGTGTAGGTGCGGTGGGGTGACCGGAGGAAGTCGCCGGAGTTGTCGATTTGGAGGAAGTGGGAGGTGGTGTAGTTGGGGGTGATGACGCCGGTGTAGATGGTGGCGGAGTGGGTGGTGGTTATTAGGGTTAGGAGAAGGAGGATGACGGTGGTGGTGGTGGTCGTGACGGTGGTGATGGTGGTGGTGACGGTGGTGGTGGTGGTGGTGGCCATCCATGCAGTGGGAGAAATGGTCGCCGGAGAAATTTTTTAATTTGAGGTGATTAAAAATGGTGGTGAGTGACAATGTGGCATTATTGTGATGGTTTTGGTGGATGTAAGCGTTGACTTATGGTGTAATTTGCCTCCTTTTTTAAATAATTTGTTTTGATAATACATGCTTACGTGGCTCCTTTTTTAAATATTTTGTTTTGATAATGCATGCTTACGTGGCGGTTTGCTAACGTGAGCTAGGTTACGATCTTACGTTTGATTCAGTTAAAAAGTGTAAATCTGGTGAACAAGAATCTTTTTGTATGAGCTCTCGGGGTATTGAAAGTTTTAGGTTTGACGTATGCATTATTAAAAGGTTGTGTCGATCGCTCGAGTTTTTTAATAAACGGTTCGTATAACAGCAACCTCAGTATTGGTAGAAGGAACTGTTATATTTGAAAGAGGTTAAATTTTATTTAGATGAAAAATGAGGACTAAAAAGACAAATGTGTATTAATATGTGTGGTATTTGGTAGGTTTTTAAATTACGAGGGTTATAGTGAAACTTTTTTATTAATATTGAAAAGGATTAGTCACCAACAGAGGATCTTAGTTGTAATTAGATTTTTGTTTTGTTTTTGTTATATTTACGATTTCTACCCTTAAGTATTTTTATTTTGTGATTGTGACCAAATAAAAGATTATTTATAATAGTTCGTCTAGAATGTTATAAAGATTGAGGTGTCTGCATCCACGCATGACAATATTTAAATTTAATTAGACGCTGATAAGTTTAAAGAAAATCAAAATTAATATTCTTCTCGAGTTATTAAAGAACAAAATCAAAATGTGAATATTCAATAGTATATAATCTAAATTTCTGAACACATGATCAAATATACTATTTAATTTGTACTATATGTATACAGTGTTATAAATATGATATGCAAAATTGCAAAGTAATTTTAGAGGTTGGCACTTGTAAATAGTTGTAATCATCATCTTGCAATCAGATAAGCAGGCTTAAACAATGAAAATAGCATCCACTAATAATCATTAGTATTCATATAATTGTTAAAGTTCTTTACCTTTTTTTTTAACGGCCAACGAATAATTTTTTAAGCCCAGTCACCCGGGTAAACCCAATGGGCCCGCGAACACAGACAGCGCTGGTGACCCGGCTCGCCCACCATTCCAAAGGAAACCCACCACCTAAAGGCCCACTGTGGTAAAACCCTTGGCCCACTAAAAGCATATTGCACCTAGTAAGACTCCAACACATGACCTTTACTTTGGAAAGTTATAGGGTGTCTCCTCCTAAACTATTTTAAGCCTTTCACTGTTTATAACATAAGCTGCCTAGAATCACACGAAATATCAATATGTTTGAGACTTCCAAAAACAAATATGATATTGGTACCATTTTGCTTACACACATGTGCATATACACTAGATACACATTGTTATCTTTTGTCTATAAATTGTAGGAGAGACATGAAAAAATCAAATAAAGACGAGAGCCCTAAGAGATATCCCGGTGGTAAAACTCCCCTCTATGCGAGAGACAAAGGGTTCAAATACAAGATACAAACATCAAAGAGAGAATTCTATTTTTTATTCTAATTTCAATTTTATACTTTTTATTGAAGCACTATGTGTAATTACTTATGATTTCAAAATGAATACACACACATATATGTATGTGTGCATATACATGTACATGTATGTAAGTATATATATTGTATATACATGTGTGTACCTATCAATTATTTTATTCAAAGGAGCTTAAAGTACATTATCTTGAAAACATTGACATCTTCCTTGATGTTGAATGTTGACATCATTAATTCATTATTTAATTGATATCCATAACTCCCTTCTAGGGTAAAATTGAGACATTGTAACGGGTCATATTGCCAGGTTGTAACTTGTAAGACCAAGTTTTAGAAGTTATGAAAAGCCCACCAGGGGCCCACTTATTTTGGTGGGAAGATGGAAGTTGACAAATTGACAACTTTGCCATTATTAGGCCAACATTTTCATATATTCAACTGTGTTCAAGAAATTAAGAGCCTATTTTCCCATGTAACACCACTACATTCACATACAATGTAATAATAATGATCATAAATTAACACAATTATGAAATATCATAGTCATTTGATTCTCTCAGTTTTAGAAATTTGTTCAACTTTTGATGCTACATGTATTTGAGCTAAAATCCATCTGTATAGCTAAAAAGATCGGTATTAAATGAGCTTCTTTTTCTCGAAGAAAGATTTCAAGTGCCAAACTTGCAGACCCGCGACTGATAAGCATATGAAAAGTGAAAGAAAACTCAACCATGCCATTCTTGAGTTTGTGACTCTGTTAAGCTCTTGCATCTCTCGTTCCCTGTGATAAACATATGTAACGCGTGTTAATAATAAATGGGATGACAAAAATGCGCTCAAGAATTCAAAGACGCATGTACCCTTGACGAGGTTCCAAAATGGTTGACATACCTGCTCATTCAAGATGAACTTTCTTTCTTTTTTTCTTGGTATTTTTGCAGTAATAGTTTATTTGAAACAGAAACCAAATAAGTTGAAAAAGTAAATCATTCATTGACTATATCCCATGAAATTGTAATATTTGACCCTTTCATGTATATCAATATCAAGAAATTTGTAGACCTGCTCATAAAGATATAATAATATATGTTTGACCCAAATCAACCACATCAATTTATTTTTTGTAACCATTGTGGCATGAAATTGTACTATTGCAATTTCAAGGGGAAGTAGTACTACAAGCAAAATATTAATGATGTTTTGGAAGGTTAAACTCCAACTTTTAACCAACACTATCGACTTTTGAAATACTATCATACCGTTTTGCCTTTACAATAGATGGGAGAATGAATATTTTGGTGGATTATTCACTAACCTTTCTCTGAGATAAAACATTTCCTCATGAATCGAAGTGATAGTTTCTGCAAGTTTCTTCAGCTCAAATTCCATTGCCTGAAAATAAGGAATTTGCCAAAAAGGAAACAGTAAACGAAAAAAAAGTTTCAATCTCAACTGAACTCGGGCTATGTTTATCTCTAGCAGGTAGTGTTAATATAAGGTTAGCTAAAATGAAACGGGTCTAAAGTCGGCAAATTGTACCTCTTTATGCATAAAATATTCTAATTATCTTATTTGAAAAATTAAATTATATTGAAATAATCATAGTCCTTGCATCCAACTTAAACAAAAAGTACTTGTATTGACCCGACCCATTTTGGCATGTTAGCCAACCAGATTGACCCAGCCATTTTGCCATATCTAGTATGATTCAATACATAGAATGCAAAAAAAAGAGGCAACTACATGCTAAAAGTAGATACAAGTTAAACGATCATTGATAAAGTTATTTAACTATTTTAGTTTAATCGTGGGCTCTGTTTTATTGCCCTTGATTATTGACTGTATCTTTTGAATCCAATGTTTGATCATTTGGCAAAGTTATTTTATATCAGATAACCTCTTTGTTATCAGAAGTCATTACAGAATATTGACAGCATCTATATTGGTACACATATTTCTTCTAATCTTCAATAGTCTAGAAATTTAACAAATAGTCAACTTATATTAGCAAACTATGTCTATATAAACTTGCATGTGTTTAGGGACAGAGTGAGGAACTTAATATTATGAATAAGATAGCTGATTGGTATGGGTTTGAATACCTATATGCTTTATGTTGTCAATCAGTTTAGTTTAAGATGCAACACTAGATGCATATATCTAAATTAAACTTGGAAACTCTCTTTGAAAGAAAACTCAATATTTTCACAGGTGGCAGGACATTCTAAAAAAAGAAATGTTATCTATGACGGAACAATATATAACATATTTGTTATATGAAATCTAAATGAAGAAAATAACAAAAAAATGTTGCATTCCAACCCAACCAGACATGGCAAACTTTAAAACGCCCTAAACATTTACAAACTTTCACCTGTAACACAAACCAGGTGACCCGCCCATTTTGACCCGTCATTATGTTCTGAACATTGTTACAATGCTGATCTTTGCAAATCAGAGCTTTTTGCGACTACCATATCACAATAATTAAAACCTAAGTTCATTTGCATAATAGGACATCTACATGTTAAAATAAAAAGTAGAGAAATAATAATACTAACACACATGCAAAACCTTATATGTCCTATGAAAGATGGATTAATAATCTTACATCTACTGAACCTTTCTTGGCAACATTTGACCAATCTTTAGCAGCTACACCAGACCTCCAATCGAATTCAACGGGAATTTTAAGCGGCGGTTGGTGATCAATGGCGAAAAAGCAAGCCATATAATCTCCAGCCTCAACAGCCTGAAAAGCAAATTGACCCGATTGCACCTTCTCAGCAGAATGATAGCTATTCCCATAAGCTGAAGTCACCTGCATTACATAAAAACAGTAACCAATGCAACAATCCAATCAAATTGTATGCCAAGAGACAAACAAATAAGGTCAAAAGAATCATATATACGTATATAAACCGAATAACATAAGATTACAACAAAAACTACATACAAAATCCACAATTTCCAGCAAAATCCAAGCAAGATCTATATAAAATTCACAAATTAAAACAAAGATCATGATCTATACCTGTAATTCAAACTGAAATCTCATATGGACCATCATATATCAAACACAAGATTCACACAAGAAATTACATTCAAGAAAAAGTCTTTAGACAAATGTAAAATCCCCAATTCAATATATAAGAACACGAAATATTAAATACTATAATCCAAAACATACAAGATGTACAAAGTTCAAACTTCAAACAAATAGTAATATAACAGAGTTCAAAAGACAACCATACACAAACAAACCGTATACCAACGAAAATATTAAGCAAAACAACTAGGGTTCGATGATAAAGACGAATCATGCAACACAGAAGCAATATCGAACAAACCCATATTACTATCTGCTAAAAAAAGCGAAATTAGCATTCAAAATTAGTTATTCAACTGACCCTGAGAGTGATTCTGTGAGATTCGGGTAAAGGCTGTCCTTCATTGGGATTAACAACGGAGTAATGACCAACAGTCATCGAATTGCTCTTGATATCTTCTGCTATGCATTTCGTGTGACCCGATTCGAGCTCGAAGCGTATTGAATGAGCGATTGTGGATAAAAGCCCTATGATTACAGTGATACAGAGAGCGAATCTTTGAAGCTTCATACTTGACGATTATCTTGATCTGCTGTTGGTGATTTCAAGTGGTGATTTCAGTTGTATTTTGGGATCTGTTGAAAGGAGATGATTTCGTGATGTTTGCAGACTTTGAAGAATCAAAAACCGAAATTGACCGAGAGTCAATGAGCTTTCAATCGCTGCAATCGCATTTGTGTTCTTTTGATTTTCACGGGTAAACAAGAAGGGGGTGAAGGTGGGCCGGTTGTGGACCGGGTCGGACCCATATCAATTTGGGTTGGAACGTTTGGCGGTTCGGGTTAAAGATGCACAAAACCGGTTCTT
Source organism: Flaveria ramosissima (assembly GCA_025215565.1). NCBI lineage: Eukaryota > Viridiplantae > Streptophyta > Magnoliopsida > Asterales > Asteraceae > Flaveria > Flaveria ramosissima. The sequence goes on from CM046032.1 coordinate 50,536,627, forward strand.
TTTCTTAAGTGGTTACAATATCGGGTTCTGGTCGGATTTGAAACCGGTTTCTGAAACAAACCGATTTGGTTGTACATGTCTGGTTTGATGGCGCTTAAGATTTTTCAGTATAGACCAGCCGTAAGAACGTATTGTCTTTATAGCTTGCATTGTATGTACCCGTACTTCATGCTTTTTTACCTAATCAAACAAAGCAACAACTTCGTAATAGTGAAACAACTTCGTAATAGTGATGGGGCACTAATGGGTTCACCTAAAGGGCTCAGCGGGTCACCGACGCCAACCCTACAGGCTTAAAAAGATTGGGGTTGGGCGGGTTCAAGAACCCGATTGAGAGAGTAAGGGTGTGTTCAAGATTGGAGTGTGAGGTGACACCATTTGATATTTGATTGGGTAGAGAGTTTTACACCCATTTCAATTTGGGTTCAAAGAGTTTATTTTTGGTCATGCAATATAACATCTATTTATTGGTTAATTGAATTGTTTCGAAAGGTTCAATGAGATTGATGATTTTGAACATATGGAACGTATTATTATTATTGTAGGAGTTTTACACCCTTTTCAATTTTGGTTCATCCTCATGTTACTGTTGTTTTTACTTTAGTCCATTTCATTTTTGCTTGGATCGGTCAAAAGTAGAAAATAATAGATTGTAAAACACCTAAACGAGTTATATTTGTTAAAACTAATTACATAGACTTTAAAACACTTACAAGCTACCTGTAGTCTATGATATTCTCACCTGTTTCGAGGAAGAAACCTTTTAGCACAACCATTTGAAACTACTAAAAATAAGAAGGATTTTTGTACTTTGATGAACTTTGACTCATGTAACAAAAAGCTCTATCTTTTATCTACATTTTACACACATTTTAATATGTTGAAAGTAAGCATAACTCAATCGATCTATCCGTAACTAAATAATCACAATCATCATATTTATTTGCTTAGTTTTATTACTGGCATTAGCATAAATTCTCAATGTCATATCACAATCGTCATATTTATTTGTTCAGTTTTCTACTGGCATTACCATAAATTTACAATGTCGCGTCACCGGTGAACTGAATCGCTTGTTAGATCGGGGTTTTTAAATTTATTTGTTTATTTTTTTTTCCTCTAAAATCTTGTTTACTATTTCATTCTCTTATTATATCTATCAAATTTCATTCATTATAGACTTCATATGTTGAAAAAAATTTAAAAACTAGTTTTATTGTATCAACCTTTAAATTTTATTCATTATAGACTTCATATGTTGAAAAAAAATATAAGAATTAGTTTTATTATATCAAGCTTTAAATTTTATTCATTATAGACTTCATATCTTGAAAAATCTTAAAAACTATTATTGTATCAAGCTTTAAATTTTATTCATTATAGACTTCATATTTTGAAAATATTTAAAAGCTAGTTTTGTTATATCCAGCTTCCTATAATTAATTATAGACTTCGTATGTTGAAACTTTTTAAAAGCTAGTCTAACCAGTTGTCAAATAAGATGATCGGTTATAATTTATGAAAACAATACCAACATGCATCAACTTAACAAGTGTTTTTCTCTTCTAGTTTTAACCCATTTCAAACCGTTTGGATATGTTGTTTGGAACCTAGTGAACCAAAATTTAAACCCTATGACCTGGTTTTATCCATTGGGAACAAATTTACCATGAAACCATGCTCAGGATCTGCTTCCTTATGGCTTTATTTGTTTGTTTTTCTATTAAAAGAATGAAAACTGAAATCAAAAACACACATTGCCTAATACTCTAAATGCTTTGATGTTAATGCAGCAAATTAAACAACAAAATGAACCAACTTGAAAAAGAACACTATTATCATCTTCAACAATGCGTAAAACTTCTAGAGAGGTAACAAAGTAGCTATTAGAGCATCTCCAACGCAGCATTTTTGAGTCTACAAACACGAAAGAAAGAGGGAGACGACGCTACCAATGTGAAGGACAGGTGTCCGTCCCCACAAACACCCTCGCACACATAGTGTGAGAAGGAGAGGAGAGAGACACCGCGCCCGTATGCATTTTTAAAAGCAACCTCATTGGTGATAATCTAATGCATGCCCATGAGTCTATGAGTCTTAAAACCTAAAAAAGACTCCAACTTTCAATCTTTCAATCTTTCATATTGTTCATCCCCAAATCAAAAATCCCCACATACATGAATCAAATCAAGAATCACCATGTTAGAACACCCATTCAATTTCAGCTCATACCATTTGATCAATTCTAACAAAATACAGATAATTACTCATATCATCATTCTACATTCAATCAAAGATTCAAAGCTCAATCTTTCTTCATAAACCAAAACTACTCTGTGTAAGAATAATACAAGATCATCACCCAAGTATCTTATTTCAAAATTCAACAAAGATTATCACTAATTCAACACTTTAACCTCTCAATCACCTCAAAAAAATCCTTAATTTATCAACCCCACCAAAATTCAAGAACTCACCGACCTCTGTTTCTCCTCCACCGAATCAAACGCCGTCGCCGTCGCCGCCGTCTCCGCCGCCTCTTTCTCCTTATTCAATTGGTTAATAGCTTCTTGCTCCGCCGCCTTCTCGGCTAGCAAAATTGGGCCATAATAATCGGAATTAGCCTCCATACATTTCTTCAAAGCTGAAGTAGCTTCGAAGCATTTATCGACGATATTGTCGTTGTTCTTCTCGCCTTCTTCGATGCAGTTTTCCCAATTGATGAATGCTTCTTTGCACGCACCGCCTTTCATGAATAAGCAGAATCCGCATTCTCCTTCTTCTTCTTCTTGTTGTTCTTGATTTGTGATCTCTTCGGTTGTTGGTGATGGATCTTTATCTGGGGTTTTGGGTTCTAGGGTTTTAGGGTGGTCGGCGGTGGGAGTGGATGGTGGGGTTTGAGATGTATCGGACGGGGATGACGACATAATGGTGGCGGTGGTGGTGGTGACGGTGGTGGCGGTGGTGGCGGTGGTTAGGGTTTAGTTGGGTTGAATTTGAAGGAGATGAAGAAGAAGGTATTGGGAAAACGTATTCCCATGGTTGAAACCCAAAGTTCACCACTTAAACCCTCTCGTAGGCGGTGTTTATTATTATTATTTTTTTGACCATTAGTTTCTACTTAGGGATTAGCAACCCAAACCAAACCGATATCGGTACCGAATTATTTTCGGTACCAATTCGGTACTCACTCACTTTTTGATGTTTTTGAGGTTGGTACTTTTGGTTCGGTACGTGTCGGTATTTTACCAACTTTTACCTTCAAATACTGTAGTTATCGTACCGTACCGAGCATTTTCAATATAGTTGCCCAATTTTGGTGATTTTCGGGATCGGTACTTTCAATTCGGTACGGTACCGGTACTGAACTCATCCCTGTTCTACTCATGTTTTACGCAGGCTTGATTTTAAATACACTGATATGAAAACGTTGGATGAGTTGCTTCATGGGCTAGTTAAAAGTTTGTTTGTTTTTCTTTCTCTTTTTTCAGTTATCACAATGATACACATACTCAACTTTAATAATTATAAACTCTTTTACTATCAAACATCCATTGCATTCATTCTTTTGTTATGACATACTTTATGTGTGGCTACCTAGGTAGTCTTAGTGCATGTTTGGGAGTGTTTTTCAAAAGCAACTTATGACTTTTTGGAGGGGTAAAAAGACAAAAATACCTATCCAGAAGTCATAAGAAGTTAGAAATTGTAACTTCTAGTGACTTCTGGAGGGGTATTTTTGTCTTTTTACCCATCCAAAAAGTCATAAATTGCTTTTCAAAAGCAATCCCAAACATCCCCTTACTTTTATGCTATCACATCCTTATTACACCACTACATCTGCTAATGGCATAGAAAATAATCACATGTAGTTATATATAAAGGTGTACAAAGTAGTTTTTTTCAAACCGGTTTGGGTTTTAAATCGAACCGGGGTTTTTTTTTGTCTTGGGGTCAAACTGGTTCGGGTTACAAACCAGTTTAACTCACTAAATACTCGAACCTCTCAAACCGATTTGGACCGGTTTGAAACCAGTTTTTTTAAATAAACCGGTTTAATCGGTATTTTTTTAACCGGTTTTGGGTGTAAGGCTACCAAACTGGTATACAAACCGACGGTTCGGATTGAAGCCAAATCGGTTTTTTTCAAACCGGCCCGATTTTTTTACCGGTTTCCCCCGCACCAGTTTTTTATACCTCTAGTTATATATTGAGAATTGTGTACCTAATATTCTAAATTTAGTAAGGGAAAAAATAGAAAGATGGAGTCAGTGGGCCTAGTTAGTTGGGTATGTAGTCCAGTCTTGCCGTCTTATTAGATCAATAAATGTTCTAAAAACAAAATGGGCCAAACTTGGGCTTATTATAAAGACTATGGCCACAAGGCCTACATGGGCAATAAGCAATTGGTCTTAAAACACACACAAATTTAAGGGAAAATAATCATTCATTGCTATATAGAAAATTATACTCAAAACTTTTATAATTGTGATATAATGATAACAAACAAGCAATACAATGTATTACACATATTGAATAAATATAATATTAAATAAATAGGAAAGAAAAATTAAGAATTATAAATCTATATTTTGGAGAAATTAGTCACCTTCTCAAAGCTAGTTATATCTAAAATTTTCTAGAAGGTTAATAATGAAAACAAAATATATTAACCTAAAACTAGTTCATTTCACTCTTATAAAACAAGTTAGCTCTCAATGTATCATATATTTTTTAAATTGAATAATCTACTTCAGAAAAAAGAAACAAAAACTTTAGTTATATTGCTGCTACAGTCTAGTATAATGACATGACAAGATAACTTAAATGTGAATTTTATATTTTATTGCACATTGAGTACACATACATTGAACAAAATTTCACTTTCAATACTCAAGAAATAATCAATGTGTACCAACCATTAACATTATATGCACAGCCATTAATAATGTATTTAGGACAGCAAATTACAAAGCCATTTTTGACTTTTGAGCCACGATTATTAGAGAACCTTTTTTGTCACCTCATGGTGAAAGAAACAATAACAAATGCCAATGGATGCAATTCATTATTGTCGTCTTAAGGTGCGGAGATACTTATGTGTTACACCAATAAATTAATACATTCGAAAATAACATGTGGAGACTTCATACATGATTTAAATATGGCTTTTATTCTTTTTATTTTTTATGTTCCTGCATGCATTCATTCATTTTATCGTAATTCATCTGCATTAATTACAAGAAAACGAGTATCATCGATGGCTTATCATTGATGATTTATCACCAAAACGGTATCCCATTACCAAAAGTAAAAAAAAAGCAAGAAAAGAAAAGAAAAGTAAAAAATATCCCACAGTAAATAATAATTGATTACTGAGAGATCACTAATGGGCATTATAACCTACTAAAATTAACTATGGTGACATAATGTATGTATGAATTTTCATCACAGATGATGATAAGTAGACGAAGAACAATCCTTTCAAATCAATTGAAGAGTAAACCGATTGGTCTTTGTATATGTGAATGAGGATAACAAATCCATTTGTCTTTATCACACATGACGCCATTAAAGTGAGTAGTGGAAAAGAAGAAGTTGAAGGCAAATAAGATGATATGAGAAGCAAAAGATGAACAAATATGTCTAGTTATTTTTCTGAGGACTAGTTCATTTTGCACTCTAACATCAGCCAGTATGTGTGATGTTTTTGCATGTATGTAATATATATTGTAATTATGTTTTATATTGACTTATGGTGTCAACATGCGTGAAATAGTATGTTACGACGAATACTTAAATTAATTGTAATGTTATTGTGGGTTGTGACTTGTTCTTGTGTATACATAAGGACAACAAGTACGTAGATTGATATGATTGACATTGTGCATGACATTAGAAATCGCTGAAAATCACATCGCCAACAGCCTTCTTTCTGATGGAAACCATTGAAGAATTACTGATGAGAATTTCCTTAGCTAAAGGCTTCTAATGATTTTTCGTCGGTGAAAGGCATACGCTTTTGCTATTTTAATACCCTTTTGTTGATATGTGTAGAGTACCATCACGCATAAACACTACTACAAAATCTTAATTTAATCTTTATAAGATGAGAGTCATATAACATCTTGACGTGATCAAGAAAGTAATATTGCCTAGTTTGTAACGAGAGAACCGTTATGAAGGCACTCATTTGTAAAAAAGAAAAAAAAACATTTTTTCATATCTTTGAATAGAACCTGGTTTATAGTAAGAAGCTAAACTCTAATATATCTAAAAGATATAATAAGGTTATAAAATATAACATGACTTGCTTACTAATCAACTGAGTTCTATTACATTAAAAAAAGTCAAGTACTTCTAAAATGTTTTAAAAATATAACAAAAGTCAGTGTCTATCAATCAACCGAGTTCTATATATTTAAGAAACTTAAAAGTAAAGTTTTTGACCTTTTAGCTTATAAGTAATGTGTTCTGTCATGCTAAAATTACAACCAATTAATGATATTATCAAAGGCATATAGTGTCCGATTTTATGTTAAAACGAGGTTCTATTAACCTAAAATGGGGTCTAGAGAGAATTTTGAACCTTGCCATATACTTTCAACTCACCCTAACTCTATGTTTTAATAATTTTTTTTTTCATTTTTCTGTAAATAAAATTATGTCTTTGCATGATTTTATCTTTAAACATTGGTATGTAATTCCTAATGCTTATACTACTAAGCTTTTATCAAAGCATTTATTTTTGTGAATTTGTAATTTTGAATAAGTCCTTAAGTTTTTCTATCATTAACTGTTTGAAAACTTGTTGACTAATTGAATTTTCACACACACACCGTGAGGTTCTTTATCTGCCTATTATTGATTTTTTCAACTAGTTCTTTTGGATAGTTAAGTGATTGTATTTTGTTCGTTATAAATATGTGTAGATAAATCAAAATTAAGCGATACAATGTTTCATTAAACAATGTATTAGTTTTCCAATTAAAATAGTTGGTGGTTCATTATAATAATAGGTTGTAAATAGTTTCTACTATTAGCTTATGTGTAAATAGGAACTAGTTACTACTATAATTGGTTATCACCAATAGGAACTAAGTTTTTACTGATTGTTGGGCATCAACTCGAACAACAACTCTTAGTAATCACGCGATTCTTACTGACCGCTTGGTTATGTTGATTGCGTAGTTACTTCTGATACTTTAGTCACTGGTAATAAATAAGTTACTACTAATATGATTGAACCTTATTTAAATTTTATTTGTTCGATCTTAAGTAAATCCAAAATATCTAAATGTACTGATGACATTGAAATAAGCAATATTATATGTGTACCAACATACTAAATTTAAGTATCACATGTACGTTTTTATAACCGATTGAAATGCTATCACAAAGATGAAATGTCCTTTACATATAATACTTACTCTTGCACCTTTTTTGAAAGATGAAATTCAAACCTTCAATAATAAGTGACCGAAGAACACCTTAAATACATTTTATACTTTAGGTCAAAGACGCATTAAATTTAAGGATTCATAAGGTAAAATAGGAAATATGACACCGGTCTTAAGTTGGTATTCATATTGAAATAAAAAGAAAAGCTGATCGATTGTAATAACTTTCCATAGCGACATAGATACATGCAACCATCACTGTCACAAGAAAAACTATCATTATCATTACTTGTATTAAAAGTGAAATAACACAAATAAATGCCAATTGAACCCACCACCATGGGGTAGGAAATTAACTAGCAACTTACATAAAACAAAAATAAAAAATCCATATATTGAATGTTAATCGGGGACCATTCTTATATGTTCTGCTAATAATAAATATAATTATACAAATATTTATGCCGTCTTTTATTCAACTTTTAATGGTATTTTCTTTGTTAATCATTATGTTTGATATTGTGTATTTAAATAGAGGCATTTAATTTAATATACACAAATTAAAATAAAATAAACCGTACAAAACCCTCCACATTGACTATGTGAACTTCATATCTATAAGATTAATCATACATGTTTAGAGACGACTTTACCATATAAATTTGATCGACATTCAACGTTTAATAAACACTAAAATGTGTTGTGGAAGTTATAAAATATTCACAACATATAAAGGTATCTTAAACAAGCAGGTTAAAAGTTTGTACTCACAGTTCTCAGTGAAAAAAGATCCAATCTATGCAAAATGTTATATATGGCGAGAATACACAAAATAAAAAATATTATCTGTTTTTCAATCTTAACGTACAACTTTATTCAATTTAGTTTACTTTAAAAAAAACTTTAGATGTATAAAGTTTTATAAAACACGAAATATATTGTTTCAATATTCTTTTTTTTTCCTACGAAACCAAGTCATTTTATTATGTGTTAACAAGGTTTATTAGATTTCACTGCAACTCATGGAGGAATTCCACATATTGAATATATATTTGGAAACTATACAGAAACTACAAAGAGCTAGATTAAATGGATTCAAATATATATATTTTACATTAAGAAACGTTATAGTTCATATATATAGGTGAAGAATTAAATACTATATTAAATATTATTCACGAGTGCATGTATTAAATATTGTGAAAAACAACCTTTGATCTTAAAATTTAAACTTAAATTAAAAATATATAACAGTAAAGATTAATACAATTTTATTTCCATTTCACAAGTATTTTTTTTCTAGTTAATTAATTTCTTTTTCACGTTAATTATTAAGCACTCTAAATCTTCGTCATTTATTTCTTACTAAACCCGAGTGATACTTTTGGACGACCGATTAAATAACTACCTCAAAATTTGATACAACACATGTGGATGATGAATTTATGATAGGTAATTTCTATAATTCGAAAAGTTATGGTACCTAAAAAATAGTGGAAAGATGTTTAACATAATATATGAGTAGTATACATTAATACATATGTACATCAACCAAAATCTCATGTGATTTAAGTATATTATACTGTTAATTTGCGCAGGTGTATTTAATTTGCAAGACAAATACCCTTTAACGTTATATTGTATGCAAGATAACAACCATACACGCCTTTATAAATATATGCATACAAATGCACAAAACACATGCATGAATGTGAATTATGTATAAAAAATACAGCCTTAATATGTTTTGGCTATATGGCAAATATAAGTCAATATCGCCTTTCTTCATGGTAATTTTTTTAACACTGTGTTTATGGCACAAGCTCATGATTGTGTTAACTCTACCCGTTTGCAACATGTTTTCTCGCGTCATGTTTACAAGCCATGAGAGCTAGTTTATCGGGCTATCTTTGGCGCCAATGCATATTTGATACGTCTCTGTTAATTATTTTCACGACAGAGTTACTACATCCTTATTTATGTTGATGAGTTAGCTTTTAAACATAACAAAATACTACAAATCTCCACTCTTATATTATCTATTTATCCTTTACAAGTCTTTTGAAGATGTGCTTTCTATTTAAACTAAGGGTGAGAAATAAAAATAAATACTGAATCATGGTTCTATTAAGATTCTTCTATAATCACTGTTATGGGTTGGTTACAGTTATAGATATGTGTATAAATAATTGAATATACCAAATCAATATTAGAGCAAACCTTTACATTTTTTAATATGTTATATGTCGAAAAAGTATTGTTATAATTATTTTATGAGAACATATTAGTTGTATATTATTCTTGAAAAGTTTAAATGATTTTGCTAATATTTATTTCGGCAAAGATATCACTGGATTTACCGGCCAAGTGAAATCCATCAACGTCTAAACTGAATTAACTAACCAAAGCATCTTTTCCATTAACTAAATTAGCCCATGTCGTTTGTAATTAACCAAAACTTGAAGGTTAAGAAAACCAAAACCTAACGCTTATGAAAATCTAAAAACTAGAACATAAGTTGTAGGTTCAGTTTTAACCAATAATAACAAATAACTAAACAAAATTGTCCATGTTCACCGCAAATGTAAACACACGCGTTAAATAATTTGTTAAAGTATTTAAATAAGATGTATTTAAAGTAAACTCAAACTCAACCTTGAAGAGAGTGGTTAGATTGAGTAGTTTAGTAGTAATGTAGATAAACTGTTCAAAAAGAATAATAAGGGAAGGTATGTTATAGTAAAGAATATGTAGCAACTATATCTAAATAACATTAAAGTTTATTAATTATTATTATTCGGTTACAACTTATAAGAACACAATAAAATTAGGTGATATATTCACCGAATTCATTGTATTCGTTGTTCTTACCCAGGTTGTCTTTATGAATATTGTGTTTACAAAATAGACGAAATTGATGAATTATTTGCTAATTTATCAAGAATGTTACTCCAATAGTTGTTATCATCTTCAACATCACCACCAAAACTCCTTCCGCTCACATCGTTGACCAAATGGTTTGTAAAAGCATCCATCAAATAGTTGTCTTGATATATCATGTCACTCACCTCGAGTGGGTTTTGATTTCCTTCATCTTTTAGGCTCTCGAGAATAACGTTAAACGAACTGTCTAATACTTTTAAATTGTTTGTATGAGTTTCTGTTTTCATATCGTTGGGAGCTGATATATCAACTCGTACAGTTTGATTGTTAAAAGTCTCGAGTCTACTTAAATCAGTTAGCTTACTTAAAGTAATACCTTGCCATGCTTTAAGCACATCAAGGCATATTGGTTGTGACATTGAACGTGATGACATTGAAGACTTGTTGGTTAGGGGAGTCGAACCATAATGGAATCGTTGGTAAGAGTTGGAGCAAACCCTAGGCGGCCCGCGGACAAGCCTAGCCTCGGCTTCAAGACGAGCATTCTCCCACTGTGTCATATGACTCAAGTTGGTATTGACAGCGCTTCTTGACTTGTGGGTGATTGGGTCAATACCCATTTTGGTTAATCGCTTCTTGAGATGTGTGTTCCAGTAATTCTTGATCTCGTTGTCTGTTCTTTTGGGTAAATAAGTTGCGATAGCTGACCACCTACGTATCGTGTAGATAAATTTTAAAAAATATATAATCAACTAAATAATTAAGCCGTTAAAAAGTAATATATATATATATATATATATATATATATATATATATATATATATATATATATATATACATATATATACATATATTTACACGCACATATCATTCTTAAACTAGTAATTAATCTAACTCTTGAAATTTATTCATAGAACCAATATATACTAAATTTGATTTCAAATACATAAGATACAATATATATATATATATATATATATATATATATATATATATATATATATATGTGTGTGTGTGTGTGTGTGTGTGTGTGTGTGTGTGTGTGTATGTGTGTATGTATATACTATCTATAAAGCATATGCGAGTTACTTTATTAAATGCGTAAGATACAACCATTTTTAGGGTAAAATAATACTAATAACATTATGTACATATTACCTTTTATAATTAGTTATAGAACAACCCTACATTTAGTACCTACATATTTACATTATCTACCTATAAACAAAAAAACTAAATTTGTTTTAAGATATTAGCTATATATTTTAATATATAAATTAAAAAAAACTTTTTGAGACTATAATTGTAACATATGTTTTTTTCACACGTTTTTGTGTAGATTTTTTACTGAACCAACCTGTATTTTATTAGGTAAAATAAGTTAATACGTAAATATACAAGTAATCATGCAGAAGTCATTTATTTGGAGTTTAAATTTCAGCTTAGAAAAAATATAATAGACTTTCGTAAAAATACTACAATAATAACAAAATACTAATAGCACGTGCCGGATGTAAAATATCGCCCCAACACATCGTGCCCGCTGCATCACGCAGGTACCCTTCTAGTATTAAAAACCAACTTGAGTGCTGTAATAGCTTTTGTGGTTTTAATTTCAAGTTTGGTCACCTAGGTTTTAGCATTTTGTCATGTGATCACCCACAAGGTTTTTGGTGAAATGACATTTGTGTTAATTTTACCATAAAACTTTTGTTTTTCAAAATTTCCGCCTAAAGTTTAATAGTTCTAGTTATATTTTTCAAATTTCATTTTCACCTCTTTAGCATAAATAAGTTACGCTTTAAATCCGTTTTATTTTTTAATAATTTCATCTTTCTATAATATTTTCCGGTCATTAACTAAAAAAATTCACGGTTGTCTTCATTTTTTTGTCAATGCTCCAATACATTTTTTTTAAAATGAAGGTGTATTCAAAATCAAGTGTTTTTTGTATCATAGACTGTAACGAGTGCAATTGCTGTTGTGATACTGCGACAAACTGAATCGATTATGAGTGAACGTTATCGTTGCCGGTATAGGTATTATCGGAACCAATATCGGTATTCGCTTTTGTGGTTTTCAATGAGCCGAGCCGACAACAAATAAAGTCACGTTACGTAAGGCAGAGAAAAGCAACCATATTCCCGCGCGCGTATTGCGGGAGAAAACATTAGTTTGTTTAATTAACTAGCGGCATACACCATGAGTTGCGATAGCTATGTTTTAACACCGAAACATCGCAACATGACAACTGTATTTGGAAACCACGGAAAAAGATACGTCGTTATACAAATGAACATTTAAAAATACGAAAGCAAACTTTAAAAACTGCAAGACCAAAGGATAAAACTATATAAAAACGTCATCATTTAAAAATTTAGTCAGTTATATATTATAATTAACCAAAATATTAAGAGTAAAATTTAAAGAAATAGAATAGAATAAAAAAAATGCTAGAAACATACCACGAAATTTTAAGAATACTCTAACCAATTAAAACATTACTTTTTATTTTAAAAACTAAGTCAAAACAATCACACATGGGCATGGCTAAAAATATATACTATATTGTGCAAAAAGAATACTGTGAAAAAAATTAAAAGACCAAAATGTTTGTGTCCAAAACCAAAACATAATAAAAGCTATTGTAACATCATAGTTAGTTTTTAATATAAGTAATAATACGATGGTTCTACTTTCATTTTCAACGTGACCGCTTTTCCTTGGGTTCTTTAAATACATTCTACTTCAACAATAAATACAACAAATATGACCCCACATTTCCATTCATATTAAAAAAACAACCAAGAATACATAAATATATATTTAGTTATTTTTAGAAAACTTTGAACAGCAATTATAAAAAATTGTAAGTTTTAACAAGCAAATGACATATTTCGAGTTACTTCTGTTAAAAATAATAAATATTTAGTTATTGTCCTCACTTCTTTTTGTAGTTTATAAAATATATTATACACCCAAAAAAATGTAATATGCATATTTCAAGTTATTTATGTTAAACAAACAGTATATGTTTCTTGAAATGTAGTCAAAACTACAAGAGTTGCTTAGGTTTTCTAACAAGACAACAATGTAAAGCAAATGGATTACCTATTGCCAAGAAGAGCATGGAGTTGGATGATTGTTTGTTCTTCTTGCGAACTAAACTTTCCTCTTTTGATATCTGGCCTCAAATAGTTCGTCCATCTGAGTCTGCAACTTTTTCCGCATCTTTGTAACCCTACATGTATTTTTATCGAAACATAAACAAAACACACTAAAACAAGTATAAAGTACTTGTTTTCTCAGAGAGAGTGTGTGTTTGTGTGTGCGTGTGCATGCTCATTTGCGTACCGGCCTTGGCTGGCAGTGCACGCCAACTCCCATGACCATGTTCTTCAATATACGCCACAAGTTTTCGATCTTCATCCGCTGTCCACGGACCTTTCTTCAACCCCTTCTCAATACTCGGCGATCGCCCCATTCGTTAGCTATATAAACTTTACTTATAACAAGCACAATTGAAAGTGCGGTTGAATATGAGTATGTAAAGAGTATATATAATGAAGGTGGAGGAGATAACATTAACATGAACATGAGCTAGGGTTAGACAAAGGAACAAATGGCCATTAATGAGGAAATCAGATATGTTTGGTACTATTGTTTTCATGATGTGCTACTGTCGATATGCGTAAATTCGGAGATACCCATATATATCAGACAGAATTTAATGTTTGCTTACGTGGATAAAGGGATATTATGCACTACATATACATTATCAATGGGATATAGACAATACTCAATATATATATGCATTGGGATCGGTATCTTTTGCATTGAGACATGCAGCTGGTGTCACACTACGTACCACACTATACCACCGTTGTTTTCATCATAGGGAACATGGTTTAAAAGATATCAAAAGGAGTATGTAAGATTAGTGTTAACGATATTTTGGATAATCTATCTTTTTCTTTTCTGAATGGCTTTGGATAATCTATCTATATTAACTGAACATGACCTAATAGCTAGGCTAATATAGTTCGTAATGTCATAATGATATCCTATTTTAAGATGTTAATCAATCTTTTCTGAACTAAACATGCTATCAACTCAATGCCCTAGCTCAAGCATAAAGCAATAACACATGAAATCAGACATATAAGATACTTTTTGACGAGTAGCTAGCTAGATGGATGTATCATATCGTGTAGGTCTTTGTACTAGAAAAAGTGTCTCCTAGAGGGCTTCAAACGAGACAAGCTGAACTGGAGTTTAAATAACTATTTTAGGCTAAGCGAGCACGGCTTGATGACTCAGCAGGGCCTTCATGGTGCACGATGGCACGGGCTCGAGTTCTCAAAAAGATCGAATATTATTTGAACATATTGGATATCTTTAGGTTTTATGGTTTTGAATAGGCTAGCTAGATGTCTATTGTGTACAAAATCACTCATAGATTACATTATATAGACGCTACTGTAACAATCTTTTTAATTAGACACTTCATAAGAAAAAGAACGGGTATTTGTTTTATGATATGAAAACATTTACTAGAAAATGACAAAATACATGCATTTATAGTTGAGGGATGATTACAACGTTTAGTTGAAACAACACAACTCTTCGTAAAAGATTATGTCAATTGACGGTAAACACGATTAATTGGTAATCATTTGGTTACCACCATTGGTAACTTCTGTCAACACGACCTTGTGTACCATTGATGATTAGCATAACTAATAGCCCAAGTTGCTGCTGACACAGTTGTTGCACGCTAACAGCTCAAGTTACTACTAATCACACTTGTTACTGATGACATATTTGTTGTTGATTATAGTTGCCACTAACAGACTAAATTACTGTTGATTGTATTTATTATTGATTATCACTTGTTATGCAACTTTTATCATATTAACTGTGCAAATGATAAGTCTTTTCAAAATGGTAATCTAAATCAACTAGTTACTATTGATAACACTAAAATTATCAATATTAAAAAACAAACATTACTTCGAATTTATAAAAGCTATAACTAAACTTGATCAGAACTCTAAAAAAACTTTTTTTAGATGAGTCTAAACCAAACACCAATAATAACATCATTTGTAGTTTTTCAGTTTACCAACCCTCTTCAAACTTATATATATTTCAGAGAGAAAAAAAGAACTAAACACAAGATATATTGCATTTAGTTACATATAAATTGCTTTGAAATAAAACGCCTCTATCTATAATAAATTTGATGTCACACAAAACAAAGAAATAAGGTTGCTTGCAACTTGATAGCTAGGGGCGGAGGTAGGCTATGTTTATGGTACTTTGCACAAGTAGGTGTGCATTTTAAAACATCACTATTTGGAGTTAAAAGCACCACTGTCGATGCCGACGAACTTGTCAACATCATCGAGCAAACTTAAATAAAATTAAATGAGAATGGTAACACATCAATGCATCTAATAAATTTCTTGTTATGGTAATATCTCTATTTAAGTTGCTTTTAGAAAATGGTCGTTAAATATATTCACAGAATACTGTAGAGTCTTTGGCTTATGAAAAAAACTGTTTAGTTTAAGAGATTGAGGGTTTAAGTCTCACATTAAACATAAATATACAAATTCAAGAGTAATATTTAGTGATGTCCTATCTTAATAAATGAAATACGAGCCACGAGTTATCAAATGTCTAACACGATAAGCTTGCATTTGAAATGTCGAGGTGTTTGCAGTACAACAAACCATGGACTTAAAAAGGTATTATACTATCATCAAATCTATCTTTTACAATAAAAGAAAATTTTGGTGCACATTGTTATAATTCAAGCCACTTACTTCTAATTTTCTCATTCTTCTCCTATTAAATATTTATATTAACTACAAATGCAATTAAGAAAGAGGTCTTTCTATAAATGCAACTATAGATAAACAAACTTTTATAAAATAAATTTTTTTTTAAAACATCAAACTATTTCAAAAATACAACAAATTTTAAAATCGGTGTTTTTAAAAAGTAACATTTTCATAAACCAAAATAATTAAAATCCAGAGTTATAATAATATTTTTTTTAAATAACATTTTTTAAAACAATTTGTTTTGGAGCAAAATTGTTATTTTTTTAAATTAAACAAAAAAAGTTTAAAAACAAAAGTTAAAAAAATGATATCATTGCTTTATTACTTATAGTGTTTACTCATACATAATTTTAATAATATCTTATCTCAAATATTGTTTTATAATTAGTTAATTTCTGTTACTAACTATTTATTATTTTATTATAAACCACGGGGTACTAATCTAGTCATCAATAATTGCTAGGGTTGTAGTGCTAGCTCGTACATCTCTTTAAGTCTTATATGATTTAGTTGGTATTTGTTGAGCTAAATTCTAGCAAGTTTTTTATTCGTACATGGAACTTCATCGATAATATTCTTTAAATCAATCATAACTTCAAATCTATCTGAACAACTTGATTACTCACATTACATAATGAATCCTACGCAGACGTTAGTGTTTTATAAGGAACAAAAGGGGGTGTTTCTCATAATAACCTTTCGGTGTGAGAATAAGTATCCATTATAAAAGAGAAAAGAGAGGGAGAGAGTTCTTTAGAGAAAGAGAGTGCATGTCCTTCTTTTCTCATATTTTCTTTTTAAAGATTTTCGTTCTTAGGGTTTCAAAAGATATTGTGAAGGGTCTGGTCTATATTTACGTTTATGACATTCCCCTTCTTTCATTGGTGGACACTTTCGTATTGTCTTTTAGGCCACCACATTTTATAACAAAATATCTTTGGTCCTTTTTCTTGAAGCTGGTTCGGTTTTTGTTCCATGAGTTTTTGGGTAACCCACCCAAGCGGGTTGTACCTATTTAGTATTGAACCTGCGTATTTGTATACATAATCAAAGCATATTTGGATTTTCATGTAATCATGTCTAGAAGTGAAGAGACTCAGCAATTCATATAACTAGTATACAACATGTATATATATATATATATATATATATATATATATATATATATATATATATATATATATGTGTGTGTGTGTGTGTGTGTGTGTGTGTGTGTTCTATCTTCGGGTCTAAAATTTGATCTAGTTAATCATGTTTAGGTTACACAAAGAAGAGAGAACCTATTCTGAAAACCCTTGACAAACTCCCTTAGCTTATCTCCTCCCTCCCTCCCCTACCTTTAGAGAGCATACATATTACAAATACATATATACATTTATACATAAATGTTTATAATATAGAATAATAAAACTCCTAAGGTACTATATATTACTAATTAATTATATAGAAAAATACAATATGGAAGCGTTTCGTATACAAGAATGAAAGCCGTAATAAAATGAACAATTGAGGGTGAATGAAATAAATATTTGGGTGGTGAAGGGAATGGAATGGACCATTACATAGGTAATTCCATTTCCTTTAAGAGCACAATTCATTCCATCCAAACCCTTTTTTTTCTTATTACATTCATCCTTCCATCCTCAGTCACTACCACTGGCTACCAACACCACCATTGCCACCAACCACTACCGCCAACCATCACCACCGGCAACCACCACTACCAACCACCGTAGCCATCACCACCATCATCACCGACCACCACCACCAATCACTACCGGCCACCCCAACACCACAACCACCACCACCTACCACCATCGACAAGCACTACTAGCAACCACCACCACCACCGACCGCCACCCACCACCACTGGGAACAACCGGCAACCTCGACCGCCACCCACCATCACCGACCACCACCACCGGGAACTACCACCTGCCACCCACCCACCACCACCATCACTCGGAACCACCAGCCGCCACCACAACCGCCCGTCACCCACCACCACCTATAACCACCGACCACCTCCACCACCACCACCGACCACCACCCACCACCATCAGGATCCGCCACCGACCACCCACCCACCACTATCGATCACCACCACCCACCACCACTGGCCACCACCATCGGGAGCCACCGTTGATCACCACCACCGATCTACACCATTGAGAGAAGAGAGAGAGGGAGGGAGGGAGAAAGAAAGAGAGATAACCAATTTTGTATTCCATTCATTCTTATTTTCCTACCTAACAAACAACACAAAATAATGATTCATTTCATTCCAACAAGTAACCAAACAGGACAATAGAATGTATGATTCATTTCATTCCTTTGTCCATTTCGTTCTTACATCCATTCCATTAATTTGTTCACTCTATTACCCCATACCAAAAATACCCTAATAATAATTACAAACAAAAACTAATAACTATAATTCAAATTATGGTAAGATAATTAAAACAAATCCTAACTAATATATATTCTATCTAATAATTTCCTGGAGGTTGGAGCAAAAAAACCACATGCTAAAACTATGAATATGTTAGCATAATAAGAACACAATCTCAAAACATGGTTACAATGACAAGATCTTTGATTACAACGCCAAAGCTACAATTGTGAAGGCATAACGATGACGATAAGAGAAAAATAAATAAATAAGCTTACATAAACACACAATACGTCCCTAGGACAGGTCGACAAAAAGAATAATAGAAAGAAAATATTTACACAAGAGGCATGATGGGGGAGTAAGGTTTACAACAAACCAATTTTTTGTTGTTCTAAAGGCGCACGGAGATATGAGAGTCAGAAGAAGAAAACAACACTAAAACTCTATTACCATATAAAATTGAAAACTCCGTCTATAATTTTTAATGTATCATTATTCAACTATATATAATAATAGAATAAGAATAGTTACAAAATATATAATAACATATATGTTGCTAATTTCTCTACATGTTGCGATATAAATTCAAGAACATCGTGAGAACCAAGCACTACGTGGCTAAATATTATAACAAAAACATATAATGTTTAAATACATAAAAATTATATCGTTTAGATAAGTAGATAATAACTTTTCTATGATAAAGAATTAATGCCACAAGAATTAGACGACAAGCTTAGATTACAACAAACTAGTTTGAATTTATGCCAGGGTAGTTCACAATAGAGGCGATACAAATCTGAAGGAGGCAAATGGAAAAGTATAAAGAAATGAAGCAAGACTTACATATGGTTTTCATTGACCTGAAATAGGCTTATGACAATGTGCCATAACATCTCAATTGAGATAGACTCTAAGGTAAAAGGGTTCCTAAGAGGTATATACAGATAATCAGAGATATGTATGATGAGGCTAAAACTAGTATGTGTGCACTAGTAGGAGACATAATTCTTTCTTGTGGAGATGGGACTCCACCAAGGATACGTATTAAATTCGTTTATTTAGCGGTAGTTTTGAATGAGTTGTCTAAGTCAATATAGGAGGCAATTCCATAGTGCATGCTTTTCGCATACAATATTGTTCTAATAGTGGTTGGTAAAACTTCTTATTACAAAGGTTCAAGGATAATTCGCTAAAGAAAGAGTACCTTGCTTGTAACTTTGGTGGTGCTACTGATGGAAAAGACACCCAAATTAGTATCTAATGACTATTTGTCTCGCAAACAACTAAGTTTAAGTATGTAGATTCTTTTATTCAGTGCGATAGTGACATAGATAGTGATGTAGCCTAGAATACAGGCAGGCTGATGCAAGTGGAGGGCAGCGTCAAGAGTATTATACGACAAAAGGTTTCCAACAAGCTTAAAAGGAAATTCTATAGAGTTGTGGTGGACCGGTTATGTTACACATAACTGATTGCTGGGCCATTAAGAAGTCACACACACGACGACTTAAGGTGGCAGAGATGCACATGCTGAGGTGGATGTGTTGACAAACAAGGATCAACCCGACAACGAATGATGTTTTTCGAGAAAGTCTAGGGGTGGCATCTATCCCGGATAAAACTAAGGATAGGAAATTATGATGGTTTGGTTACATGAAGTGGAGGCAGATGATGGCCCTAGATCGTATCATAGAAAACCTCATCGTAAAGGATAGGAGGACTCGAGGAAGACCCAAGCTGACTTGAGATGAAAGGATTAGACATGATTTAGTTGAGTTGTACCTTTCCGAGGACATGATCGAGGATAGGATATTCTGGAGGCCTATGATTAAGGTTATAGACTTCTAAGAAGTCATGTCTACTTGGTGGTTTAGCGTTCTTGTTACCTACGTGTATCTACCTCTTTTTGTGCCTTAGTATTTCTTAGCCTTAGATTGTATTTGCACTTCTATTTCTTGTAGCTCCTATTTGCTTAGATCGAGTCTACATTCCTACTTCATTTAGCTTAGCGTCACTTTGCCTTGTTTTCACATCTTGACCCACCAAGCCTTAGTGTGTATTGTGTCGTTGTATGTTATCTATTTGTAAGCTAGTTTAGGCTATGCTTGATCTGTGTATACTGCCTCATGATGGCCATGTATGTCCTACCTATGTATGCTTTCACATGATGGCCTCATATCCTTAGTGTTTGTTGTATTTTTGTATGCTATGTATTTGTATGCTGACTTTGAATATGCTAGATCCACCTATACTGCCTCATGATGGTCATCCTATTGTCTTCTATCTTTGTATGTTTTCCTATCTCATATTGTATGATATATGTTTCATATTTATGTTTAGAATCGTTAGGAGCCGAGGATCTCAATGAAAACATACTCTCTTTTCAGTAGGAAAGAGGTAAGACTTGCCCCCGTCATATCCCTTCGAGACCTTACAATTAATAGTTATTACGTTTGTAATATATTGAGTTTGTTTGTTTGTGTGTTTATATTTATTAAATAAAAAATGTGCTAAATCAAATAAAATCTAGAAAATACCAGACGGTTGGATCAATCGTGGGAGGTAGAGCTGTGGTAGGATGAAGTCATGAAGAACAAACCGATTAATATATCTTATCCGTCCATAGTAACATCATAATTATATTTTACAGGAAAACCTAGAGGAAATAAAGATGCATTTATGATGATGCTGGGTGGTGCTATAAATCCAATTAGTGATGCTTCAAATGCACACCTACTAAAAACGTACAAACAGATCATTCAGATGCGCTATAAATAATCCATAAAATATAATATATTTGTGATTTGAAGGTAAGGACAAAATTATTAGACTAAACGTGTCAAAAAGAAAGGGGGAGCTGGTAACATGTTAAAGTGGACTTAGGTAAATATGATTTACTTTTAAGTCTTTAAGTTTGGTTGTTTATATGATCAAAATAGTAGATATGTTTTAGACCTATATTAATTAAGTTAAAACTTGAGTATTTAAGAAAAGGCCATTTTAATTCATTTAAGATGGTTAGATAAAAGTCTCACAAGCTTATTTATTTTTTTACATGAAAATCTCTCTAAATATAATCACGTGCCGACTGTCTCACCATACCAAGAGAAGATGATGGTGTGTCTAATCAATGTGATCATAAAACAAAAGAATACATGCATCTTCAAATTTTGTATGATGTATGGAAACAAATTTACAAGTTTAAATGAGTATATTATATGTGACACAATGGTATGACAAAAAGAGACACACGCTAAAGTATTATTTTTATTTTACCATTATATAATATAAAACTTTGAGATGAATTAGTTATTTTTTTAATTTTTTTACTTTTTATTATATGAAAAGTCATAATGCATTTTTATTTCTCTCTTTAGATTTCTTTCATATTTGTTCTTTTTATAAGAGTTTTTACTTTTAACATATTTGTATTAATTGATAAGAGTTTTTACTTTTAACATATTTGTTTTAATTAATATCCATGTCCTATCAAAAACCATATATTCAGTAATAGTATCATAATGACATAATAACAAATCGTCAAATCATGTGTAAATATCAATTATTATTGGGACGTGTCTATGTCATTAAAATCATCAAAAGTAAAATAACCCAAAAAACTATAAGTGTGACATTATCGTATACGCTCAAAACTGAACCGCGACAAAGCACGGGTCTAATCCACTAGTATATGTTATATACTACCCATAATACCAAGATTGAAATGATTAGTTACAAACACAAAAGATGTAAGTTGATTTAAGGAATATCGATCAGTTCTAGATTTGAATATTTTGATGAGAAAAAAAGAAACACACGGTAGGACTTAGTTCAAATTGAACAGAATCATTTGGCAACATGAGCACTCGTCGTAACACTTGTTCTGTTGATCTATTGTTCTATGTACCTATCATCTTTCTCATTGTTTATTAATGATTTTATGAATCATAAACTTTTTATGATGTCATTGTTTATTCAAGGTTTGAAAAACCCGGGAACAAACTGATGTATATTTATCTTCGTTCAACTAAGGACTAGGGGTAGACCTATATGGTCCCGATGGGGGTCGTCCGCACCCCATGAATTTTTTTTCTTTTATGGTATATATACGATTAAGTTTCGACCGACCCCCAAAAAATTTTAACGCCGACCCCCAAGAAATTTGACACCTCCTGTTGTTTTAAAAAGTTAAGTTCGTTAAGTTTTTGGTGTCAAAGTTTTCTCTTTTACCTTGCACTTGAGCTCATTGGAAGATAAAAGATGCAGGTAGAAACTTGGTAGAAGTCTAAAAAAAAAAGAATAGAGGAGTTGAAGAGTTGCATAAGTCTAAAAAGAAAGACAGATATGAGAAGACTTATAGAAGTAAAAAAATAAATACTTAGATAGAGAGATGAAATTTATGAGTGACAATCAAAAAACTATTGTGGGATGACCTCAATTTAAATTGCTTTCTTGAATGACTAGATTAATTTATATAGAATGTAGACAAATAAATAAAAGATTAAATAAGTTAATACTTTATAATAGAGTCATTCCAATTAAATGTATATGGTATCTCCTTTAATTTTTATATGTTAGTTAGATAATAAAATAATCTCTAATTAAAATATTTCAATTAGGTGAACATTTCTAATTAAAAGATTCTAATCACGTAACCTTCTAATTCACATTCCTTCTATATTAATATAACTATTTAAAATTAATTAATTCATATTCCTTCTATATTAATATTATTATTTAAAATTAATTTTGAAGAATTTTTAGCTGTGAAAATAAAATCAAAATGGAGAAATGAAATCTTGGGACATGAATATTTATATTAAGTGTTTGTTTTCTTTCCGTTATAAAAGTAATTAAATATTCGTGGTTTCTTGTGTTGTGTTTGTGTTTTGTGTTTTGTGTTGTGTTTGTGTTTTGTGTTGTGTTTGTGCTGAGTGTGCTGCTTAAAAAGTAAAAGATATATTTTTAGTTTTTTTCTATAATTTCTTGTTGCAACATTGAATTTTTATTGGATATTGTTTTTTGTATGAATAAGTTATGTAGATAAATATGATGTTGTTGAAGCATGATTTGTTACTCTTGTTCTTGTAATGAAGACACTTACACTCCGTTAACTTTTAAATATGTTGTAGAGTTCAAGCATCAAAGTGAACGATGCGTGCATAATGGAGAGTTTTCAAGAGCAAGCCATAAATTTCTACACATAACATATTTTCTAGCCTATATCATTTCATTAGGCTACAATTTAAAAGAAGAGAAGGTGTATCTTGTTTGTGAAAATAAATGCATCTCTGAATATGGTACGTAATCTATTTGTTGGATATGAAAATTAAATGTAGTTTATATCATTGACAGACTCACTTAATTAGATGGGGGAAGGGTCAATAAACGTTGAATTTTTTAGGGAAATGTTCAAATAAAATGTGTTTAAAACTAAAATGTGTTTAAATAAAATAAAATATGTTTAAAACTAAAAGTTTAAAAAGTAATCTCAACCATCAATATACTTAATCAATAATTGAGACCAAATTATAAGAAAGTTTGTTAGATGAGTATTTTAAGAATAACCACTTTTGTTGGTTTTTTTGCAAGTTTTCCTATCTTTTTTTAACGTTCATAAATTTTATGTACGACATTATTTTTATATAAAAATTACATCGTGAAAACGAGCATTTTTTATATTTAAAACGAGTAGTGTTACATAAAAAGATAATAATTTTTTTACACTTTTTAGCTCATATATCGTAATTGTGGTCGTAGTGTAGTTTATTGTGTCTTTTTGTTAGTTATTATGGTTTTTCAAATACTATTGTGTTTTTCTTGAATGATGAATTTTAAGAAAATATAAGTGGAATAACTTTGTTGTGTACCACTAATGTGTAAAACACCGTAATAAATTTACAATTAATTAATCTAATATATTAAAAACAATGATAAAATAACGCAATGTCTCATTGTGTTACATTGAATACTATGAGTTTTGAAAAATATATCAGTGAAATAATATTATTATGTACTTTTAATTGTAAAACACAATGATAGATAACAATAAATTTATATAATCTATAAAAAACAATGACAATATAACACATAGTGTTATTGTTAACATTATGAGTTTTGAAAAATATATTAGTAAAAGTATATCATTGTGTACTTATAATTGTAAAGCAAATATAACAATTTTATATAATCTATAGAAAGAATGACAAAAATAACATAAAATGTTATAAAATGTAAAACAAAATGATAAATACAAATAACAAATAATGTAATATATCTGAACACAATGAATTATAAGACACAAGTAGCTGATGTATTTTACATAATGACCAAAATATCCACCTTTTTAAAATAATAGGATACGTGTTAAGTTTTTTAGATTAAATATTATTTTCACTATAATTGTATCCTTTTTTTTAACATGTAACTTATGTTAATGTTTTCGATCAGCCCCGTGATTTTTTAATGCTAAACTCGACTTTACCAAAATACTTTACGACCCCTACATTGAAATATATTTTTTTAATCTTTAACCCATTCAAATTTAAATTAAGAGATTGTGTTTGTTAAGAAAAATAGTTAACCCAAAATCTAATCACCAATTATTTTATTTTGACTAAATCTAGTATCTACTAAGCTCATATTACTTCTCTATATAATTTTAAACTGATAGCTATAATTTATTTTATGATTATTTTATTTCAACTACAAAAATTTAGTTACTTACATGATTGGTCCCTGATGAATTGTAAAAAATTATTTATTTAATGATTGGTCCCTAATGAATTGTTCATAAAGTTGAGACATATGAAGGTAAAGATCATATATTGAACAAGCTGAATATTTAATGTTTTAAATTATTTTTCTTTATATATTCTTGTAACTACAATGTACAAACTGAAGAGTATTTCAATAATCTCCATGTCAAGCTTATTATTATTATTATTATACAATATTATTATAATATTAATATATAAACTAAAGGAATAATAATCTTTAGGTTTATTGATTTCGATCACAAAAGTTTTGAATATTAGAGTTTAGCTATCAAACTATTCATAGCTGTGTTTTGTTTGAAGGAGTTTGCCCATTAAACTTAAGTACTTTACAATTTGGTCACTGGTTTTTTTTTTTAGACTTTAACTACTATAGTTTAGCATCTTAGAGTTCGGCCATCTATTTGTAGTGAAGTTTAATTTTTCCAACTTAGGTCACTAAATTTTAGTATTTTAGAACTTCGTCACCAAATTTTGTTCTTATAGTTTCCAACGAGCCAGAACAATAACGACAAAAAAAACACATTGTTGCGTGTGACAAAACGCCTAGCCTCCCGCCACGTATTTTTCGCGTCTGACCACTAAAGATTACTATTTTACACTTTTGCCATAATACTTCGCTTTATGGTTTCCCAGCGAACCGGCCCGATAACATCGTTCCGTGTTGTAAAAATAATTGGACTCCCGCCGCGTAGCGCCGGGTAATAAAAAAACTAGTATTTAATTAATAGCTCATTTCATTTTACATTAGTTCATTGTCATTTACTAATTATGTCTTAAAATTTCATGTGAAAAGACTATCTCATTATCAAGAATTAATTACTGCCATTTGTGCTCGTCACTGCAATCATCGCCATTTCAACCGAATGTCCGGCCGTCGGTTTATCACTATTAATCTTCAATCCATCCTAGTGAATAGTAGCACTGTAAGTCCTTTTATGTTTTATCATTTGTGTATGTGTAGTAATACCAATTAAGTCTTTAATGCTCTTTTTATAACTAAATATGCTTTTCTTTAAGACTGTATAATTGACTAGGTTAGTACCCCGTGTATTACACGGGGTGATACATAAAATATTAAATAATTAGTAATAATAATTTAGTAATTATAAAATGATATTTTAAGATAAGATATAATTAAAATTACATATTAGTAAAGACAATAGTACATTTTCTTTAACTTTTGGTTTCTCAAAAAAATATATTTTGTTCCAAATCAAACCGTTTTAAAAGATGTCATTTTTAAAACTTTTCTTATTATAACTTTGAATTTTAATTATTTTAGTTTATAAAACATTTATTTTTTCAAAAAACCAAATTTAAAATACTTCCTAGTTTTAAAAAAGTTTGATGTTTTAGAATAATTTTTAATTTAATAAAAGACCTTTTTCAACTTATTTAAAAACTATTTTTAATATAAAAAATAAATATTATGATTAGTAGTTAATGTAATAATTTAATAGGATAGAGAAACGGGAAAATTAAAATTAGAAGGTCTATAATTGTGCCAAGTTTCCACCCAAAACCTTCTTTTATTATAATAGATAAAGATTTGACATTGTGTGCGATTGATATAAGTTTTTTTTGTTTAATTATATTACTAATATTAATTGATGGAATCTAGACTCAATCACATAAGTTATCTTATTTTTAGGGGTCATGTCAACCACATGATCATAATCTTCCTCAACGACTGTTTATCGGTAACTCTATATGTTTTATAGAAGCAATGCATTTGTTACATTAAGAAAGAGTTCATAAGAATAATGTTTCGATCAAATATGTAATGCAAGGCTTTCAAAAGATGAAAACTCGTAGATAAAAATTAAAAACTATAAATATAATGATGTCATATTTTTAATGAGATCATTTTGGTTCATTATCATTTACTAATTACCTTAAATTTTGACATCCGGTTGAAATACCTCGAACCAAAAAATGCAACATTGGAGGAAGAAAAGTAATTGGTCCAATTTGGTTTATATGCCACTAACATGTTATGAGATGTTGCGGATACGTGTAAACTAAAATTCACAAACATGTTACAAGGCATATTAAGGGCCAACAATGTGTTAGTTATCATAAATTAATTAGGATGTGTTTTTGCGCCAATAATGTGTTTTGACCTGTTATAGTTCGTGTAGCCTAGACGACTCATTAGTCACTAACACATTATTAGGTTCATTAAGATTTAAAGCCCGTTAATGTGCTAGTTCTCATAAACATGTGTTCTAACACCATACTAACTTGTTATAGCTTATTTGGATTAATGTAACATAAAGAATCCACTAATACATAACAAGAATCATTACAATATCCGCATGTCTTTAACAATAAAATGACATATTGTAACACAATATGACTTTACGTATTTAAAACCAACTCACTAACACATTACTAGGCACATTGGACCCATCAATGCGCCGTTGAAAAGGATATAATGGCAATTAGTCGATAATCATCAATGGAATTTGAAATCTATCCGTAATTACCGATGGATCGCCTAGAGAATTGGCAACTGACAATAATACATATAATAATTATGTTAAGAACAATGCCCTCCTTAGTGATACTTATATAAGGTTTAAAGCATTTAAATGAAGATAAATTTGGAGATATTAGTTCAATCCAATATACGTAGCTATAAACGTGTTCTGCATGGATTTAATCGGCCTAATAAAAGTTATATACAGACTGGAGGACATGCAGTACCAAAAATGGACCCTATTCAAAGGGAAATCCCATCATCATCAGAAGGTAAATATTGATTCTCATTTAACTTCTCTGAAAATGTGGAATCTATATTATTTATAGACATAGACTGCCATTAATCTAATATAGTGAAAACAATAGTACTAAACATATATTTCATTTGATTTTAATTAAATGGTAAACATTATATGTAGGCTAACTTTTGATTGATCAATGACTTTCTTCTTTATATACATTATTTATGTTAAATTTAACTAACTCATTATAATTCGTAAGATTTAGAGGTGTTATTATTTTTTTATTTTTAAAAATATTATAAGTTTTTACTATATAAGTGTTTTTTATTTATGTTAAAACAATTCAATACCACACATACACACCCATTATATATATATATATATATATATATATATATATATATATATATATATATATATATATATATATATATATATATATGGGATGGTTCCCGAGAAAACCAATAATTATGTGAAAACCAATAACATAATTCATAAATTTTATGTTATTTTAATTGTTAAAAGATTATTTAAGTATTTGTTACATATATGTTGAACATAAATACGAGAATGAAGAGTCTTACGTATACGTAACACTATCTCAGATGAAAAAATGTTTACGTATACATAACCTATATGTAAAACAATAATACGGTTTTTCATTCGACCCATACCCTTATTTATATACCCATCCACACAAATATAAATGGTAGTGATAAAAATTTTTAAAGTTATGTAATCGATTTCATTGGTTTTCTCTAGTTTTCACATAACTTTGTGGTTTTTTTAGGATTCCTCCTCTCTCTCTCTCTCTCTCTCTCTATATATATATATATATATATATATATATATATATATATATATATAATTATTTATTTAACATACTACTTAATAAATAAAACCTCTAAGGGACACGTTGCGTAATTTGAGAGCCTCTCCATATATATTTTCGCCTAAATTTTAGGGGTTGTTTGATTTGCTTCTGACCCGGTCAGACATTTTGGCCGGTCAGTGTGTTTGATTCGCGTCTGACCCGGTCCGACACCACTGACCCATGCATATTTTTCCTCTTACCGGGTCAATTTTGGAGAAGGCTCTTACTCGGTCAGCCCTTCTGACTAGGTCTTTAAAATCAAACAGCCCCTTAGTCTATGATTTCAGGCAACTAAATTAATTTTTTTATAATTTCATATCTTAATAAAGTTATGTTCCATCTTATTTGATATTTTAATTACTATTAACCTAATAAAACAAAATATTTCTTTGAATTTATTGAATAAGTAATAAACATAAGATTTAAACTAATACTTTTTTATACAATCTAATAATATCAAGTTATCTGCTAATTGTGTCTCTCTAAAATCAAATAATAATTTATTAACATATAAAATGTATATTTATTGTAACTTTTTCATGATTCAAATCATGTTACAAGAGAATCTAACCTAGTTAATAAATATTTTTAAACTTAATAACATATTCTAGAGGAGGTCAGATTAACCAAATTAAGTTTAAAAAGCAAAAATATGATTTTATCTAGGTTTGTATCCAACTATTTTTGCCAAGTCGATTGTCGATTACACCAAATCATTTGTAGCATAGCGATCTAGCACCACGCAGCTTCATTTCAGCCTTGCCATATATAAGTTTAAAGGCCTCATTTTTTCTTGTCGCACAGGATAATCCAAAATCTACACGCCCCTGGCCATGGACATCTCATGAGGATCAAAAGAAAGTTACATGTCATTATTTATCATAATAGATGTGGTTATAACATTAAAGTTAAATTATATAGGATAACGTTATTAAATGAAATTAAAAATTTTCCAACGCGCTTGGCTCATTTGTGCAATGCCAAGGAGAGGGTGGCGGTGTAGTCACGCCCCCTTTCAATCCATACCACTAATGCCGTTGGTCTTAGGAAAACAACCCAAAAACAACATTAACAGCAAGTGTCTGAAGCGACATTGTATCAAACTTTGTGATTGCAGGACGACAGACGGGACATGGCAACAACTCGTTCATGAGCCATTTACACGATCATGTCGAAGATAAACAGTATGCAAAACTCAAATCTTTTGAGCAAGATCATGCATAAGAAGAAAATGCATCGAAAAACATTGTGAAACACAAGATCCTGAACCTTTGGACTTGAAAACAAGTCTCACCTGCTAAAAACCATAAAACCTGAAGGATTGGAGTGAATTCTCTTGACAACACAAAGATATTTATCAGCAAAGACTCAGCATATCTGCAAATGAAAATGGCGCTAGCCATTTTGTGTAGATTATTAAAGTTTCAATTGATGGAAGGACTTGTTGTGGAGTACAGATTGATAAACAATTGTGTAGATGAACAATGGATCAAAGTTTCAAAACGTTCATGAGAATCTAATCGCGCTCTGTAAAAGTATAAAGTATACAGTTTTTGCATGATATTAGTGACATGATGATTATATACTAAGGCAGTAATTTGTCCTCCTTGTTCCTCCACCTTTCGGTTTCAACATCTACCATTGATGTAACATGATCATGGAATCCTGGATATGGTTCGTAGCCAAAAAAGATCTGAAGCGCCTAAATTAGGATAAAGATTGTTAAATAATATCTAGCTTAACATGAATCTTTTATAATCATAAGGAGTTGATTGGGAGTACGTTATGAAGCGATTACATGATGTTGAATAACTAGGTTCCAATAATCACTGTGATTTATCAGTTATCACAGTGAGTAAATATTTTTGTTTTAAATATAGAGAGTAAATAGATAAAATACTCAAAAAACATCTAAAAGCTCTCAAATTAAGTTGTAGCTAAAGAGTAAAAAGATAATTTCTTTTACATATGAATAGTCAGTTCTGTTGCATCTGTTATGAAATTGATTACAAACATAACTTGTTAATTCAAACATTATAAAACTTACTAGTACAACTCCAACCATAATAAGAAGGTAATCAGTTTCAAAACGTATATCCAAACACTAATCATCAAACTATGAAGAAGTAAGTTACCTCAAACAAGACAAAGAACGGGGCCATCAAGAAGGCTTGCAAAATGTTGTCAAGAAGAGCCGGTGCTCTTCTCTGCAAAGTTTATACGATCAGAAGCATACACACTTAATGACTAGGAAATTTTATACTCCTCATCACCCATGAAAATTACACATTTGACTTGAAACGTGGTTTAAGTTGTTCGACTGTTTGACAAAATTTTCATCAAAGACGCATAATAGAATCTTGTGGACCAAAATAAGATCCTAATGATGAACAAATAAGTAACCTTAACTTTAAATCCTTCATGTAAAAGCAAATGCTGTGATTATCATAGGACTTATGACTATCTTGTAAACGAAGAAACTTAACCGGCCTAACCTCATATAGCCCATGGCCTATAAATTGCGCAGTCCATGAAATCAATTGCACAACAAGAACAACCTGAAATGATCATGATCAAACATCTAAAACATCCTACAACAATGTCAAAATGAAGGTATTTGTAGATCAAAAGTAATGATATCAATATTTTATAACCAAATAAGCAACATGAAATCAAACTTAGTGAAAGAACACAACCTACCAATATAACTCATCAATTAGGGCAAAAACTGAATGATTTAGTATCTTAACTCAGCATCATCAAGATTCAAGACAACAAATTCCAATTTAAACCACTCAAGTGAATAAAACAAGAAAGTCCCAAATCAAATTCACCATCAAAATCGTAAATTTGATTAATAAATCATCAACCATACCACCAAAGATATATGCAAATCCCAAATCGAATTCACCAATAAAATCATAACATTGATCGATACATCAACATCAACCATACCACCCAAGATATATGAAAATCCCAAATTGAATTCACCATCAAAATCATAACTTTAAATGAAACCCCAAATCAATTTCATGTTAAATAACTTAGAACTACAATTAAACATACCTTCCAAGCCAATTGAAACCCTAGGAACTCTGCAAGAACACTACTAGCAATCCAACACAAGAGACAGAGTAAAGCAGCCAAAGAACCAGCTTTATAATCAAGACAAACATACGACACAACATAGATTAAAGTAAACAAAAACCCAAAGTTGAAAATCAGCTCAAAATCGCCCCCAAATAAAGAAAAATCGATGTGTGGGAGATCGAATGGAGTTGGTATGAAATTGAAAAGAAGAACAGAAGTGAAAAAGATTGGCCACACAAAGATCATGTGGATTGCGATGTTGATTTTGTTGCTGTGATAAGCAGCATAGAAAGCAAAGTTTTTATCAAGATCAAGAAACCCCATGCTTGCAGTTTCTTGGAAAATTTTTGAGAAATTATGAACTTTTTATTTACTTTAAGGGTAAAATTTGATGCGTTGAAAACATAATATTAATTGTTTAGATTTTTTAATTAACTACTTGATGTTTAATTTAAAGAAACACTTATATCACTGGTAAGAAATGTTATGAAAAGTTTGTATAGCACGGAATGCTGGTTTACTGGTCGGAACGAACGAATAGTTAAACATAATAAGCTGAAATTATTAACCGAATCATGTCATTATTAGCTAACTTTGAAATTTTTGTGTTACATGTAATTTAAATATTATACCATTTGAAAGTAAAACGAGTATATTATTATGCTAGTTTTATTTAAAAGAGTAAGCAGTGTTGTAAAACTCGGCTAACTCGACCGAGTACTCGGAACTCGGTCATTTACTAAAACGATTTTCTTCAACTCGATCCTATAACTCAGAATCGGTCAAAATCGGGGTGTAGTTGGAGCTAAGCGGCGCAACTCAGACCTACTCAGAGCTAGGCGGCCCAACTCCGCTCTACTCGAAGCGAGGCGGGTGAACTCAGATTTTCGCTGTTTTTCGTCAATTTTCGCTACTTTTCATCGATTTTTGTTGAAATTTCGTAATTTTTCATGAGTACATTGGAATACGTCTATTAAATGATTACTATATCTATAATATTATAGAATAAATATTATTTTTTGAATTATTTTAATATTTGAACATGTATCCTTCTAATTTATATTAATATTTACATACATTGTTATAAATATTAATAAATTTACGATATTTGATAAATGTATAATTTTTTAAAAATAAATTTCAATATAATTTCTCACATCCGAGTACTTCCCGCCTAGAACGAGTTTTCGCACTCACCAATCGATGACATGTCAACGTCTAGCGACTTTTACATCATTGAGAGTGTGAGAAGTACGTTGTTTGAAAAAGCTTTAAAACTTTTTTTACAAAAATAGTTTAAAGGGGTTGATATAGTATTTAAATATATGGATCTTCAAACACCTTTTTTTTACAAAAATAGCTTATATACATGCATATAAGCTGCAAAAAAGTATTTTCAATATAAATGAATGGTGGTATTATGTAGTCTAATATTAAAAAGTATACATCAACATCTCAATAGAGTTGACAAACACTTACTAATATATAAGAGGTTTCAAATCCAATTTTTCCAATTAAAAAAAAGGTTCTCAAATAGGGGACCTTATAAAACAGCTCGGCTCAAGTCAAAACAATTTAGTTAACCCTACTAAACGTTGTTTATAGATTAAACTCATATGACAAATTATCCGTGAGAGCTTTTTGTTGCAAATAATCCGTAAGCTTTTTGTTGGTATGAAAGGGAGAGAGCGGATAGAGAAACAAGAGAGGATACTTGGTATTAAACATTTGTCATCAATGATCAGGTCGTGCTTTTTTATCATGTCAAGAATTATGGGCTTTACTTTGATGTACAAATTTTGTATCGATATATCATAAATGGTGTAAATAATGTATTTTTTTATTACTGATTAAAAAAATACAATGTCACGTTGATATATGCAACAAGTATAGATCATATGAATATGAGAAAATAGTACACACTTTAAGCAGTACTAATTATAATGAATAAAAAATAAATACAAATAATGAAAAAGAAAACGTGACTTACCATATTAAGTACTTCATATGTGACATCCTCAAACATCATGCATCAACCTTGGATAACTTCTCACCATAGTTCTAGCATGTGAGTACCAGATAGATATATAGCCAAGGACAACTTGCCGGTAAATACACGCCATAAAACATAAATGTTATATCTGGAAATCGAGTAATAAACGGTAAAACATGTTATGTTCATGAAGATTGAACATGGAAGTTGAGAGCTAGATGAATTATTTGAAATTCTTATAATTAAAAGAAGCTATCGGTTTTCATAGGCTCAAAGAACTAAGTTTGTTGCCGGCAAGTCATCCTTGGCTGCACTATACATACCTTGTCTTCACATGTAAGAACTTGGATGAATGTATAAATGGCATGAATGTGAACACAAAAAGACTCATATGTGACTTCCAATTATGAAATGGTGATGAAATCAATATTGGAATTCTTTCTAATTATGGAAAGAAGTTGAAGAAGAAGACTCACATGTGGGACTTGATTTCTAAATGTGGAAATGATTTTTTTGTTTGGACATTTTTGGGTTAGCAAAGAAATATGATATTGGAGATAAAGGGATGTTGCACATATATAATAGATGATAATGGTGGTGGTGGTATAGTATGATGTATTTGGATGAGCACCATGACATGTGAAGGGTCCCATAGTATGTTGAAAGATGAAGGAGGTCCCTTCCTCATCCACTTTATGGGATTGTTTCAATCTTTTATCAAGATCTTATCACCTTTTTGTCATTTCAAAATTTTTCTTTGGATAACATAATTTTGTGGGTGTTTGTTTTGTACTATGTGTGTGTTTTTATTTCTTTTCAAAATGAACAATTAATGAATTTTGTTGCTGTTGAAGTAGAATGGCCTTTCACAAAGGAAATATTAAATTGAATATAATTGGATTAAGGGTTTAAGAAAATAAATATTATCAATCAAGGGTAATTGATTTATTTATAGATTCTTTCTTCTATCATCATGTGAAATGAAAGATAAATTTTATAAAGCTATCAAAATAAATTTTATTGAAAAATAGTATATGCATATAGATTAACATAGATATTTAGTTAACATGTTTTATTATATTATGATTAGCAAACTTAGATAAACATGGGTTATTAAGTTGTAAATATAGAAAAACTCGAATTAAAATTTTGGTCGAGATCCCAAAATAAATTGAACCCATTATACTAGTTATCCTTCACTATAAGGTGGTCAACTCATAAATATTATCAACGAAATCTCACCTAATAATTATCAATTTAATTTGTTACAATTATACCAATAATAACTAATTTTAAAATTTTGATTTTAAGTTCAAACCTAAACATTATGTAAATTATTTTGAAGTAATTTAACGATAAAAGTACCGTGAAGTAACTATTAAAAAAAACAAATTCATTGTTGTTTTTCTCAATATCTCTTTACATGCTTACATATGTTACCAAAGGTAAGCAAGTATCATGGGGCTAATGATGATCGTGCCTAATTTATCTTTTTGTAATTAATTGTTTTTGGAGTGCATAGCCGACCATGGATATCTGAAAGTAAACAGAGCGTGGGCCCATAAAACTGTTCTGGAATGGGCCTGGACTGTTCACTTTATTTTATAAACGCTATTAGAGGTGTACAAACTTATATAATCACCCCTCTTAATGATGGATATTTAACATTAAATTAATGAAGTTAACGTTTTTGAATAAAAATTGAAACTTTTTGAAACCTTGGGAGCCATATGCAAAAACAATCTTTTTGGATGCAAATGACAAATGTAACCACAAAACCACATAGAAGAAAACAACAATTCACTCTTTAAAAAAAGTTATGCGGAAATCTTTTTTTTAACCGGTCGAATTTAATTAGTTAGAATTTATTAAGCAACTGACTTTTATTATTTGTTTTACTTTATCAATTTATTTACCGGTAAACTTACAGATTTTTTTTATGTTATTTAACAATTAAACAAATTTTGATAGAAGTAGTTAAGAAGGACACTTATCCTCAAATTGTTATTGCTCAGCAACGCTTGACTCAAACAGTATACCCCGACAAATAAACTTGATTTGATGGAATTAATTACATGATGTGTGACGACTAAAGAATTAAATTCATAAAAGTTATGAAGACTGCCTGACATTGTATTTGGATCAAACCTTTGAAACGATTTGCAATTAGTTTATATCAAATCTAGCAAAATAAAAAAAACATTCTGAAAGACATTAATTATAATATTTTACCAACTTGCAATTATCAAAATTTATAACAAAACAATAAACATAT
The DNA here is from genome assembly GCA_025215565.1 of Flaveria ramosissima. NCBI lineage: Eukaryota > Viridiplantae > Streptophyta > Magnoliopsida > Asterales > Asteraceae > Flaveria > Flaveria ramosissima. Next base: position 50,572,897 of record CM046032.1, read on the forward strand.
TATTAATCTTAAATGTAAAATTTAGATAAGTAAATAATTACAGTTTGATATATTTATTTTATTTAATAAGAAGAGAGAAACGAGAGTAAACCAACATTACTAGCCGTCGTCATTTAAAAAATGAGAGACAAGAGGAAAAATAATGATGAACTCAACGAATTATGACACATGACGTAACCATTCACTTATTTGTTAGGTATAGATTATCAACCGAATGAAAGGAGTTTAGTCAAAACTAAACTCATGTTTACTCTGTTTTAATGTTGATTGCTATGAGTTCAACCAAATGTTCTGGTAATAATAATGTTGACTTTATGTTGACCGTGTTTCAAAACCATTTATGTTGATTCTTGAATTGTGAAATGTGACATTTGTCACATAACATCACATAGGCTAATAAAATTATGACATAATTTATACCTACTATATTATATAGAGAATTTGGTTTTGTTTTGGTTTGAAAGGTACCATTAGTGGTAATTGGTCACGCAATTAAGAAAATCTATTGGGCTAATACCAATTGGGCTATCTATTTTACCATATCAATGGGCCCGATTTGTTACACAAAAAAATGTATGGGCTTCAAGCTTTGTGTATGGGTTGTAACTCATTTACTATGGTAATATATTATGGTGAATGGTCCAAAGTAAGCCCAAAACATACGTTCTATCAAAAAGTTTTTTTAACTAACGTTTTTCTAATTCATGATACAATCTAACCTTTACATTTGTAAAAAATTGAACACATATTATTTTTAAAAGGAGGTAATCACCAATATCATTAAGCTAGATAATATTGAGTGTTTATCAAACGGTTGACAATGGTTTTGGGAAGGTCCTCAAGTGAGACCATGTATTTAATATTTTTGAAATTTTGTGTTATTGATTTATTAATCCTAATCATTTATTTAATTAATAAATATAAATTAACTTTTTTTAACGGGAAATGTACGACCCTGCTTCGGAGGATATGTGTTATCTTAATCGGGTCCACCTATCCGTTTCCCAGCCAACCCTCTCAGGAGGAAATCCATTGCTGAGAAAACCCACTGACTCAACTCTGAGCATTTTTTTGTTAAGAGTAAGACTTGAACACATGACCTCCTATTTATTTACATGTTATGGGTACCTCACCTTAACCAGTTAAAATAAAAATCATTGGTATATAAATTTAATTTGATTATATATATTCTTCGGAATCCCAAAACAAAGGCCACATCAATCTCAAACAGTGGCAATTAATGCACCAAAATCTCACGCCAATCAAAACACTGTCTTCTTATATAAACACAAAAGCGGTGAATCATTCCCTACATTTAATTTGGCATTTAGCTATTATAATAAAAATTAATATGAATAAAATGTATAAGTTTACAAAAATAATAAATAAATAATTAGTTGAAAATAAAAATGAGAATGAGCCAAACTGTAGAAATATATTCACAACCTTCTAACTCTTTATACTTAACGAATTATTTAAGTATTATTTTAAAAAATTTCTATCAAACCAAAAATCATCAGGCACAAACAAAAGCCCAGACTCAAGTTCATGTTATATAGTCTTCGTCTATATTTCACGTCTCTCTTTAAAGCCTTAAAAAAACTTTTAGAGATTTTAAAACGAATTTCTTGTAAGTTGAAAACGATGAAGGCAAAAAATAATTATTAGGTGGCGTAGCATAATTGTGGCCAAACTAAAATGTTTAGGGGCTTAATTTAGGGAGTCTAAAATCCATAAGTTTATTTTATTGGGTAAATGATAGCAGAGAATTAAAATAGAAGAGGATTTATAAAGAGGGTCTCGGATTCTTGAAATAATATTATTGCAAAATATAACATAAATAACCATGATTACGGGTGTATGGCATTAAAAAAAGAGGATCTACTATTATAAAATATTCCTAGCGCTTCTATTTTCAAATTTTTGGTTTATATTGAAGGAAAGGAGTGTGAAAGTCTTTAACCGTTAACTTCTTAGTGCAAAAGACAGTTATCACAACCTGGTGAATAAAACACGGAAGTAGATTTAATCATATTGATCGGTACAAGTAGTGTTGTGACCTGTAATATGTGTTGTTATTCTTCTATTATGAGTCAGTATCTTGTTATAGTTGGTTATAGATTGACTGTTGTATGTCTTATTTCCGGTTTTGGACTTTTGTATGTTGAACTTCCTGTTTTGCTTTCTTTCTTATGCTATTGATATTCATGCTATGAAAAAATTAATTTTTCATCATATGTTTAATATAATATTTTATAAATGTATACATCTATTAGGTCTCTATAGTTGTTGTAGTGTATATATTGTTCATCTACGATCACTAATAAAACTATGTTCTAAAAGATTTTGGATCGAACAACTAGCTATTTTGGGATGTATTTTCATTTTCTTGAATGCTTGAATTAGCTGGTGACTGCATGTTCTGATTGTACATTTTCGTACAACTTTAGTGAGATTTGGCATTTTCTTTTGGAATTATATTCTATTTGTCACATTTCAAGTGGCTCTTATTTTGGTTTTTCATGAATATATTTTGTATGTATTATACTTACTTTTTCAAAATTACAAATGTTGCATAGCATATTTAAGGATTTTTTTTATGGATTGAATGTATTTTTTGGATGACATGTTAGATATAGTTATCATAAACTTGAAAAAATAGTAATGGTGGTAATCCATTAATAGTAACTAAATGATATGTAACTAAAAAAACTCATATATTTATTTGCATTAAAAACAACAACAATGCATAATTCAGACATCTAAAAACATGCACACGGCCCGAATACAACATGACAAATTATCTAAAAAGGCAGCGAACAAATTTTATATGAATCATAATCGTGTTTTAAATATATTAAACGAGTCATAAGCATGTTCGTGTTTTATAAATAGGGTATAAAGTTGTAAACGATATTATAAACAAATTGGATTGGTTGAACTCATAAATTACATCTTACGTAATTTTATTTTAATTTTAGACATCTTGATATGTCAATTGTTTAACTTCAATATAATCTTAACATCACCCTTAAATTAAACAACTCAAAACCTATTTATGTTTGTATCGACTTGATGTCATGTTATAAGTTGTGACATAATGATGTCACTCGAAAATAGTTTTCCACAAAACAAGATATCTTATATGTTAGTTAAATAGTTGTGAGATAAATTAATCTAGAATGGTTTTGTCTAGGTTGTATTTGTTAAATATTTGATGACAAAATTGTAGGTGACAATTTTGTTGGCAATTAGGTTGTTGAGAATGTGACATCGACTTCAATTTGTTGTCCGCTTAATTAATAGGTCTTTCCCCCTTGACCAACATAACACCACACAATCACTCCACACAATTCTCGTATAAAACATATAATTACAAAATTTAAATTATATACTTTAAAATATGCGTATGCTTTTTCTTGAAGTAAATTACTATTTTGATCATTAGGTTTTGGTACATTTTAACTTTTCTAGTTTAAAACGAAACCTTTTAACTCTGTTAGTCTTTCAGTTAAGTTAGATAATATTTCAGTCATTTTATATCTAAGAAATCTTTATGTTTTGCGATATATTTAAAGAGTTGTTTATTTAATTAACTTGATATAATATAATAAATAAAATATAAAATAAAAATAATTTTATTTGATACAAAATGAAAATAAAAACGTCAAGATGATGTAAAGACAAAGCCTTCTGAAAACATGATTTAAGATCTAAACTAGTAGTCCAAAAGTCTTAATCTATTTATTATCAGATAATAATCGTAAAAATATATGAAGAACTTAAAAATTATTCTTTTATTATGCAAATAAACCTTAAATCTTTTAGAAACAACATAAACATAGGTAGACGTGTTTGTGTATTTCATCTAACAATTTTTTTGCATTTATAAATCATTTATTAAAAAACAAATTAAAAGAAAACTAACAATTAGGACGAATCATTTGTTATTGGTTACAAAGATTTTAGATGCACATTTGTAATAGTTTTAGATGAAAGAAATGTTAAATATACAATGATGAAGTATTTTAAAAGAATGCAACTATTATTCTATGATCATATAATCTAATTTTAAACCCAGAAGAGAATGAAAAAAAAGTTTACATAAAATATATAAACATAAAACATTTCTTGTTCGAAAAATATCATCTTCAAAGAGAAGTTATTTTCACATATGAAGCGAAAAAAAATATTTTATAAATAGTTTAAAATGAGTTGATTTGACAAAAAAAGACAAGACATACCCGTTAAATATGTAAATCAATATTCCACTAATTTTTTAACTTAACAAAAAAATCTAACATAGTTAGCGTCAGTGACTGAAATCATTACAAAATACAAACTTTAAAGATGAAAATAGTTAAAAGATTTTTTTTTTTTGACTGAAATGGTTAAAAATTCTAGAGTTCAGAGACCAAAAAAGTAATTCACTCTTTTTTCTTGTTTTGATTGTAATTATATGACATCAGTTTTATATTAATCTACACATACGATTGATGAGGTAAATTAACTAACCACCAATGTTATGTCATGTTAGATAGGATATTATTATTATTGTCGGGAGTTACACCTGACTAATATGCACGTATTCACTTTATGTCACTTGTAACACTTCGTTACATGAAATGTAGGCTTATATTCCAACCGTACACTAAATTACCGCCATGTATTCCCATTACATTGAGTTCGACACAATTAACGCCCATTTAGCTAATGTATTTTATACAAACACAACCTCCTGTCGCCTTCTTCATCAGTTCAACTAGTTCAACCATCTTATAACCGAATAGCCTAAATGATGACAGTTTAATAGTAATTAAACAGACCAGTTGCACAAACATCATAAGATAGATGTTGTTAACCTATTTAATCAACAACAATTAATAAGGCAATATTTCTCGTTATCAAGACTAAACATATTTTACAGTTTCGGTTTAAATTTGTAACACCCGGCCCCTCATACCAACAAAATTGTCCGCTTTGCCCACAAGAAGCTCACGGATTTGCTTTTGGTTGCCCGGGTGAAAACTTCCCAGGGAGGTCACCCATCCCTGGATTGCTCCCACCTGCGCACGATTAACTGCGGAGTTCTCCTCTCATCCACAGCCAATACGCCCAAAACGCGTTGTTGATGTTAGAGGCAGGACATTCCTTATGAACCAGGAATCTCTCAAGTCCACGGCCGATGTGGGATATGTGTAGGGTGTCACAAGCACCCCCTGTTTGGACTCATCGTCCTCGATGAGCCTGAGAAGTCACCATCCTTGGTGAGGTATATCCCACATCCAGAACGACACAGGAGTGGCTCTGATACCATTCTGTCACACCCGGCCCCTCACACAAACAATATTGTCCGCTTTGCCCACGAGGAGCTCACGAATTTGCTTTTGGTTGCCCGGGTGAAAACTTCCCAGGGAGGTCACCCATTTCTGGATTGCTCCCACCTGAGCATGATTAACTGTGGAGTTCTCCTCTCATCCACAGCCAAAACACCCAAAACGCGTTGTTAATGTTAGAGGCAGGTCATTCCTTATGAACCAGAAATCTCTCCTGTCCACAGCCGATGTGGAATATATGTAGGGTGTCATAAAATTATAATTAGTGGATAAGTGAAATAATTTTGTTGCATCATATTCACTTAGTTTATATTACATATTTAAGTTTTTATGTTTTGCGGTATTTTCATATTAAACATTAAATCAAGTGAATTATTAAAATCAGTGGGCAATCCCATGTTATAGGTTAGATTTTGTCTTGTTCATTGCAATGCAGGGAGACATCATCATTTTAATGTACGTCTTTTCTTTTCATATACTTCCAAACGAGATTCTCATCTTCACAATTAAAAACATAAAAAAAAAACCTTTTACTTTTAACTTTTCTTCAAATCGGAACTTGATGATCCATCCAATTCTTTCGATTTCACTTCTTTTTAACAAATTTTGTTTACTCTTATATTTTATATACCTCTTATATATATAAATATATATAACTATATATATATATATATATATATATATAATGTATATGTATATATGTATATATATATATGTATATGTATATATATCTCTCTATCTCTCTCTCTCTCTATCTCGGTATCTATGTCTCTCTCTCTCTGTCTCTCTGTGTCTCTCTATCTCTCTTCTCTCTCTCTCTCTCTCTCTCTCCCTCTCTCCATCTCCCTCTCTCTCTCTCCCTCTCTCCCTCTCATCCCTATATCTCTCTCTCTCCTCTCTCCCTATATCCCTCTATCCTATCTCTATCTCTCCCTATATATCTGTCTCTCTATCTCTCTGTCTATCTGTCTCTCTGTCTCTCTGTCTCTCTATCTCTGTCTATCTGTCTCTCTGTCTCTCTCTCTCTGTCTCTCTGTCTCTCTGTCTCTCTGTCTCTCTCTCTCTCTCTCTCTCCTCTCTCTCTCTATCCTATCTCTCTCTCTCTCTCTCTCTATCTCTCTCTCTCTCTCTGGTCGGGTTATTTTGAGAACCCTCTTTTTAGTGAGAACTCTAAAACCAATATCACCACCATTTTAGTCACATGCAAGTCACATGCCACTTCCACATTTTTTTCATAAAAATTTCACCATTAATTTCATTATTTTTTATCTCTTCCACGCCTACCATATTGATTTATTTTTTTAAAAAAATTCGTCCACCCGTTATTTACACATGTGTAAATTAGTCATTATATATGTGTAAATTCCGTTTTACACATGTGTAATTCCAATAATTACATATGTGTAAAATGACGTTTGTAAAAAAAAACGAGATTTTTTTATTTTTTATAATTTTTTTAATTTTTTAATGGTAGAGGGAAACGAGAGAAACACTTATGTGTTTTTACTTTTTTTATTTTTTTATTATTTTTTTTTATGATTTTTTTCATTATGTTGTTGTTAATTACAATTTTGCCATTGAAAATTAGTGGTTCACATTGGTTCCTAGAGTTCTCACAAAAAAAAGGAGTTCTCATTTGATCCCTCCCCTATATATATATATATATATATATATATATATATATATATATATATATATATATATATATGTATATATATATATATATATATATATATATATATATATAGGTAGGGTTATCTTGAGAACCACCCTTTTTAGTGAGAACTCTAAGAAGCAACATCAACCACACATTTTAGTCACATGCAAGTCACATGCCACTTCCATCTTTTTTTTAAAACGTTCATAATTTTTTTTATGACATTATTTTTTCATAAAAATTTCACCATTAATTTCATTATTTTTTTATCTTTCCAATGCCTACCATATTGATATATTTTTTTTTAAAAAATCATCCACCCGTTATTTACACATGTGTAAATTAGTCATTACATATGTGTAAATTCTGTTTTACACATGTGTACTTCCAAGAATTACATATGTGTAAAATGACGTTCGTAAAAAAAACGAGATTTTTTTTATTTTTTAAATTTTTTTTATTTTTTTAATGGTAGAGGGAAACGAGAGAAACACTTCTGTGTTTTTTACTTTTTTATTTTATTATTATTTTTTATTTTATGATTTTTTTGATTATGTTGTTGTTAATTACAATTTTGCCATTGAAAACTAGTGGTTCACATTGGTTCCTAGAGTTCTTACAAAAAAGGGAGTTCTCATTTGATCCCTCCCCTATATATATATATATATATATATATATATATATATAGATATATATATATATATATATATATATATATATATATATATATATATATATATACATATATATATATATATATATATATATATATATATATATATATATATATATATATATATATATATATATTTATACTTGTAATTATTTAAATTCACGTCTTATCTTATGCTTAATAAATCAAAATCTAAAAAAGCTACGCGTTATTTTTGTAGGTTATCCACCTAGGTTTCATAAATGTTCTCATTACAATAAAAGTTATAATTTAGTATATAAATATAGTTTTCTTAATAAATACACATTTATTATTATGTTAATCAAATTAATCTTTTTCTAAAAATAAATAAAATGTTTTAATAAAAATATTTTAATAAGAGTTAATTTTATTAAAATTAAATCTAATTTCAAGCTAATTAATATTAAAATTAAAATACTTTAAACATCGTAATTTTTTAAGAAAACAATTTTAAAATATCAAGATTCAATGTTAAACAAAATTATAATTAGCGATTACTTACAATAAAATGTCTCCGCTTCAATGTAAATCATGGTTCTATATAGGTATGTTATACTATCTAATAATCTCATATTCACAAAATTCATATCCATTATTTTAACCCTTGTAACAAACGAACATCTAACCTAGTTTTTAATATTACCAAGTCATTCTGAAAGTCAAAAAGAATCATGTGTTATGGTTCTTTATGTGAGTGTTTACTATTTATCAAAACAAATTTAGCAACTAAAATTAACTATAGCATTTTACCAATGATACTATAATATTACCTAAGATAAGGAAAAAAAAAGTTAAATGCAGTAAAAAGGTTAGATAGATGCCGTATTATTTGGAAATAATGTAAATGAAATGTTGCCATTTGAGGATAAAACGTATATGAACTCAATATCACCTCCTAGCCCATACAATATTGCCTTCATGTTTTCTTTCTTTCTTGCATTGCATAACGATGCTCGACGAATAAAATAATTTATTAATTTGTAGGTACATCGGAATGAATAGCAACTTATATACGTCTTAATACTTATTTGCACAATGTTTACACATTTATATAAAATCTCCTTGTTAAATATACGAGAGCGGTGTGCTATTATTATCTCCAACGTTGAGACTTAATTATACACGAGTTGAGGGTAGGAGGGGTGATATTTATCATTTGACACCATACGAACATATATAACACAAAATTCATGGATTTATATTTAGTATGCACGAATTCATAAATCAATATCAGGTTAAACCATGGATTAATATTTAGTATATATGCACGGATTTGGATTCACTATGTGACTTGTTTAAATATTCTATGCTATAATTTTATTTTATTTTTGATATGTTGAAGTTTAAAAGTGTATCTTTAAATGGGAGAAGTGTACAACCCTCAAAGACACTATTTCTTTTTCGTGCTGACATATGAGAGTTGTACAAGTTTCAACCACACATGCTTACATTTGTATGTTGACTGTTGAAAGAAGGATTCCCCGTTCAGTTTCACACGTTGGATTACCATACGTACAAATTGTCATTACCATGCAAACAAACATATACATACAAAATACAATAACCATTTAATCTATTTATAAGTTACTAAGAAAAATAATAAAATTGGACATAAATATGGGAAATAAAAACTATTGAACTATATGTTAGATTTCCAAGGGATTTAGTTGATCTTACTTATATTATTTTTAAAAATCTTAAATTGATGTTACTAGTAAATGCAAATATTGTTGTTTAAATCTTCTGACCACGTATTAGAACTCTTTATTTGCTAATAAAAATACATTTCATTTTTTCTCTCATCTTCTCAAGAATCTGAACTTTCTTTCATCACTCACTCTTTCTCGCTATATGTTGCACAAAACAAATAACCAATAGGTTAACATTGTAGAACAATGAAAGAGGACGACAACTATCTTGAATCAGGCTTAAGCTAGATCATTATGACAAAGAAAACATCGTGAGCCTCGTCACATGCAAAAGGCATATCTCCTCGTGCCCACCCTCCGGTGTAAAATAAGTATATATGGGTATATAAGAAATAATAAGAATAAGAGAGTTTAGAATGAGAGAATGATTATTTGCATGGTATTTACCTGGTGCGGAGGGTTGTATCTGTAGTATTTGTGATAACGAATCTCTAGATCATAAACCTATTTTAAGTAGTTTGTGGGCTTATGGCCAAATATTCGGGTTGAACTCTATTGATTAGAAATTTTCATACTTATTTGGTACATCAGGTTTTCATATGATTTTAATGCTTTTTGTTCTTATAATTACACTTTAACTTATGTTATTATTGAACTTTTATTAATAATAATGTCACTTTCTGTTTAAGTGGCTTTGTCTTTTGTTTCAAGTTGTCTTGTGATCGCACAACGTCCTTCTAACAACCAATGAACATTTTCCGTACTAAGGTTCTTGTTTTCCCGTCATTCCTTTTTCTAAAGTCTGTAAGTTTAGAAATATGATACTTCGCTTTCTTAGGTTGAGTACCAGCTTGTAGGTACCTTTGTACGTGTGCCAGCCGGTGCTGAAAGGTTTTCACTTTCTTTAATATTTGGTGAGTTCTTCTCGTCATAGTTTCTCTTGCTTTTAGCCACGATATTTAGATGACCTTTTGTGAGTGAGTGGCGGTTTGAGAAGAAACTAGTATCGATCAACGCTAATTGAGAATTGCCCTATGGGAACCACAATTAGGTAGTGACCTATGCGAGCTGAGGACGGACATGTATTCATGTTGCATGTCAAGGTTCGTTCTAATATTCACTGTGTCCAAGATTAATAGTATTGTATTTGGGGTGATATCTCATCAACCATCTAGTGTTCGAGGTTCTTACTAGTTACTAATACTTATTGTGTTCAAGATTATTAGTATTGTATTTGGGGTGATACCCCATCAACCCCCCCCCCCACCCCACCCCACCCAAATAGGCGATCCTTCCTCTCTCAAGAGGACGTCGTACCCTCAGCCCTCTCCCCTCTCTTTGTTCATGATAACAACCTCTCTCCTTCACATCAAATGAATGCCATTACGGCCCTTTCGACGAAAATGGTCTTTGGAGGCTAGGGATTTTCTTAATGGGAGCAAATGGGTAGAGTAAAAATAGGTTGGGTTAAAGAAAAAATAAATATTAGTGAATATAGTACATTTAATTATAAAATGTGTACTTGTATGTATTATGTTAACAATTAAAGGTAGCAAAAATATTAAACGAAAACAAAAAAGAAAAGAAAAGGTAGTATCTTTTGGCAATGTAAGTAAGTTATTTCTAACAGTAGCTAAAAATGTACAGACTCAAACTTACCTAAACTAATTACTGAAAATCCTCCACTTCTCACCCCCACGAGTGTGTGCAGTAGGAGTGATTTGAACTCTTTTCCTGTTTCAATCTCCTACTTACCCCTTCAAATCACCCCCAATTTCCAAGATTTCTTCACATTTTTCATCTCTCTTTCTCTCTCTTCACATATTCCAAACAAACAGCTAGCAACATAGAAACTATTGCAACCATCATCATAATCACTCATCAGTGTATCATCGTCTTCTTGTTGTTTGTTGTTTGTTGTTTCATCAATGAGTAGGATATTTGCAGACACTTTTGGTTCTTTGTCACTCAACAATGAAAACCCTTCAAAGATCAATAATGACCATTTCATCTACGGCCATCTAACTACCTCATCATCTTCATCATCTCGTTCTAATGATCATTGCACTTCAAGAAACTTTCATGAAGATGAAGATCATGGACACCATAATGGTGATGATGATGATGAGGAGAAAGAGGAAGAAGATGAGCAAATTGACCTAAATCTTTGTGGGAATTACTCCTTAAATAGCAACAACATTCATGACACACATCATGATGATCATGATGGTGGAGTAAGAGCGTGTGGGCAGTTAAAGACTAGTGCAAGAGGCCATTGGAAGCCTGCAGAAGATGCTAAGCTTAAAGAACTTGTTGCTCTTTTTGGTCCCCAAAATTGGAACCTCATTGCTGAGAAACTTGATGGCAGATCAGGTACTAAATTTGCACTCAATATAACCAAAAAAAATCAAGGTTTTTAACTAAACATTAGTGGGTGAGTTTTTTTTAGTCTTTTGGTTAAACCCACTACTATTCGACTTGTTTCATTGGTTAATTTTTAACTGATAATAAACCGACTAACTAAATATTTATGTGATTTGATATGAGTTGAAAAAGATCTTAAACTACAAGATTTCTTCAAAAAATGGCTGTATGTTAAAACATTTTAAAGTTTTTTTTTTTTGAGTTTTCTTGCATTTTCTAGAGAAAAAAGGTGGGTTGTTACACAAAAAGGTAAAGATTTGTGGGTGTTTGAGCATTCCTCAATTCTTTTATCTTTCCAAAATAAGAAAGAAAAATAATAGTGGGGATTAGAGCCCAACCCATAGAGTTGTGTAGTCAGAAATATTTTTTTAACGGATTTAATTAACTCCTAGTAATTAAAGTCTTTTTCGTGAGTTTAAAATGAAATTATACTATTTAATTACAAAATAAATGTATTCTCTTAGTGGGTTTAAGGTTTAACTGCACACACCAGTGAACAAATGTGAGATCTTGATTCCCATGTAAAAATGTGTGATTCTTGATTCTTGTATCAAAATCTTTATGTGATTTCTTGGAGAAAAGACTTGATCTTTGTGTTGATTTGGTTGTTTTTTTGTTGTGGGTATCTTGAAAAGGCAAAAAAAATAAAACACAAAAACATAAAGACTCGATCTTTGAGTCTTTTCACAAGAACAAATGTGAGATTCTTGATTCTTGTTTCAAAATCTTTGCGTGTTTTTCTTGCTGAAAAGACTTAATATCCTGATAATAACAATAATTAAAAAAACCTACTGAAAGCTTACAAAGATTATTACAATAAACTCTAACTATTCATTGTCTTGTTATGAAAAATAAAAACAACAACAATAGGTAAGAGTTGCAGGTTGAGATGGTACAATCAATTAGACCCAAGGATCAACAGAAGAGCATTCAGTGAAGAAGAAGAAGAAAGACTCATGACAGCACACAGATTATACGGAAACAAATGGGCATTAATGGCGAGATTGTTTCCAGGTAGAACTGACAATGCGGTCAAGAACCATTGGCATGTTATCATGGCTAGAAAATATAGAGAACAGTCTAATGCCTACAGAAGAAGAAAGATGACTTTCAGTCAAAGTCAAAGTCAAACACCTGCCACACCACCACCACCACCACCACCGGTGGTCTGCGCCACCGGTCATGGTGTCCACCAACTGCCACCGCTTGGTCTCATCTATGGTCAGTTGTTTTCTTCCTTGAATTTGGGCTTTTTCTGATGAATTGCTGTTTGGTCACTGTGTTTACACATGATTGCATTTACACTTGCCTAGGGTTTAATTCAGAATTATGCTAGTAGGAATTGAAAGTCAAGATGAGTCTGCTAATAAATGTGCCAACTAAATCACTAGTGTACTTTGGTTGCATATTTATTGTTCATGTGTTTAAAATGCTTAAGATGATCACAGAATGCTAGAGTGAGAATAACTTTACTTAAAAATGGACGGCTGGTTGGATCGAAAACCGGTTGAATCACCTTCGCTTGAAGGATCAGTGGTTGGACATGCACTAATAGAGACTTCATATTTTGTTTATTTCAAGCTTTCAAATTTTATATTTTGTTTACAATATAAATTAACATAAAAATAAAAATAGTTTATTATTTTTGTTAGTTTATAATAGTTTATATGTATGTATTAAATTTTTAATTATTTATAACGTAGTTAATTTTATTGTAGTTGGTTCAATAAATAATCATATATTATAAACACATCAGTGAAAAAACATATGCAGTTTTGTTATAAAATGATCTATAAAGTTTGTAAAAACCCTTTGAAACTAGGGTTAGGACCCAATTTAATTGTTTGTAGTTCACATATTCGTGATACATAATTATTAATTATATATTTGCATGATCACAAATTTATTCGTTGAAATTACTTACCGTACACAGGTATCACTAATAAGTATATCTCATAAACAAAAAAGTTTAATTTATATTTATAATCTTTAGTACAAGTAAATTGTCATTGTACCTTGTGCTTAAAAAGACTTTGAAATCCCAAATAGCAAATTAGCTTAGATAGAATAAATAATTCTTTTCTATTACAGATAGATCTATATATGATTATTTTTAATGATTTAATAATACAATAACAAGTTATGATTCAGCTTATCTAATTAGCTTTTAACAAATGCATTATGCAGGTCCTCAGAACAACACTGAGCTGATGACTAGCATGTTTAACATCAACAACAACAACATCATCTCTTGTGAAAACCATTCATCATCATCAAACAACACATACTGGATGATGAATACTCCTAACTCCATCAACTTCCATCATCATCATCAACATCATCAACATTATCATCATCATCTTGATCAACATCCTCCATTGATGAATGCTGCTATGAACCAGCAGTTCTACAACAACCACAACAGCAGCAGCTACTCACAACCGCCGCCGCCGCCACCGCCACCGGAGTTTGCTGATGTTAATAACAACATTCCACCATCATTTATAGACTTTCTAGGAGTTGGAGCAATATGAAAACCTAAATTAGCATTAGTGGTAGAAATCTTGAATGCAAGTAATATTTTAGAGAAAATTAAGGGTTTCATCTTTCTTTTTTCTCTTCTCTTTTTTGCAATCACTCAGTAAATCTGCAGAGGATCTCAAGTACTGACTGTTATCAGGAGTTAGACATTTGTAGAAAATTATTTTTAAAAAACTGGAGGTAGGACTGTGATTTTCTTGATGTAATCTTGGTGAAAGTGCATCTAAACTGTGAAAATTTATTGCTTCTATATTTTAACATATCTATTATCTAGTTACTTACGTACTTTTCAAAATGATTAATATTTATATTAGTAACTCGTGGCACTTATATAAAAAACGAAACGATAAAGTAGTTTTGATAGATTTTTATTTGTGATTCGATTAAAATTTACGTCGTAACATATGATTTTAAGTTGAATTAAAGTTAAAGGTGTGTGATTCGATTAAAATTTACGTCGTAACATATGATTTTAAGTTGAATTGAAGTTAAAGGTGTTATACGATAATTATTCAAAATTTTAATAAAATAACTGTTGTGTCCAAGCTTTAAAGTATAAAAGTATCTGATCGATGTATAAAATTGAAAACTACAATATTTATTATTCAAGATTTATAAAAAAAAAAACTTTATTTTCAAACTACAAAGCACAAATCTTTTTTGATTGCAAGGAACTTAACTTTTGTTCGGTTCGTTTTCCTGGTTTACATAACTTTTTCTATCAGTATTTACATAACTTTTTCTATCAGTAAAAGAACTGGATTTACCAATGATCCTTAGCCCAACTAGTTAAGGTGAGGTACCTATGACATGTAAATATTGAGAAGTCATGGGTTCAAGTCTCACTCTGAATAAAAATATTCAGAGTTGAGCCAGAAAAATTTCTCATCAATGAGTTTCCTCTTAAGGGGTTGGGGTGCGGTCTCGGCTGGTATACCTGGCAAGATGGGCGGGTCGGGTTGGGTCGGGTGCCAGGTCAAAATGGGTTCGGGTTAGGATGGGTTTGGGTCAGAATGTACTAATTTAAAAATGGGTTAAAATGGATTCGGGTCAGGATGGGTTTGGGTCAGGATGGGTCGGGTCAAAATGGGTTTAGACTCAAAAAACCACAATGATTACAATTTCATACATAGATCAATCCCAAGGCAATATAACTAAGTATTACTCTAATACCTTAAGGTAGGGTTGTTCAAACCGCTCGACGTTCGCTCGAAATTTGCTCGAAAAATGCTCGTTCGAATTTTTGTTTGAAAAATGCTTGTTCGAATTTTTGCTCGGTTGTAAACGAGCCGATCGGCTCAGATCGGTTTGTAACCGAGCCAAGCACGAGCAAAGGTCCGCTCGATTCGGTTCGGTTGGGATCGAATTAATATGTACATATAGTTTATACATAACACTCTAGTAGATTTGACCCATTTTATACATATATATAATTATATTTATGCATAACTGATCAATCAACCTAATAATGAATTCTACATTAAACATAAAAGTGAAATCCTAAGCCGTTAAGAGATATTTTTTCGATCATCTCCGCACCCATCGTCATCGTTATCTGCAATATGTTCTTCGCCTTATCAAATACAGCCTTAACTTCATCGTCAACCACGTATTGTCATCCATGAGAATATTATGCAATGAAATGTGGCTGGTTTTTAAGTCATTAAACCTTAGTCGATGTTGTATAAATCGTATGACACACAAAATAGTTGGGTTGTATAAATTGTTCGCCACTCGTTCGAAAATTTACCACTCGAAAAATGCTCGTTCGATTTTCAGCCAGTTGTAAACGAGCCGATCGGCTCGATTCGGTTTGAAAACGAGCCAAGCACGAGCAAAGGTCCGTTCAGTTCGGTTCGGCTCGTGAACAGCCCTACCTTAAGTGTTGGATCAAGAGAGGCCGTTGCAACCAAAACCATATCACTTAGAAGATTTTGAGTACAACATACAAAGGACTTCCGAAGCCAAGTGTGGGACTTCCGAAGGAAGAAGGAGCTTTTCCGAAGTCTAAGTGTAAAATACACTTCCGAAGGAAAACTCCAACTTCCGAAGATAAAGAAGTTACTTCCGAAGATAAAGAAGTTACTTCCGAAGAATCAAGACTTGAAGACAAAGTTCTGAAGTCAACTTCCGAAGTATAAAGAAGTCATTAAAGCCTCGGAAGCATAGAAGCATCTTCCAAAGTATAAGTGGCTTCGAAAGAACTTGTTCTTCCGAAGCCAGTTACCTTCGGAAGACACTTCTATTATCCAGTAGACATAAGTATGGTCTGTCTGACAGTCCGCTGCAAATCTCTGAGATACTGCATGGCGTTTTCTCAAAAGCCATGTAGTTGACCATACTTTAATCTACTGTTTACCTTTTTATGTTAAGTACAGTTGCCATCTTTAGTTGGTGACAAAAGGTAAGTCATGGACATGTCATGACTACCATATCTTAGATAATACTTTATCTAAGATACCTTAACTATAGCATTGTAGTATATGCTTTAGTCGTAGGTTTCCAGCTGGTATCAAGTATAACCGGCTGTAGGATCTAGTATATATATAGTTTCTCATTATAACTCATGTTCTATGCTTGTAAGTGTCTTGTAATCTTGAGTTGAGAAGTAATATATACAAGTACCTTGAAAATACTCCTGCTTGTCGCTTTGATTACTTATTATATTATTATCAACTCTTGTTAAAGGCATTGCTTCATCTTGTTTGAGTGATATTATAAGTGAGTTTGAGAGAAATACAAGTGTTAAGTGACAAAACCCGATCCTGCATTAAGGTACAACTAGACAAACACATTTAAAATTAAACTTAAAGCAAATAGCTATAAAAATAAAAAAGATAAACTGCATGGTGATGGTAGACGTGGGTTGTACAGTTATATTGTGGTCTTTTACCCCCATCATGCAGCTCCAGTTTATGACGCCCGGTTGCCGACCCGTTCATCTCATATGACCCGTAAACCGATCTTGACCCGTTCATAAATCCAACATGTTTATCGCTATCATGTAGATGTGAGACTATGTGTGGATTTTGGAGAAAAGATGAGGTGGAGAAAGATGGGTTATGAGAAAATCTAATCAACCCATCCTGACCCGTTCTTTGTTTTTTATGACCTATCTTGACCCGTTGATAACTTTTCCTAGTTTTAGAGTTACCCAACTTGACCCTCTTAAAAATATATCTTAACCCAATCTAACTCATTACTTCATTATTACTACTCAAATCAATCCAAATATATACCCATTTGGGTCCAAATTGCCAGATCTATCGGTTGGGAAACGAATAGTTGGGCCCGATTAAGATATCAACTATTTTTCGAAGCAGGGTCACACACATTTTCCGTTCAAACAAACAAATTTAAGCTCAAGATTCCATAAAATGTAATTTTTAACTGACTAACGATCCAAGTATAAACATAATCAAGTTTTTTTAGAATTTTAGATGGCTTGACTTGGGCTGGCCCCAAGTATTTGCCTATTTGGACAATATATTGGACGTTATAATATTGCATTGAGCACGGGCTTATTAAGCTTAAAATGCTTAATGATGGTCATAAGCTAAGCCCACTGCCCATATAGGCATATAGCATTTGGGTAATTAAGTGAGTTCGTTTTATCGACTAATGTGTTGATATGACTTGGGTACAAAATTTAAACGCATCAGGTGACAACTTTTAAAAAAATTCAGAATATTTCTTTTGTTTATCATAAAACATGCAGATAAATTCCGTGCGACGAATATTTATTCATGAGCTAACACCTGCGTCATCTTGTTGCCGCAGTTACATTGAACATATTGTCTGTTTTCACATGTCTTGTTTTATGTTAAGTTACTAATATTTACACATTGTTCCGACCTAAATAATTAATGTTCAATGTTAACAATAAGTCAATAATAACATCTAGAATTTCAACCTTAGTAACTAAACTATAATCTTTGGTTGTGCTACATGTTTTCCTCAAAGAGAGGGGTATTAATACAAGAAAAGTCCATAACGACCACTTTAATAGGTCTATATTATTAAGATCATAATATAGACAAACACCCAATAAGGTGCTTAGTTCAGATCTTTTCGGACAAACAATTATTTTTACAATAACATAAGGAATACATCTAATATTAGTCGCTATATAATTAACATCATAATATCATGCGAAGTTCTTAATTTATGATAAAACGAGTACTTTTAACCGACAACATACGTTCAACATAATGTTCTAGTGTCTGCCTTAGACATGTGGTATTAATGGTAAATTATTTGGAAGACTATAGTGGTGGAATATGTTTGTGAGTTGGTGTTATCCAACGATTTTAATGAAACTGGATTTACTTTATGACCAAAGGAGAAGTTATAAAGAAACATCAAACAAGATGAGTATGAATTTCATACTTCTTTGATGATCTTATAATTTTTAGTACTCTAGACCCATTATAGTGTTAAGGAGCTAAGCTGACTGAACCATGAGTCTGAGGGTTTAAGGTCAACATCCTCTAGCGGGGTCCAAAGAACAATGCCATGTTTTTTTATGCATGTGATGTTGATTTCGGAAGTTATTTATAATATTTCGGAAGCAAAACTATGCTTCAAAAGTAGCAGTATTTCAGAAGCAAGTTTGTTTTTCGGGAGTGAGTTGATTGCTCCTGATACTTGAAAGGAAGATGTTTACTTCTGAAGTAGTTATGCAAAATTGTAACGGTTAAGGCTACTATAAAACTATTTTTTAAATATGCGATGGTTGGTGGTGTCGTTTTCCCTAATACTCTCTAGTCATATCAATATACGAATATCAATAGATATGTTTTTGTTCTTGAATTTCTAATTCTTATCCAATTGAATATTGAATACCTAAAAGAAATTTCATGTGATTATCAAAACATCTAGGGAATTCACAAACACTCAAAACTAACAGAATAAATGATAAATACTAGCGTATGATGGAAAAAGTTTTAGGTCATTCTTTGTTGGTCTTGACAAGTATGAACTAAAAAGTAAATAAACATTGAAAATTTAGCAAGCTACATTCCGTTAATGAACTTTTCATGATTAAGCTTCGACTTTTATTGTATTTGGCCGACCAACCAAATTTTAAAATAATAATAATAAATAAAAAGAAGAGAACAAGACAGAGTCAAAGAACCTGAATCTCACAATTTTATTGTTGTTTAATTAGCCATTATCTGAGGGCTTATCCTTTATGTATATTGCATTACGTGTCGGCCCATAGTCACAATTTCCAAAATAATATTTAGTAAAGGTACACATTGACGTACAACATGTATAATTTTTTTCTTAAAATCTATCTCACTCGTTTTCTCCAACAAACACCTAGAATTTTTTAACATAAAATCACCAGATTTATACTTTACAAGATTAAACTTTTTAAAAAAAGAGTATATCACTTATCACAAGAAATGTTAACTATGATTAATTATTTATCCAATTATTTTGTTTGTATATGTACGTTATGTTTTGATTTTTAAAATTATTCTAATTTTAAAAAATTGAACTCTAAACTTCTTATACGTAAGGTTATTAATATTTAAACTTTGAATCAATTAATATTTGAGTTCCAAATGTACTTATATATGTATGATTACGTTTTTAAACTGTCTTAACTTAACCTTTTTTATTTATTCTATAATTTTGAATATTAAATTGATTACAAATTTATTTTTATTTTTTTAAAAACAATGACTCACACGGCGATCATAATATTCTTATTTCTAAAATACATAAACTTTTAATTTTATACATGTCAAGATTTAAACTTTAATAGAGTTCAATTTTTACTATAACACTACCGACTCAAGTAACAATAATCATGAGTTTGAATTATTATTCCATTATATTGGCAGTCTATTTAGTGGAAGAAGATCATCATGAGTTTGAATTATTTTCGCATACAATGTCAACTCACGTAACAATATAGGGCCACAAATTACCAGGTTGAAGTGGCTCAAATTTTTATTGGAAAGCAACATCCATCAACACTTTTGACTTCGAAATTATATCATAATTAAAAGCTATTTGTGTATTTATGTTATATCAAATGAGTGATCATAACGACTACGAAGACAATATGACATAATAAAATCAAACAAATTACTTATACATACACAACCTATATAATTTAATATATATCTAGTTCATTATGCATATTTGGTTTATTTAATAATTAACATAACACACGTTTCGTTTCATTTCATAGCGATCAATTGTTTTCAACAAAGTTTATTCTTAGTTATTACGAGTATTAATATCACTCAGTAGAACATATGTAAGTATATATTCTCATGATGCATCGCTGAAAACACCCTGTTTTTTGTGGATTCCCTTATGAATCACCGGATCACATAATCACCAATTGTGCCTATGCAAGTCAAATATTCATGACCTCCTTATAACAAATTCGTGGCCAGTCTCGACCGATATAAAGATGTAATCTACGCCATATATAGTTTTAACCGGAATATGTGTATATGAAGAAAAAACGGAACAAGAAGATTTTCAATAACTCGCAAGCAAGTATTTTGAACATCGTGAGGACATTAAATCGTTATTGTTTCTATGACTAATGAATAGAGGGAAAATGTGCAACTTAGCATGGAACTCATGGTGTAGTTTTTCATTATGATTTCTCTATTTGTATGCTTTCTAGCTACTTGCTAGTTTAATTATTTTGGTTGTTCAAGAAAAAGATACATATTATCATAATATCATATATAAAATTATAACTAAAAGAAATAACAAATGATCAAACTTGAAATAATAAAAAGCAACTAAATGTGATTACGAGAAGGGATGAGGTTGTCCATGAAGTCTAAAGATGAACCCACAATGAATTTATTTTGTGATTGATAATTAGTCGTTGAATGAATAATACTGTAAATTTTTTTAATATTTTATTAAATAAAATCATCCTCCATACCACTCCATGTGTTTTCAAACAACTCACATCTATATTACGTTAACTAGTATACTGATATGTTCATGTCATCTAAAAGAAATCCACATGAAAGTCTACATATTCCATGAAGGTATTATTCAATTGTATGAAAAAGATTATTTGCATAGATTGACTGCCAATGACATATTATTTTAGTACGCCACATATGAAACCAAACATTAATTTTTTGGGATATTAGATAGCATTGATTATACACATTAGGTTTGATGGAATATGATGGAGTATGCTGGAATATGTAGCCTCGTAATATTTATGGTTTTAATGTCATTCTTTCGTATCCATTTGAGGTAGCATTGTCTTCGGTTTCAACAAAGACATCAATATCCTCAATCAATCATGATCATTCAAAACGTTAATTATACATGGATCCGAACCTAAGTGTCCGAGGTAAATGGAGTACAATATAAGCACTAGCATTATCTTGCTAATGGGATATAATCAATTGGACAGTTATTATAAAATGATTTACTTATTAAAAAAATGATAACAAAAATGTTCAAGGTGGCACAATAAGCGATAAAAAATGATAACAAAAAATATTCAAGGTGGCACAATAAGCGATAAAAAAATGATAACAAAAAATATTCAAGGTGGCACAATAAGCGATAAAAAAAATGATAACAAAAAATGTTCAAGGTGGCACAATAAGCGATAAAAAAAGATGTGGAAAGAGTTTTTGGTGTCCCAAAAGTCCTTTGTGCTATAGATTGATTGCCTACATACACAATACAAAACAAACACGTATTATATTACACAATATAATTTGAAAGAGTAAGGTGCGACACTATGCCTAGTTTAAGAATCGTTTCACTTATCAATAAAAAAGTAAATGATCATATTCTTATAAAAAAAATTTTTTAAAGCCCGACAATAACATTAATTTGATGGATTTCTAGGAACATTTTCAAACACCACATATACATGGAAAAATTATGCTGCCATTTATGGTAACCGATAACCAACCAATCCAAACCAAAAAATGGGCTATTCTTTTATGTTCCGTAAATACAAGTATAGTTCTTTTTCGTATGTTATAGCTAGTAATCAGTCGGAAACCACATTACCCATGGTCAAATTAATGACGGATTACTGATGATACCTACTTTCACCAAAGAAAATATTCGTGTTACAGACTAAATATGAGAACTCTTATGTGCCAAGTTTTATACCTTACAATAATTTTAGTTTTTAATACTGGGACCTCCTTAATTAAGGGATAACACATCATTGGTCGTCACAGTCACAATGCTCAATTGCTCATTGCGGTTCCTTTAAAGCCATCACTCTGAGTTTGGCTATAATACATTGTTATAGACCAAACATGAAAACTCATCCCAAAAACTTTGTTTGATGCGTAATATGACTCATTTGATCTATAAACATTATATTTGTTGCCTATAAAACCAATATAGGACAGTTTTCATAACTTGTAATTTTAGTTCGTAACAGTTCGTTGGTGAAAGTCTTTTGTTTTGTATTGGTCTAGAACTAGTTTATGTAGTTATGTATGGTATCATTGTTCGATTAGTTGTTGGATCGGAATAGCCACTAGATTATTTTTGTTTGCTTACAAAGTTTAACGTGCGATCCACATGTTGATTTCTAAAGTTCGACGTTCGCAAGGCGTGCATTGATCAAGAGCACAACGAGCAACCTGAGGGGTTTATTGACGAAACCTTAATATTGCATGTGTTGTTGATTAGAGATAATTAATAAACTTAATAGCAAGACGTCGTATGTTAGTTAATTAATATATTGAACAATTATAATTACATTAGCTAGGGTAAACAACACGGAGGTGAAGAAATCATGAAACCTATAGATTAAACAAACATACATAGAACCATTATTCAATTGTGCTTCATAATCTATAGTGGATCTCAATTTTAAGTAGATGCATATCTTAATTTATTTAATTATTTGTGTTTGGTTTTATGCTCTCTATGCTTTTTACAAAAAGAAAAAGGATAACTTTTGAAGAAAAAGAAAAGAAAGAAACAACTCAAAAAACATTTTAAATAATAAGAATTGTTTTATTAACTTTTTAATCTCATAGATTGCTACATCTTACTTAACAATAATATTGTTGTATATATAATTACTAGTTTTTCTTCCTTTTTTAACATAAAAATATTAGTAACTTTTAATTCTTTTCTTCGATTTTCTCTCCAACTTAATAATTCGATAAATAATTAATTTATGTTTCATTCTTTTTCTTTTGTTTATCTTTTTTCCTGTTACGGAAAGAAGTTCTAGAAAGAGTTAAATAATGTTGCTTGCTAAAGTATACGCATAAGCATATGATTTAAGTTGCAGAAAAGATACCATATGTTAATTATAATATGATATTTGTGACTTTTAGAGGTTTTTATAACATTACTTGGATCAATTATCATACATCTGGTATCATTTTATAATGCTCATAAGAATACTAAAAAGAGGGGACAGTGTCCATTTTAAGAGGGAATGTTAGGTAATCCTCCACTTCTTTTCAACCTTTTGGACTTCATCCAATGGGAATCATATCATAGTAAAGTCGATCATGTTACTGATATCTGATATTACTATAATAAGTGGATTGTTTATGAGTAGTTAATAGCATGTATATAATATTAGTTACTTAAACTCAACATCTTATCTTATTAATACAAACCAAATAATCTTATACTAAATCATTGTTGGAGTTCATTAAAATGTTCTTTGTAGAAGTTGAGTTTTTCTTAATAACATGTAGGTTTGACCATCTAATCATTGTCCGTTAAAAAGAGAATCATAGTCCGTAGAGAAAAGAATTTTCAGTTAATATTTCAAATAATTACTTGATACCTATATATTCCGTCAATGTAAATAATAGAAGTGTGTGTGAAGTATTAAAAGACAAAACAAGTGATATCTTCCAAAGTAAAGTTTCTTCCGAAGCTTAACATAGTTCTTTCGAAGCTTGGCTGAAATCTTCCGAAGGTTATGTTTGCTTCGGAAGGGTTTAGGTAGGTTAGAGTTTACTTTGGAAATCTTCCGAAGGGTTCTTTCTGTTGCGGAATAAATAGTGTAAATTCTCAATAATTGTTGAGTGTGTAATTAGACCGTTATAGTTACTTAGTCAATTAACGCTATAAATAGGGATCATGTGTAATCGGTGAGATGAACTCTTAATCACTGATAATTGACGAATTATTCTTGATAATAAGATTTTTTCTTGTATCTTGAAGTTTATTCTTTTCGTATTGTTGAATTTCGTGTTCTTGTACTCAATTGGTATAACAGTGTGTATAAGTTATGAAAAGAATCATCAAATATCATTGTGGGTCAATGAGTGAAAGCTAGTTCATCATTACTTGACATTACTTAAGTGGTGTCTATAATTTCAGTGTGCTATTATTGATTGAGTTATACATTTGCTGAACACTTGCCGGTGGTACTTGTTTGGCTTTTAACAAGCTTCAAATTGTTTATTTAGATATTTTTCACTATGACTGTTTGCTTATATAAATGTATGGTTTGTATTTTGTTTGTTTCATAAACACTAGTCTTACGAAATTATAAATCTGATTCATTATGTTTTTTTTTTATTATGGTGATCATCTCTTCACACTTAATTATGTTTTGTCTCTTATTCAAGTTTTCGTTGTTTTTTTTTCTCATGTATACTTCTTTAAAAGTATCTTTTGTTGATTTCTTTTAAGTTTCAACTTTTAGCTTTTTCTATTATTGGTATATGAATGTATTCAGATATAGTTACGAATTCTACTCTTAGTTCATATATATCTTACATCTCATTTCGCATTCAAATCCTTATAATTACCCTAAAAGTTATTACTTTTTCTTTTTTCTTCCTAATGAACAATAGCTTTATATATTTTTATCATTATTTTTTCTCTTCTATACTCACAACCACTTTAAAATATATTAAAACTTTTATGAGAATGAACAATGTTTACCCCAAATATACAGATCGATTAGCAGTAATATTTTTTTTCTCATCCACTCACAACCACTCACAAACATCCCTATAATATAGAGCACACACTCATATAATTTTAAAGAATAAGATGTAAATGCTCTAATGCAATATAAACACACATCATTATAAATGTTGTATAAACACCCAGAACGTGTAATACTTAAGTTCATTGAAAAAGGTTATCAAAAACCGTCTTTGTTCTATGGTAAACTAAAGATCTTAGTTTTAAAAACCTTACATGCTAGTTACACATACATTAGTCTCCACGTACTATTTTCAGTCTGTATTTCTTTCTACCCCTGAGCTCGAAAACCTAGCTAGTGGAGGACTCATATTAACCTATTCGTGAAGGTCTCCATGGACAAATCAAAAGGAAATGTAATTTACCCATGAACGCTTAATCTTATTGAAGAAAGAAACACCTTTACTGAAAACACACCAAATATATGTTTAATCAAGTATGAATATAGTTTAATTAGTCAAAGTATAAATATAGTTTTGTTTATATCATATTTATCCAAGAATACACCTATCATGATAATGTTGATAAGTTTTCAAAAGACAAAAATTTCACTATTGATTCCATATGTTTTTCTGCATCAAGTATAGATGATTTCATATATAGACATACTTACGTGACATATATAGCATAAAACACTTTCATTGAATAAGTGACTTTGAGGGGGAATAATACTTTTAAATTGTGACCTAAGCATATATTATCTCAAATAATAACTTTGAATATTGTATAATAATCTGCTTGTGTCCACCACTACCTTCTAAATGATTTCCCCCTCACTTGGTGTGTGTTTGTGTCTCCACCCACAAATGAAAAAGATGTCACAAACCTTGATCTATAAATAGGGAAGAAATGAGAAACCAATATCATAAGTCTTAACCCTAATCAAGTGAAGTGCTTGAGCAATTACAAAGAGATGGCAGCTAGTGGCTTTTATCTATTTGTGACACTTCTTGCTTTCTCTCACCTTCTTTCCATGACTAATGCTATCTCAACATCAGGTAATTCTCCAACAGTTTGTTATAAGATCACTTAATGCATGCATCATTGTGTTGTACTGTACACATTTGGGTACATGCATCATAACTCTACATTGATACAAGTTTTGACAGGGAAGCTTCATAGACACATGTTGCATGAGAAAGTAAAAATCTTGGATACCGGGGACAATCAAGAACAGGTATATTTTATTTTATAGAAATTTATGCAGGTTAATAGGAGTTATGAAAGAAAGATAGAATCTTGAACAACTTTTGTTTATTTTTGTCTTTTCAAATGGATTAAAAAGATGATAAACATGGAAGAAACTGCATTTCTTGAAGATGAATTCATGAGTGAGAGGATGGATTTGGAGAAAACTGACTATCCTGGACCAGGAGCAAACAAGAATCACACTCCAAAACCGCCACAACGCGATTGAGATCGATTATGAAAAGTTATAAATATTTATGGGTGTTTTTCATAACCTAATTAGGGTTTGATGTGTGCTTCAAAAAATTAGGGTTTGAAGTAAGTGTTTAAAATGGTGACATCTTTTTTAATGGATTGTGTGCCTGGGTGTGTATATCAAGGTATCAGTGATGTATCTTTTAAGAAGCAGAAGTTATCATTTATATGAATAAATTTCATATGTTGTTGTAAAATTAATGACATGATGCATGTAAGCAATGTTTGTACTGCAACTTTGTTCATTTATGTTGTGTAAATAAAATGTTTTCTGTTATCTACTATATATTTTGATGGGTGATCCATAGTACTTGTCATCGATGAAGAACTTTTTATTTTAAGTACTTAATTACATGATAATTTTCTAATAAAATGGTCAGAGTTTTCTAGTTGTGTTATGTACATACGCGTTAAGTAAATTTCTATCAGTGACACCTTAGATTGTTTCATCTTATAGTGTTGGTACCATAGATATGATGTTGTTTGTGTGCAAACAATTGGCTCAAAGCTTGCTAATTTGTAATTAACCACGAGAACAAAAGGATATTTTGTTGGATTTTAGCTAGTGAAAACTATATATGGGCTAACATGATACCATTTCTTCAGGATTAGTATATAAAATACTTATTCTATATCTACAATATCCATATGTAAGACTCATAAACCATAAATATATAATGCTATATATCTCATATAATCAAGAAGCCAATATAACCATATGGCAATTTTGACAGATAAAGATGAAGATGAAATTGAGTTTATAAGATCCACAAATGGATATACTTCATTAAAGTATGCTGAAGAACATATATTCTTCCAATAGAACATCTTTTGATTCCATTGAACAACTTATGGAACTTTGAGAAAATGAAAGTAATTCATTAAATTTTACTTATTTAATGCATATCCTGCAGTACAATGACATAAAGATTAGTGATCCCTACAGCAAACAACATGCATCTTGAAGATAAATTCATGTATAACCCTTTAATTTTCTTATAAAAACGCAAATAATGACGAGTTAATTTACCCTTAACTTTGATACAAGGAAAATATCTCTGCTAATTGTTGCATGGATCATGTGCCCATAAAATAAAGCTAAGTTCATGCAAATTAATTTATCTCTAACTTTTGTAACTTGTTTGCAAAGAGATCTTGTTAATGGTGATGTTATCTGGTTTCTTGGAGTTAATTAATCAATTTATAATCAAGAAACAACTAAGATGAAATATATTGTTGTTACGAGCAGCTTGAGCCTTGAGATCGCTTATTTCAAACTAATTATTCTTTCTTTGTCTCATATCTATTCGATCATCCACCTGCTTATTGATAATTTGATTATCGATTTATATTTTTAAGCATAAGCAAAAGCTTGTTTAAATAAGAAATCAAGCTTAAAAAGCAGAAATTAACCATGAAAAAAATGAAAGTTAAAACAATCAATTAGGCTTTTGCTTATCAAATATAGGTTGGCATCTACATATACATTACATGCATGCTATCAAGTGCAGATGAATTATTGTAACACATTTAAGTCAAATATAGCTTTTTGAAAGGCTTAATTGTCTTCACCCTAGCAAAAGTCAATGCAAAGCACTAAAGAACTCTCTAGAAACATGAGAATGAGAGGTTAAGAGGGAACATTTACCTATTTTTAGCGTGTGTGAGTGGTGAAGGTGGATCTGAGGTGGTATTCACTCACTCTCATGAAGTTCAATTTACTATTATGTGATGTAGCGGAAGCAACAGATAATCACTTGTATATGTTGATTCAACAAGAATACCAGAAACAACTCTTATGACTATCATTGATTCTCGAATAATACCGATAATCAGGGTTTTCACACACTAACACACGTTGTGATAGAGAGAAAAAGTATTTTTCATAAACTTCAAAAACCAATCTTCTCCTATTGTTTACATACATATAAAAAGCAAATCAAAAGTCGAATGGACCACAAAACATAAATGAGCTAAAAATAAAGTTTAACAAAAACTAGAAATAAAACAAAAAGTAAAATAACTCATAAAATAAGTCGTTTTTGGGCCGAAACGATGACTCAAAACGGAGACTTCTAGCCTAAGTTATGATCATTTTAGTAAATCCCTTTGAACAAACGATCTTGAGCCTTTAAAAACAAAATAGTTTGCTAGTTCACACTTGGGCCCGCACCATTGCGCTATCAGCTTAAAATAATAATGTGATCCATGTTCCTGCATATTTCACACCACAGTTATCACTACTTTTATTATGTCTTATTTAAACCTTTTAAGTAAGATTCATAAATCATCATCTAAATCTCAAAATTTCATTGTTATTAACATAGATTCATTACATATACTATAGAAAATTAAGTATCACCACTGGACAAAATCCGTTCTTAAAGTTCAACCTAGAGTAAAAAGACTTTCACTAGCGAAAATCTTTGTGCCTAATTACTAACAGAGCCTCGATACACTTAAGATTTCAGATGAGATTTTAGTTAGACCTTTTTGTCATTGTCAGGGGTACACATCCTAACTATAAATCCCTAGGTAATCTATCGTTAAATGTAAAGATAAAATTTTAGATAAGTTTTTCTCATAGTTTTTCTAGTCAATATTCTATTGTGAAACCTCTCACCTGTTGATCTTTTGATAAAATTTGTACTCACGCTATATTTACTAATGGAGTGCCAGCGACATCAGATTATTGTCGGTAACTAGTTTCAACACGGGAATTTAACAGATTTGTTCGTTGCTAAAAGATCTCTTTTGTAATGATAGCTAATTAAGTCACACACATATATAAGTGTTTTGAGGGTTTGTGATTAACATGATGCCTTTTTATCCTTTTTGACAAATATAAAGGGAAAAGGTAGAACATTATAATGAGACATAATAACAAATAGTTTAATTAAATAATCACAAAGTATGATCTAGATATGTTAATGGTGAAATGATAGACCTACAGCTGTGAATATTAAAATAAACTTTTCAATTCTGACTTCTAGCGTTCTATCAAACTAAATAGTACTTGAGGTCTTATTCTGCCAAAAAGTATAAACTGCACTTAATCACTTATCCATTAATTATTCATGTTTTCAATTAGTTAAAAATGCATAATATGCCATCTGTAAAGTAAATATATGATCACTTCTCTTTGAATAATAATTTTCATCATTATAGTATCTATCAAGTGATTATTAAGGCAATGTCACTAATACTAGAGTCTTACTCTGTGTGTAATAAACAGATAAACGAGGGCAAGATCTGTTACTATTCTTCTCAGTTTTTTTGTCTTCACCTGATAAATAAGTTTGTTCTTCGCTTCTCTTTCTTAATTTTTAAATTTTTATTGCTATAATATACTTTTCTCCTATTTCACATAATAAATACGTTCATTTCAAATTTTCCTTTCGTGATTTCTATATTTTTGTTACTAACTATTTAATATTTTATTTATATAACCCGTGTAATACACCCCTTAACTAGCCTAGTATTATATATCACTAGAAGCTGTCATAGAGCTAAACCGTCATTAATATAGAGACTCACGACTATGGCAAATAAGTTTTGACATCAACCAAAACCGTCTTGGTTAAACCTACGCTACACGGCAAGTCAAACCGATCTTTAACAAATGAATTTAAAAAAATAAAATTTAATGAAATGTATATCATCACACTCTTATAAACAAAAAGATTAGTAAACACATCGAACGTGCTCTGCAGAAGGGTATCAATTTCTTTCATACTTAGACTCCTAAACATTGATACAAAAGAAGTTAAAATTTGAAATGTTAAAATAAGAAAAATAAAACTAAACCCTAAACATATAGATAAAAAATGAAAAGAAAAAAGCCAACCCAATCAAAGAGTCAGTCACATGTGACTCAGAGGATCAATAAAAAATTATTACTATTTTCATAAGTTAAAATGTAATCTTATTTTATCTTATCTTACTACTCTAATAAAAGAGTAAATGAGATGTCACGTGTCAGCACCATAATAATCCTCACTAAAATTTTACTGTCTCTCTCTTATTAAATAATTACCTTAATTACTAATAATATTATCTTAATACTTTTTAATATTTAAAATTAAGAAAGAAATCTATTTAATAATTCTAAAGCTAGTAGTATAATAATTCTAGTTACTGAAGTAATTTTGAGTTATTCATGCATCGGGCCTCGGGTCGTCTTAACTCTTATATATGATGGAGGCCCAACTAGTATAATATGGATTATGGGCTTGCAGTTGTTTCTACAACAGTACTACAACATATTGGCCCATTAGTTTCAATAAAAACTTGCCTGAATGTACGGACAAAATTGTGATGAATCCATAAATCCATTATCCATAAGTGTGTTTAGAGACTAATCATTTAACTCGTAATACTTATTGTTTTACTACTTTAGATCGTAATTTTTCAATTTTGTATATTATTGTGTCCATGGGATGAGCAGATCAACGGGATATCTTAACTATAACTGAAATAACTTGAAAGAACCGATTGAGAAACGAATGGTTCAACTATAACCTTCTTAACTGAAATACCGTAAATCCCACATCGGTCGTGGACATGAGAGATTCTTGTTTCACAAAAAATGTCTGGTCTCTAATATCACCTGCGTGTTTTGGCCGTATTGGGCTATTGGCTATGGATGAGAGGAAAACTTCACAGTTAAGCGTGCTCAGGTGGTAGCAATTCAGGGATGTGTGACCTCCCTGAGAAGTTTTCACTCGCACAACACGCACCCTTTCTGCCGGGTGAAGGGAGTTTTTATGTTAATTATCTTCATTTATTCCTTTACGCACACATAAAATCCAATGAAATACAAGAAAAAAGAACAAATGTTCATCCAATCATCATGTGATACACGTTAAAATTGTCCAAACGCACCAATTACGATTAAGTAATGTTCACCCCTTTTGAAATTGTATTAGTAATCAATTGATCATTAGCTTATTCGTATTATTAAATATCATATAATCATTAAATAAATTACTAAAGCATTTGAAATTGGTTACGTCTAATATAAAGAAACGAATATTTTTCACATGATTTGTTTTTGTCTCCATCGTTGAACATGTGGGGCTCGTTGAAAAGATGTGCACCTCACTTAGATTCTTATTCACCATTTGTGACGGTTTGTGTTTTTTGTTCCATCAAGTACTTGTATTGTTATAGCCGACACTTCTTATTGTCACAAACATTTGAAGCTTTTGTGACGGCTCATACGGTGCAAAGTTTGCTTGTAACTTGCGAATGCCTGGTTGTACATCATAAATACGATTTCTGAAGGACTCAATAAAGGCCCAAATCAGAGGTGGGCAGACTCAATACCTAAAAATTTCCGGACGAAATACATATAAATTTTCACTTCGGAGTGAAAAAATAGACCGTGCCGACCCCCCTCCGCCCCTGGCTGACCAGTTTAGTTGGATGCTTTTTCAAAGTCTCAACTAGACTTGTTTACGAGCTATTTCACTTCAACTCATCAGTCTGGTTCTTAAACAATGGTTTGACAAACTCGTAGTACTAAATAGAGTATAATATCACATCTAATGTGACGTATAAAGTAAACTCTAATGTGACATAATAGCCTAAATCGTACATGGCTTTACTATTTCTTTTCGATTATGTTCACTCTAACCGTGTGACATTAGAAAAGCGAAAAATGACTGGTATTTCGTACATTTAACCTACTCGAGCTTTTTGTTCGTCTTCTTCTTCATCTCACACATCAAGAACGTATTCATTCGAATCTTGAAACCATTATTGATGCGGGTCGAATATTTCCCAAATCTATCAAACACATAGTGACATATGTCATACGTCATTTTGTGATTATGATGTAATATTATATAAGAATAATAATGAATGATGGTAATAAAGATGGTGATATATATAGTTCCTTTTGTTCCACTTTTCTTGATTCCTTGAGACCCCATTTTCTTCTCATCTTCCCTTTTAATTGCTTTTGGATTTACCATAGATCTCTCTCTAATTTCATGGGGCCCTCTTATCAGAATAATAATTGATTAGATAACTAACTTTTATAAAAAGTAAGTTTATGCATTTATAGACATAACGTATCCATATAATATAATCGATATTTGTTTCGTTTTTCATGTTATATGTTTTATTTTTGTCTCTTGTTTATTATCAACTTGCTTGCAGTTAATTTGTTGGTGTTCAAATTTCACTTGGAATTAGGATATTACAAGTTCGATGTATAGTTTTAATAGATATAAAATAAAGACATCTACTATGTAATATAGTGTATAGTATTATATTATAAAATATAAGTTTACAGCGATATCTATTTGACTTTAATATAGAATGATAATTACAGTCATATGGCACAAAACACGTGTGTGTTTTAATATATGAGATTTGTCTTCACTTTCTTAAATTAACTCAAAAAATAAGGGAAAATAAATAAATTTAGTCTAAAAACAATCTATTAGAGGTTGTTTGTGTTTATTAAATAAAAATGACAAATCAATAGTTACAAGAGTGGTCTTTTTAAGTAATTATGTGTTTGTGGTGCTTCATGATATTGTGCATTGTTAGGCTATTATTACTTTTCTTTTCACAACATGCAATATTGTATTAACAAAAAAATAAGTGGAAAAAGATTCTTTTATTAACTTTATACATTATCAATTATATGTATCCATGATACACATATAATATCTATAATTAGTTTGGTGTTAGCGTTTTTCTTGATGAGAATTCCATAAGAAGTAAGATGTGCCTAGTGATTTTTTTGATATATCATGCGTTGATAGGTTAATATTACTTTTCTCAAAATATGCAACAAGCCAACAATCAACCTTGTTTAAGATAAACGGTTTTTGTAACTTTGAACATAAATTGTTATGTTCTTTATATGAAGAAAACAAAAGGGTTACATTAATATGTCAATTTAGAAACTCAAATGAATTATTATTAATATGTATTTTTAATTTTATACACAAATTAACATAGAAGAAGCATATATTTTTTTTGATGATAGAATATATCAATGTACATTATTTGTTTTAAAAATATTATGCTAAATATATTTTTAAATATAATTGTCTTATTATTTAATAATAGTGATATGTGAAAAAACCACAATTTAAAATTAATCATAATCAATACGTGATACATAAGATTATTCATCAATTATAATAGAATATTCAGTTATTTATGTGTCGTGTGAATAAAAAAGAAATTGTAGACCCATTTAATATCATGTATTACATGAGCTGATTAAATTAAATATGTTAAAATCATTAATTTTTTCCACCTATTAAATGTATATTTAGTTATAATTGTGAATAAAAAAGACATGGGTTTTGTCATGAAAAAAATGTTAAAATTGTGAAATAAAATGACATTGAAGATACATATCGCAATCAAAACATTTTATTGACGCCATATAAACTTTTTTTAATTCGCCAAGTTTAACTGCTCAATCATAGACTCACAATAGTTTAATTGCAATTTAAAAAAATGATTAATATCTTTTCTTGAATAGCAACCAGGCTATCCAGGGATTTTCTTACGATTTCAGAATTGAAGGATCTCCTTATTTATAAATAGATTATGCATCATTTTCTTTCAAAGATATGAAATCATCTTGAGAAACTTGAAAATAAGTAATGCTGACTATTATATTATTCACACAAAGCCTTCGATGACTTATCGACCGCCTAGCTTGAGGAAAAGAGATACAAAGTTTGTTCTAGATCAAGTAGAAAAGAGATATAAAGTTTGTTCTGTTCCTCTATGCATTTTCGGGATGTGTACATCTCTATGAAAAAGGAGCAACTTTCGTGTAGTTTGTAATTGGATATAAGTATTCTGATTTTGTCGAGAATAAATCATTCTCTTAATAGATCTCGTCTTGTTCCTCAATCTTCGAAGAATGTGGCGTTGTTTATTGTAAGTTCCTTTTTTAAATGTTTTCTTCAAGCAGATGACAAGTTCTAAATCTTAATACAGGCATTCCTCCCTTGCATGCATTTGCAATAGATTCTTACTAAGACCGGTAATTCTCGGCCTCGACATCTCTCACTATTGTCCCTCTTCTCGAAGCCTTTTGAAATGTCAATGTGCTGATTACTTCTTTCCCTAGGATACTATTAGCTTACTCTTCTTTTCCTTCGGCGAGTTACAGGGGCATCTTTCATTCAACTCGATTTTGGTTTTTCTGCACCATATTTTGATCTCTCTTTTCTTTGGTCTGGAATTCCCAACAAATCCTTGACTCCTTGAATACAATGAGATTTCACACCTAGCGAATCTTTCACTCTACCTCCTCTTATTAAGACTATAGAATGTTCCTACGAATTATAACCTTTCGCTCAAAATGTGAGCAAATATATCATGTTGATTACTCAATCATACTTTGGCTATCTTACGTGAAGCTGAATTAGGTTTTTCCGGTTTTCTCGTTGGTACACGCAGACGTACTCCTTACTTCTAGGGGCATTGATCCGAAGCTCGAGTATCGTCCGTGCGTCGTTTTTCTTCTCTACCATGACGAATAAGTTGATTTAATGTAGGCATCACACTCTTTACTTCTGTCCTTCCCCTTGATTTTTGTCCAATCGCTAATGGTTACTCACGATCCTAAACACTACTTTTCCATTCATAGAGAGAACAATCGTCAAAATTTAATAAAAAGACCATCATGCACCAAGATCCAAAGGGATTAATATTGTTGGGAGGTACTACCCAAGGAAAGAAAAAGACGACTTCCAGATTAGGGATAATTAATAAAATAGAAATAAGATAAAATCATATATCAAGACGACTTATGGCATCACCGAAAGAATCGAAACCACATTCACAGGCCGAAATTTTTTCTGGATAGGTGGAACTATTGGAAGCAAATGGAAAATGAACGCCAATTGGGATCAAAGAAACTAACGGACTGATCACTAAATAGATACAAATAGGTGCAAATTCTGATATCATCACAACCCACTTTGTTTACTCTCTCCTTGCTCTCGGAGCGACATACCGAAAAAAGATAGGATTTTAACCGCTGTCTTAAGCCCTTGCACTATTCCCCCTGATCGCATCATAGATAGCAGTCAATACGCTTTCTATTCTCTTTATATTATATATGAAAATAGATAAGAAAGGATGTCGAGGCCCAGAACTTCTCCGTGAGGTTCCTTACGATACTCTACACATAGAAGCGATATCAAATTTCTCAATAGATAATACTTCATTTAGCTACTAAATAAGATAAGAAGATCCATAAAAGATCAAATAACGGAAGGCGGAAGGTCGATTAGAAAATGAGCTTTTCAAATCAAAGAATTCGTTGATTGCCAAAATGCTAACTTCTAATGCAAATGGTACAATACTCTTATGCATGTCATATTATAAAGCTTGCACATCAACCCGTGTTTCTGGGATTTATTCTTTCATTACTGATACTTTTATATAACAATTAATTTAAATTTAGTAAATTATCATCTAAAATTTTATGATGGGTATAATTTATTATTTACCATAAAACTCTTTGTAATTACATTACAACATGCTAACTTTTATCTACTTTTGATGTAAGTTTTTATTTAAAACCAAATCAGTCTATCTTTCACCGTAAAATTTATTAAAACCGAGTTGGGTCCAAACATGATATGATTTTAGTTCTTTTTTTCTAAATATCTTTTCGTTTTGTTATTCCTCAATTTTATGACGTTTTCTTGGTTTCCGAATATAACGTTCAGATGTGCTATTGTTTATATACGTCTTGACATTCAAAATAGAACCGTCAAAACTTCATATGTTTCTTTTTACGTACTTAATCACGTTAGTGTCACAGCCACAATACTATGTGAGTACAATTTCGTTCAAAACAAATCCGGTCTATGTTTCAACATAATTTTCATTTAAACTGTGTCAGATCAACTATGATATGTCTTTACTTTTTTTTAATATGTCCTTGCTTTATGTAAAGCTCATATTCAAAATAATCGAACTTTTTCTTGTTATGATGTGATATTTAAGTTTACAACTCAATATTCAAAATTGAATTGTCGTAATTTCATATGTTTCTCTACATACTTAATCACGAGAGTGTCGCCGCCACGACGCGTAGTACCATTCACTAGTTTCATATATAAAAATATAAAGTATAAAGTTTTGTCACAAGGAAAAACTCTAAAAACTTGAATTGTTACTTGTTAGTAATTAGTCACGAGTGTACATTCAACCACTCACGTCCATAGTAAAAATGATTGATTAAAAAAGGGATTTTTGTAATAACATGAACTTTGTTGGGCAATTTTGACATTTGATACATGGAATATTTAAAAGCTAGAAAAGGGGCTTCACAAGTACATCACCTGGTTTTTTAAAAGTTAAAACAAAGGAACTTCAATCACTTGTTTTCTTATGATTTTCCAACATTTATAGGTCCACCAATTATTATCTTTAAAACCACCATCAATAATTATATTCTTCTAATTTTGATTGCTAGTAAACCAAACATACACCTACACATAATACATACATACACACGCACACATATATATTGTATTATATTGAAAGGTTTGAAACTATATGTATACTTTGTTAATAGTCAAAACTAAAACTAAATAAAGTTCTCTAAAACAAAATGATAGTATAACATTACCAAAGATTTTTAGAACCCAAAACACCAAACACTTATGAGTGGCATGGAAAACATTCATGAGCAAATAATATGTTATGGGAAAAGAATTACTTTAATTTGCATAGTACATTTGATATCAATAATTACAAAGATATTAGATTATGGTTTAGTTGACGTTTTTAGAAAATTGGGAGTTTGATCCTCATTGTTTATCGACCAATAACACGATTGGTCCTTCACTAAAAAAAATCAAAATTTTAAACGGAACGTTGTGTGTGTTCGACCTGCATTTTTATGTAATGAATGTTCAAATTGTTTCTTGATTGTCATTTCAATTTGAAGATCAAGTACTTGTTGTCCATCGTGAAAGTTTTTCTATTATGGTTTCTAAAAAGACAAAATAGTCATCTCATGACATTTCACAAGATTTTTGACTATGCTAATTAAGCGAAAAACATCAATTGTGTTATTGTGAAATTAACAGTTATGACTAAATATGTAACTTCTAAAACATGTGTTTAAAATCGTCTTTGACCTCACCAGAGGAATCATTGTCTAATTAACTCTTATTAATATTTCTAATTTAAATATTAGTTACATATAGAAGATATATATTACTTGATTAGCTTTTCTAATACGTGTTTGTTGATGTATTGTAAATATGATAAGAAGCATGTATTTTATGAAGTATTACATAAACCATGGTATTAGAATAAACATTTGGTTTTTGAGTCACTAAGTCAGGGGACATGTTTTTTTTGTCTTTTTATTTCGTATCGAGGGTACTCTCTTTTCTTTTGGAAACCCGATAATCATTCACTGTCAGTCTCTAAACTCTGACCCTATAACTTGGCCCATGTCTATTGTCGACATGATTTCTTGATTTGAATCATGCCGCCAACACGATCTCT
Source organism: Flaveria ramosissima (assembly GCA_025215565.1). Taxonomy (NCBI): domain Eukaryota; kingdom Viridiplantae; phylum Streptophyta; class Magnoliopsida; order Asterales; family Asteraceae; genus Flaveria; species Flaveria ramosissima. The sequence continues at coordinate 50,611,114 of CM046032.1, forward strand.
ACTACTCTTCTAAACTTGGCCCATGTCGAGTCCAATTATTTTAGCCATTAACCTAACCATTACCATTTTAGATACTAGCTCACATATAGTGATGACTTGGGCTCTCATGAGTCTAGATCATGCGTTGATATATCGATATCATATTCTAGCGAGTACGTCTAAAAAAATCTGATCGCATGATGAACTGTATAAACTCTTGATATCTAAACTAAACAACATAACCTATTGATTTCCAATGACATATCAAATTTTATCCACTTAATCAAACCAATAATAATCATTCATGCATGATTCTTGTGTTTGTCAACTTTTTTTGCTTGGATCGTTTTATCATGGTGTTTTATATCTTTTGTTTTTTTTTATAAAATCTTGATCTTTATCCCAGCTGGCCGGTGAGAGAGGATAGAGACTTGTAAAAGAAAAGTAAACATGTTTCCTTTGGAATAATATATTATAGAAGACTTTTATGCATACATATATATGTGTGTAGGGCATTGCTTTATTTTTTTTTCTCTCTTTTTCTTTTTCTTTCCATATTTCTTCCATCTATGTGATTGCTTTTTCTATAAGAAAGATCGAATGTCTAGAATTATTGGTTTAATTCATGGGCTTATTTGTAAAATCAATAGCGACGTGTATGAATTGAACTCGATCAAAAAGCTAGCATGTTTAATTTCAATATTATTACAAGTGAACACACTCTCTAGTATATATGTATATTAATGATTGACAATGAAAGAAAAGAGAAATTATTTTATAAAGTAAAATGAGATAAAATGATTTACTTTGAGCAACGTGTGATAAAATATTTTTATTTAAAATTAGACTTGAAACTATAAATGTGAGTATCAAGAAAATTTGTAAATATCAACTTATTTTTTTAGCGTGGCTAGACTTGTTGGTTCCTCTCAATTTAAAGTCGATCAGCGTACGTACTTGGTTGAATTTGGTTTTCATGGCAAACTTAAGAAGAAGATCGTAGAAGCTATCATTTTCACAATTTGATTGGTTTTATGGAAATCCATAAGTGTAAGATATTTTTCAAGCTAGCGATATAAAAAAGAGTTATTTTTTTACTATGTAGTTCAAGTTTTGTATATTTTGATCATTATTAAGAATGTCAAAGTGAACATGAATCCGGCCGAGTGGTTGATAAACCCTTTGTTTATTCAAATAACACTATTTTTAAGCATACTTTTTATATTTTTAACATTGAACTATTTATTATTTCATTAGTGTTAAGATTTGTTAAACCGGTTCGTAGTAAACCAACAGAACGGTTGGTTCTATAACTGGTTTCGTTTTCAAAATATTGCATAAAATTACTGGTTAGTTGTTTAATTTATATTTACTCTATATTTTTAGAAAATATTTTGATATAATACAAATATATAATACATATAATTAGGAAAGGGTGAATATTGAGTTGTCATGTGTGTAACGAAACCTCCCAACACAACGTAGTTTTGTTTAAAACTCAATTAAAATATATTATATTAATGTTTACATACTCACCTTCATTAATCCCTTAATTAATCAAGGGAATTTTGTTATAACTTCTTGTCATCCATCGTTTTCCTATATTATCATCTTGTTTACATAATTATATTCATCTATCCTTTAATATTCACGTGAGTCTATCGCAACTTCCTGTCCTCCGTCGCTTTCTTCCAATCCGATTAGCAACCATGTTACATCTTCAATCGATTACGATAACTATCAAGGCAGTCTTCTTCCTTAATGATTCATCAAAATCGAGTAGATCAATTGTTCGTATTCACTTTTTGTAATCGATCGAAGATGTTATCTGGTTGCTGATCGGCTTGGAAGAAAATGATAGAGGGTAGGAAATTGAACAAACTCACGTGATTATTGAGGGTTAGACAAAGATGAACATGTAAATAAAATAAAAATATCTTTTAATTGAATACGGCTTAAAAGAAAACGATGGGATCAAGAAGTTGTAACATAATTCTCTTGATTAATTGAGAGATTGATGAAATTAAGTATGTAAACATTAATATAATATATTTTAATTGATTTTAAACAAAACTACGTCGTTTTTAGAGTTTCTCGAGTCTAAAGTTACGCTATTCATATTCACTTGCTCCGTATAATTATATATAATAGATTAAAGATAGAGTGGAGCAACAATTTTTGTACATTGATCATAAATGCTACCTAGTATACGACAATTCATAATCATGATATCTTATTTTTTCCAATAATCAAACACGGTTTTGAAGGACGAAATTGAAATACAAAACTTTGTAATTAATTAAATGGACCCAACATATATATCATTTGTGGTAAACACTAGCGACATGTGATAAGAGATTACAAAATCAACCATCAATATACACATAATAGACATACAAGAAACGACAATTAGCGATTAATGTTAAAGTTTCTAGCATCTTTGTTTTATTCATTCACGTGATTTTTTTTACTTTTAAAGTTACCATCGTTTTTGAAAAATAAAATACATCCGTTTGATGATTACTAATACACTAACTTGAAATAAGATATATTGTTTGGAAGAAGGTAAGTTTTGTCTAACAACAAATATAAATGTAATAGAGGCGACATTTCGAACTAATCTAGTTATTAACGAGTGGATTTAAATTGTTTCTACATCTTATTCATCAAACAACGACGATGTGTCTAAGGTCATCGTAGTGGTGGCAAGAGGCATGACAATAAGGTTATGATGATAGAAGCTATGACTTTGGTTGGCGACAAAAAAAAATATATCTATAATAAATGATTATATTAGGTGGATACATGTTATTATCACACTAATTTTACCATTTATTTTCTCGTTTAGATCAATTATCAATTTTAAAAATTCAAAATAATTAATTTTTAAATTCTCTCTCTCTCTCTCTCTCTCTCTCTCTCTCTTTATCTCTCTTATTTTAAACATTGTAGAATATTTTAAAATTAGTATTATTTATAAAACATATGTTTAATTAATTAAAACTAAATCTTTTGATTAAAAAGCATCTTTTTTGTAAAAAAATGAATTTTACATACTATGAATTTTTTAAACAATGTATCTTTTTACACATATGAAATATTTTAAAATCGATCTTTTTTTTAATAAAAGTTTTATGTAAAACCATTTGTCTAATAAAATTAAAAAAATAATTAAGACCTGGAGTTTTTAAATAATAAGATATTTATAATTATGATATTTTATCGAAACAAAATTTTACTAAATATGAAAATTTATTTATAAAACAAAACTAACTAAAAACCATAGTTTTGAAATAATGATATTTTTATTAAAAATGATATTTTTCAAAAATTTATTCTTAGAATGATATGTTTCTTAACATATTTCTAAAACACTTTTTTAAAATGAAAATTGCAAACAAAAAACTATACTAATATATAATTATATTAGGTGAACACATGTCACCATTATATTAATTCTATCATTTTTTCCCGCTCAAATCATTTATTAATTTTTAAATAGTTAAAATAATTAATTTATAAATTTTCTCTCTTCCCCTCTCTCTCTATTATTTTAAACATTTTAACTTTTTCTAAAATTAATTATCTTTTTATAAAACATATTTTTAATTAATTAAAAACTTAATATTTTGAATAAAAAATACACCTTTTTGAAAAAAAATATGTTTAGAAACTATGAATTTTTTAAACAATTTATCTTTTTAAACATATGAGATATTCTAAAACTGATCTTTTTTAAATTGAAGTTTTATATAAAACTATTTTTCTAAAAAATTAAATAAATAACTAAAAACCAGAGTTTTTAAACAATGAGATATATAAAAAATGATATTTTGTCGAAGCAAAATTTTACTAAATATGAAAAATTATTTACAAAAAAATAACTAAAAATCATAGTTTTGAAATAATGAGATTTTTATTAAAAATGTTATTTTTCAAAACAATATTCTTAGAATGAAATGTTTCTTAACATATTTCTAAAATGAGAGTTTTAAAAACATTTTTTATAATGAAAGATTTAAAATAATAATAATAATATTGTATCAACTAAAGTACTTATTCACACATAAGTTTAGTTATATCTTATACCAACATAGTGTTTTAAATTCTTAACATTTCATTAAGCTTTAATATTTGTTATTTAACTCGTGTAATACATGAGGTTATAACCTGATGTGTGTATATATATATATGTGTGTGTGGTGTGTCCTTGGAACAATGGGGGAAGAAAGAATAAAGATCATCACAAAAGGGGTATTATAAGGGAAGAGGGTCGTTGATCAAGCATGATTTGATGGTGATAGCGATAAAGAGAAATAAGGTAGAAAAAATAATATGGCAAATGCCATAAGGCTTTCAACCATACATGATAATAAAAATTGTATTAATTCTTGCGAATTATCAATCAACTATATGTATGATTGCAATGAAATTAAGTATAAAGTAAAATGGATTAAATCACATCTCATAATACATTATATATCTATATAATGTACTTACGAATAATGTCATACGCCTGGACATTTCGTGTGCGGCGATTGGACAACCTCAACAAATGTCATGCTACGATTGGACCAAAACTTTTATTTATTTTCTTCCCTTCTCAATTTGCGTGTGTCCATAAAAGAGTTTATTACATGGCTCACATCCAAAAGACCCCCTGACGCAGTGGTGGAAGCACGTAGTGTACCCTCTTCCACCAAGCTTCGATCTTTGGAGAGGCTTTTTATTAAAAAAAAATAAATTAGTTTTTTTTTTATTTGTTTTTGGTTTTATTCATTTTTAAAGTTTAGTTAGTTGTGTAGCGCTTGTAATAATTCTAGTTAAAGTTAATTACAAAAAATTAAAAAATATATTCTATCTAATATCATTACATCTTTATTAAAATCTAGAAATAAGATATATATTAAACTAGCAATTTATTAAATTTCCAAGGTATATACGTATAATAATAATAATAATATGTTTGGCATGGTCATAGGATGGAATTCTATAATGAGTCATTGATGAATCGGTTTATTCCCCTCATCACTTTACCTTTTCTTTTTCTCTTTTATTTAAATATTAATACATGTTGATAAATTACATAAAAACAAGAAATTTGTCTTAAAATCTATTGTTGGATTCTTTGATTCCCCTAAGCCTACAAACAACAAAGAGAATCTGCCAATCCCACCACATCTTCCACCAAAAATAAGCTAATCAACTTAATTAAAACTCATTTGCCATCACTTTCAACCTCTAAAAGTAATATCCATCAAAAATCACCCATCCCACTAACATAAATCCCCTTTCCTCAAAGTTTCTTGCAGTTTTAGAAAGTTGAGCCCATTAACATCATGGTAGGCCTCCCTTAATTCAGTAGGAATCAAGCAAGATCATCAACAAAGATCTTTGCTTTTGTATTTTGATGATCACTAACTCGTATCGCGGTGTAATTTTGAAGTTTACCAATGAAATGCCCACCAGTTGTTTGATGAAAGTCCTATTAGAACTATGGTTTACAATTCAAGATTGTTACATTGAAAAAAAAAAGGTTTTTTTAGAGTCAGGTCTAAGTGAAAGCAGTCTTTCCGTCCCTAGAACCCTATCAATAGCTTTGCTATAATTGAGATATATTGGGTCTGTATGACTGTATGGTATGTAACTATGTATGATATGGATTGTTAGATGGAATTTCAAAACTGGATGTTGATGATGTTGTGAGTTTGGTGTGAATTATGAAGAGTTGGTGATTAAAAACATGAGGATAAAAACAAATGATGCACTTTTTCTCTGCTTTTGAGAGCCAAATGGAACTGTGTTTTGCTTTCTTTGTTTTTGCACCATCAAAGATTCTCTTCATGCCATTCAAGTCAAAGGAAGATGAATAAACAATACTTTTTCTCCTTTGGTTTGTGGGTGGATATTGAAATGTGAATTGAGAGAAAGGTAGAGAAACAGCTCATGAGAGCATATATTCCCTCATCTTGCAATACCCCACTTTTGTTTCCTGATATGGAGTGAGAATAACCACCCCCACCCCCCTCAATTATAAAGACTAACATTCAGCTGCCACATATTTCAGACACAAATCTTGAATTAAAGAGAATCAGGCCAAATTAACCCAATCCTATTCTATGTTTGATCACCAATACACATACACACACATATATATACACACTCATACACACCTATATCATTTCTCTTTTGTTCTTTATCTCTCCCAGAAACTGGAAGATGGCAGATCAGAATATTCATAACCAAAATCAATACCAAGATTTGAATTTGGTTTTATCCAGTGATGCTAAACCTAGGCTCAAATGGACTCCTGAGCTTCACCAACGGTTCGTCGATGCTGTCAACCAGCTTGGAGGCCCAGAAAGTGAGTAACATATGCATTCTTGTTTCTTTAAGTTAATCTTTTTTTGTTGGGTGTTAAAAAGTTTGCATCTTTTTTCACTTATGGGATGAATAGAAGCAACACCAAAGTCTTTGATGAGAGTCATGGGCATTCATGGGCTTACTTTGTACCACCTAAAGAGTCATTTGCAGGTACTTTTAGCCTTAGTTCTTTTGCCAATTAACAATTATCATCAGTATGCTAATTCTTTACCACTAATATTATATTTTTGTGTATTGATGAAGAAATTTAGGCTGGGGAAAGTTCAACAATCACCAGCTTGTAGTGAAAGTAAGCAAGAGGGTGAGTAAATAACTAAATATGCATTTCCTTTTTTATTCACTGGCAAAATACTCCAATGATCACCCTTACCCTTTTTGATCAAAGATTTATGTTAAATTCATGATTTTGATGCAGAATTTGCGGATGATCATAGGAGTGATATCACTAGTATCGATCACAACGATGAAACCCCAAATCAGATTAACGAGTAATCCACTTCTTTTACCTATAAAGTCTCTATCTTTTCTTATAAATAAAATCTTGAAGACTGATTAATTGTGTTCTTTATGGTATCAGAAGCTTAAAGATTGCTCAAGCTTTACAGATGCAAATGGAAGTGCAAAGAAAACTACATGAACAAATAGAGGTAAAAGTTGAAAAAAAAACAAATTTTGAAAAGTACCATTGTGTATGTGTATGCATTATGTACAACTTTATATATGGTCACAGTATCATTTTGTATTAATGTAGAGTAGATAAAACATAAAATATTATTTTGTGCATATTCTTGTCAAAATTTACAAAATCTTGGATCTGCCACTAACTACTTGTTTTTTCAGGTACAAAGACATTTGCAGTTGAGAATTGAGGCTCAAGGAAAGTATTTACAGTCAGTTTTAAAAAAAGCACAAGACACACTTGCAGGGTATAACTCATCTACTATAGAAGTGGAAGTCGCGAAAGCTGAGTTGTCACAATTAGTTTCCATGGTGGACAACGGGTGCCCGAGTTCTTTATCAGAACTCACAGAACTAGAAAATTCAAGTCTAAAAACAAATCTTGGAAAAAACCCGAAAACAAAATCTTCATTAGAAAGCTCGTTAACATCATCCGAGAGCTCGGGAAGAAATGAAAAGGATAATCTTGCTTTGTCATTAATGGAGATGAATCCGACGGATCGGAGTGGAAGGAAGAGAAGTGGGAGTACAATTTCAGATGGTAATTGTCAAGTTAGTAAGAGTCAGAGGTTTGATTTGAATAGTGAATGTGTGAATGACGTTGACTTTGACTTTGAGTCAAGGTCATACACACTGGATTTGAACTCTAAGTGAAGTTATGGAGAAACTTTTGATGGTGTTTTGTGATATTGGTGATGGATGAAAGGCTTGTGCTATATATGTATGTCATTTAGAAATATCATATAGTGTACATCCATTTAAAGAAGTATATAAATATGTATTTTATTTTTGGTGGAAGATCATTTGGTCATGAATATGATAGTTGTAACCAACTTTCTAAATAGTTGTACTGAGTATGACATAAAAACCTTATTTTATAATGATGTGTAAATCATGCATATAAAGTTGTACCTATACAATAATGTAGATTTTCAAAAGAAAATCAATCATTTGCCACTATTGTGCTTTGTTCTTTGCTTCATCACTCAATGTTAAAGAAAAAGGTGACCATAAAGTTTTACCAACCCCTTAATCTTCCAAGCATGTTACAAGTCGCCCCCCAAACTTTTCATTTCACCTTCCTCTTTTAAACTCATGTTCATAGTCTTACTTGAATCTTGATGGGTTTACAAAAATACGACCCGTTAAGTAACTTGTGGGAGTTGCGTGTCGCAACTCATTTTTCAGCTTATGTAATTTAATTCGTGAATACTCAAGCTGATTTGGCTCGAGGTTAGAACTAAATATATGTGAGAGTAGAGTTCAAACTGAAGGTAATTCACTAGTATGAAAACTCGAACTGATTTGGTTGTAGTAACACACTCGTTGGCGTGTATTAGTTTCTTAGTTTGATGTTTTAATATAAACTGTGTAATTTGAGTTTCTTGTTATTCGAGACTCTTTTAAAAATAAAAGATGACCGAACATCTTGTATCATGAGTTGAAAATGAGTTGCTTGCGAACTCAGCTTTTAACTCGATTGGAAATTGCTTGTTGAAAAATCCATATTAAATGTAGATTATGATAATATAGTTCTCATATAGTCATATATAATTTTATATATCGAATATGCTCATACAATGTGGCCCCGCCTTGATCATCACCTGGTGAATAGGATTGTGATCGGGTTGAAACCGGTGTGGGCGAAATCAATTTTTTTTTCTTGTGGCGGTAGGTTTAAAACCCGTTAAAAAGTCGAAACCTTTTATGTCATCTCTAAACAAGATTTCTAGATATGCGAGTTGTGGATTATGATCTGGGCCTAGACCACACCAAATGGCAAATGTCACACACAGGCTACCTGGACTGGCCCAATTAATACCATAAGTTTCGACGGCAATTTAATTATTTACATGTATCGTAGCCCAATCTCTTAGATCTTTGTTTTTTGAACGGACCTTAAGTCTGGTCACTCTGGTAAATTTATTGACGAAAGATCAATCATACTCGCGAACACAAACAGTGTTGGTGACCCCTGACCCACTTGAAACATATTGCATCAAATGAGACTCGAACCAATAACCTCCATTTTAGAAAGTCATGAGGTATCTTCTCCCAAACCAATTGATATGGGCTCGTTGGCTACTTGTGATCTCTTATTTTAATTAACTTTAATTAATGGATTATTTGGTTTTTACCAAGTTTAATACATACGTACATGAGTTGGTGCATACAATATTCTTTTGACAATCATGGTCTTAAGCCCAACAATTCCTTCAATTTGTAGGTTTGCGATAATGTTTTAACGTTAATTTCATATTGTTGTATGACCCTGCTGTTGCACGTGGTTTTAATACTAACTTGTTACATACCAGATTCTCAACTTCAGAATCAAATATATACTTTTTAAAAATACAAAAAAAATTGAATATATCTTTCTAGAAAACAAACAACATATAAATTTTTAGTTTATAATTTACGATCTTTATTATATTTCAAAATCATAAAAAAGTCTCAAAACTCCAAATAAAGTCTGAAAAGCCTTCATTTGGATGAGGTATTTAACTACTTATGGGTCATACCTGTTCAACGAACAGTGGTTCAAAATTTTTAATATTTAGTTTTATTTTTTTAATCTCATCTACTAATTGACCTTCACTTTTCATTTATTTGAATATTCATATTTTCTTAACATAATAACAGCAAAAAGAATAGTTTCATATTGTATTCTAATAAGCTATAGATGTAAAATATTTATAATTCCATTTTGTGTTCGAAACCGATTCGACTTATAAACAAACAAAACAACTGATTTTAGCTGGTCCGATTATAGTAACATCGTATACAACAATCGGTTATCAAATTAATACCAAATTCAAAATATCAAATAAAGAATCGATTAGAAGGAATCTAGAGTTCATCACGACTTGAAGCAGAAGAAAACGATGAAAATTCAACTTTATCTCCACAAGGTCGTCCGTGAGGAAATTTTGGGCATTCAATGAATTTAGAACCCGATGTATCAACACATTGGTACACTTGGTATAATTGGTGGTTCCCTGAGGAGTCCACATTGCACTCTATGAAAGGTTCATAACCCACACCCTTTGTAATCGCATCTTTGATTTGACTTAATGTGTGAAATTTCCCATCAGCAGGCTTAATTCCTGCACTCAATTTGATACCGTATTGGTTAGCAGAGTACTGATTGGTTGTTTATTGAGTTTTTTTTAGTAACAAATTCTTATGATTGAAAAAAAGATAAAACTATACCTGCGTTTTCAAGGGCATGGAGAAGGTTTGCTTTTTTCTTGAGGGAAAGCGCGGCCTCAAAATAACCTCGCTCATCAAGAATAGATTCTGAACAAGTACCGTGTTTTTCCCATTCGTGACGCCAGAACTTCAAGCCGTCACCACTTGGGCACGCAAGCGTTGGCCAATGCTTCTTTAACTCGCTTTCAAGACTTGAAACCTATATTTAGTAAAATAACAATAATTATTATTACAAAATAATTATTGTTCAAGATTTTAATTTAGGGTTCAACATTCGGTACCTTTGACTCGTCAAACGGGTTGGAGGAGTCACAGTTGGATGGATATGTGCCGTCGTCATAATTAGGCCAAAGCCCGTGGATGCTAAAATCTTCAGCTGGCTTACCAGATTTCGGGTAGCAACAACCTCGCCTTGAGTCACAGTACGCCCCTGGCCACTACAGATCACAAAAGGCAAGCAACATTAACATACCAACACATATTATGTCGCTAAAAGGTTAGTCATAATATAACAACATTTTTCGCGACAAATTAATATATCAAAAACCATGCACACATGGAATAATTAAGAACAAACCTGTTGAACGAAATAAAAGAAATCGAAGTCTTTAGCGACGCTTAGAATTGCAACACTTTGTATGACCAAACATATAGTTAGCAATGCCCTTGCATTTAACTTCATCATTGTCTCTTTAGATTTAATATTGTTTGTGAAAAACAAGGTTTAAATGTACATGATATGTTGCTTATTCATGTGTATTTATACATATGCACAACGGAATATGCCTTTGAAGTATTATCTTATTCTAACCTTGCTTGTACAAATAAACCATTGCTTAAAGTTTATGCGTGACCACAACTATAATTTATTTATTTATTTATAATATACATATATTCTTATTTAGCTAATTATTGTGTATGTAACAGAAAATAAGTTTTTTTAATAAAAATGTATGAAGGTTTTACGACATGACACGTGTATATGTATGAATTTTAAAGGAAATGATATTCTGGTTACATGTATAGCTTTAGCAAAGGAAAAAATACTTGTTTAATTAAAATACTATCACAAAGGCACATAATATAGGAAAACTTGAACGCGCTCTCGTAATCAATACCTCAAAACTCGTAATAAGGATCAAATAAAAATAATAAAAGGTTGGACACGTTGTTGTAATGAGTTAAACACACTCTTTTAATAAGTTAGACATACTGTTGTAATTAATAATTGGTTAGATACACAACTGTAATAGAGTTGGATTTTTGTTTGATAATATTCAAACACACTTTAATTATATCGATTTCTCTTTACATCAAATAATGATTGCCATAAAGGCAAAGGTGTAGGCATCCTTAGAGTTTGTATGTTCATAGATGTTGAGCTTGCGTACACTCAATTATAATTGTTAGTTGTACGAAAGAGACATTTTTCTATATTGGGTGATAATTCAATACCAATGATTATTAAAATCTTACTTCTAAGACCCAAAAGTCATTTTGAAGAGACTTTACGTCCCAAATCATCTTATGTCAAAACTCAAAACTATTGTACGTCACGTGATTTTTCTATTTTTTTCACAATTCCATTTGGGACATAGTTAGATTTCCTAATGACTTGTTATTTTTAGAAATATGTCATTTGTATAATTATAAAAACGATCCATTGTATTGTAAAATGTTGTTAGTGTTTTATAAATATGTTCGTGTGCTATCATGTGGTGCTAGTGGTTGCTATAAGGATGTATATATAAAAGATCATCCATGTTGAATATTGTATGAAGCATCAAGCATGTTAGCTTTTTTTGCTAGTTTAAATACATTACAAAGGAAGGTGTGCAAACCGAGTTCAGACCGGGTTGAAAACTAGTTCAGATTGAGTCAAAAAAAGTCAAAAACAGAGTTTTTAAAGAACCTGTCCGGGTTAGATGAAGAAAAGGACCAGGTTTTAATTTGGTTGGGTCAGGATTAAAACGATTCAGTTTAGGTTTTAGCGAGATGAAACCAGTTTCACACGGATAGGGTTAAGAACTGATATCAAACCTACAACTTGGGTCAGGTTGGAACCGGTTTAGGATGGAACCGGTTTGACAACCGGGTCGGTTCGAGTTTGGTTGTTGGTTTCGATTTTCGAACCGTTGTTTTTTCACCTTTTAAGAGGATGTCTTTGTTTTGGACCAAACCTACTGACGTTAGCCCAATACAAGTTGGCCCACTATAAAGTTGGCCTATGTCTCCCTTGGGCCTTGCCACCAGGAACCTCTTCATACATCTCTCGCTACACTAATTTTTTCATACATAAAGAGCTTGATATAATACATACCTTGTTAGGTTTTTATAATTAGTTGGGACAAACTCACAAGTTCATCCAATAATTAAAAGTTGATTATTTTGTAAAGAGAATGACCAAAACTAACAAACAACCCAACATAATCCCACTTGATTATAAGGTTTAAGAGGATAAGATAAAAACAAACTTTACACTTATCACGTAGGATAAAAAATCTGCTTTCAAATAAAACACGCTTCTTATAAAAAAAGCCTATATACATAAACTATGAAAGAACAACATATAAGCAAAACATAAGTACACCAAATCATACCAACAAAATAAATCTCTACACTAAAGTAACTATGAACATGTCTACCCCTAATGCTACATGCTCACCTATAACAAAGAATGAAACATGATATTGAATTGTGTCATATAATAATTTATCCTTTCCTCTCAATAATTTTTTTATATCCTTATAAATTTATATAATAATTACAAATCTATTTAAACCTAAAGTTTCAATACTCGGTACGAAAAAAATAATTTTACTACCCCACAAAACAAAGTTTTGCCAAGAACTTCGAATTGTTTTTGCGTATCGTATGAGATCAATTTGATCATCCACCCCTAAATTCTTCATCTTCTTACAATCAACAACGAATTCGATTGAAACCAACATCCTTTCTCGATTTCCAAGCTCAAATCCCACCTTCAATTTGCTATTTCAATCACACAAACACTAAAAATCCAACCTTTTTCTCAATCTTCACATTCCCATCGAAACATCGTAGTTTGCTAGGGTTTTCCACCATAACAGTGCACACTAGCTAGTTTCGCTAATGGGTGTTTGGGCATCTGATCGAAGATCGTTCGTGGGTTGAAAATTTGGCTTTTAAACGGAGCGATTGGGTTGTTTAATAGTGATTCTAGTGGCGCAAAAGGTAAAATATGCAGTTGGTTGTTTCTATATCTTGTTTAATTCTTGTTGGTGTTCATGGGTTTATGTTGATCATGAAAGAAACATGAATTTGTATGATGAACAGTTAAACACCATGTTATAGTTTCAAACTCATTTGGGGAAGTTTGGGTTCTGTAAGAAGTAAATTGAAGTTTAAGAAATTGGATGATTTGGTATAAAGTGAAAATATGATGGGTTTCAAATAGCAATTTAGTCTTTTCCCTTTTCAATTGGAAGTTAGGGTTTAGTACATTGGACCAACATTGACTGACTTATGTTGATGATGTAGTTGTGGAGGTATATGTATGTAATCTGCAAATATATTGAAGAAATTTAGTAACTTTTGCATATGTTTTACCTAATGTGTTATTTTAAACTAAAGGTTAGAATGATATTGTAGCATGTTCTTTATTTTAGTTATATGTCATTACTCATTAACACCTTCATTCCAATGTGCTATACATAATCTTTTGTTCCTTTTTTATTTAGGTCAATTAAAGTTTGCGAGCGAATAGGGTACTTGATAAAGAATACATCAGATTTATAGTTTCATATATAAGCAGGTGAAGTTATGAGTAGAAACATAGCTGATACTGTTGATGAAGGAAGTGACAAAGATGGTCAAGTTATTACTTCACCTGCAAGAAATGTTACAAATGTTGAAGGGGATAAAGATTGTGAGCTACATGATGGTATTGAATTTGAATCCCATGAAGCAGCATATTCATTCTATCAAGAATATGCAAAGTCTATGGGGTTCACTACATCAATTAAAAACAGCCGACGGTCAAAAAAGTCAAAAGAGTTCATTGATGCTAAGTTTGCATGTTCTAGATACGGCGTTACACCAGAATCAGATGGTGGGACCCATAGGCGCCCAGGTGTTAAAAAAACCGACTGTAAAGCGAGCATGCATGTTAAAAGGAGAAAAGACGGAAAATGGTATATTTATGGCTTTGTAAAAGAACATAATCATGAGCTTTTACCAGCATTAGCTTATCATTTTAGAATTCATAAAAACATAAAGTTAGCCGAGAAAAACAACATAGATATCCTCTACGCAGTTAGTGAAAGAACGAAAAAAATGTATGTACAAATGTCAAGACAGTCATTTGGGAATAATACTGTGGACTTTTTAAGGGAAGACTTGAACTACAATTTTGACCGAGGGCGTTACTTATCTCTTGAAGAAGGTGATGGTCAAGTTATACTCGAGTATTTCATGCATATCAAGAAAGAAAATCCTAACTTTTTCTATGCGATTGATTTAAATGAAGATCAACGGTTAAGAAATTTGTTCTGGGTTGATGCCAAAAGCCGAAAAGATTACCCCAACTTTAGTGACGTGGTTTCTTTTGATATAAGTTATGTTAGAAGCAATGACAAAATGCCGTTTGCTCTGTTTATCGGGGTGAATCATCATTTTCAAGCTATATTACTTGGGTGTGGATTGATTGCAGATGAGTCAAAGTCAACATATGTTTGGTTGATGAAAATGTGGCTTAGAGCAATGGGTGGGATTGAAAAAGCTCCAAAATTTATAATTACAGATCAAGGAAAATCATTAGAAATGGCTACAGCTGAGATATTTCCAAATTCCCGACACTGTATATTTCTTTGGAGTGTCCTTGAAAAAATTCCGGAGAATCTTGCTCATATTATAAGACGAAATGATAAATTCATGTCTAAATTTAATAAATGTATTACTAAATCATTGACAGATGAACAATTCGATTTGAGGTGGTGGAAGTTGGTTGGTCGATTTGAGCTCCAAGAAAACGAATGGTTTCATTCTCTATATGAAGATAGGAAAAAATGGGTCCCGACTTTTATGAAAGATGCTTTTTTGGCGGGAATGTCAACATCCCAACGGGCTGAAAGTGTAAATTCTTTCTTTGATAAATACATTCACAAGAAAGTCACACTCAAAGAGTTTGTCAGACAATATGGGTTGATTCTTGAAAACCGTTATCAAGAAGAAGCTATTGCAGATTTTGACACGTGGCACAAACAACCGGCTTTGAAATCCCCATCACCGTGGGAAAAACAGATGTCATTGGTTTACACTCATACAATTTTCAAAAAGTTCCAAATTGAGACTTTGGGGGTGGCTGGGTGTCATCCTAAACAAGAACGGGAAGACGGGTCAACCACGATCTACACGGTCTATGATCGTGACAAAGCTGAAAACTTTATGGTGACATGGCAGGAAAACAAGTCTGAAATTTGGTGTTCTTGTCTTTTGTTTGAGTACAAAGGTTTTCTTTGTAGACATGCATTGATTGTGTTACAAATGTGTGGGCTTCCAAGTATTCCATCTCGTTATATTTTAAAGAGATGGACTAAAGATGCAAAGAATAATCAATCAGAGGGTGAACTGAGTGAACGGTTGCAAACACGGGTGCAACTATATAATGATTTATGCAAACACGCGATTCAATTAGGTGAAGAAGGATCTTTATCTGAAGAAAGTTACGATATTGCATTTCGTGCACTTGCTGAAGCTTTGAAAACTTGTGTAAATGTGAACAATAAAGAATCTAGTAACAATGCAGTTTCATTCCGTGATGTGGAAGATGAGAATTTAGGGGGTGTTTCTGTAAAAACGAGTAAAAGAAAGAGTGTAAGTAAGAAAAGGAAGGTTAGTGACTCGATATTTATTGCTATTTTATGTACATTTTTTATGACGTAAATTTTTAATAACCTGCTGCTTTTGGTTAAAATTTGCAGGTACAGTTAGAACCTGAACCTGTAATGCTTGAGGCTCGAGACAGCATGCAGCATATGGTTAGTTTAATCTTGTTTATTGTGCTAATAGATTTGGCAATATCGCAGTTCGGGTCGTTGGTAACTAGTCAAAGTTTTATTTTTTGTTTGGGTTGAAACGGGTCAGGGTAGGTTGACTTGACCCAATAAGTTTTTGTCCATATTTTCAGATTGATTATGCCCTGCTTAACCGAATCTATCATATTTTTTATGATCGTAGTGACAAATCGATAATTATGGCTTTGAAACATGCTGATAATTGAAATGTTATTGGTAAACCGTGAATATCCGGTTTTGCAGTTTCATAGGTTTGTGTTTGGATTAACCAAATTAGTAACCTAAATTATCTCGTCAATAGGAAAGTATGAGCTCGGATGGCATAACACTTCATGGCTATTATGGGACCCAACCAAATGTTCAGGGACTGGTATGTTTTTTTTTTATATTATCTTTGCTAGTTTAATGCTTTTAGTTGAAATGATAAAAAAAACCTTTTTTAAATGCCTAATTGGTTTATGTATACATGACTGCAGTTAAACTTGATGGAACCGCCTCATGATGGTTACTATGTTAATCAACAAAGCATGCAGGGACTGGTATGTAACTCTGTTTTTATTTACCGTAGTTTAAACATAACATATGTGAGTACTATTTGGCAAAATAAGGGTGTCAAAGGGGGTAACCGATCAAATAAGTTCGGGTCAAAACGATTTGGGTTGACTCACCAACACTTGGTCACCTTTTGGATTTTATAGATAATGTATTAAATTATTACATTACATTACAACAGTTATACTACTAAATCAACTTTATAATTTTTAAACAAAGCTTTTTTGGAAGGTTGCAAGAGGTTCAACCTGTTCAATCTATTTGACTCGTTTCAGATTTTGCTAATTTCTAAAGTTTTTTGTTTGAATTGTTGGAGACGATGTAACCCAACTCGACTTTTATATATGTAATTGATCAAAGTTGGCACCTTTATTGAGTACTTACGAGTGTTTTTTATAGGGCCAATTGAATTCATTAGCACCAACTCATGATGGTTTTTTTGACGCTCAACAAAGCATACATGGTCTGGTATGTTAACTACTTGCGAAACATTTAAATAAACTCTATACTGTTGAGATGCTAGTTTTGTTGAAGCATTTTCTTATGCTATGAAATTTTCATTTTCATTTATGTAGGGGCATTTGGATTTTAGACCACAAAGTTTCGGTTACAGTATGCAGGTTAGTGTGTAGAAATACGAGCAAAATGCTCAAAAACACGCGCTTCTAGCAACTATTAGGCACAAAATAGAAACCAGCTTATATTTTATTACCGATTTTAGCAACCAAGTCATAATGTTACTGATTGTAGCAAAAAATGACTTGTTCAACCCACAAGCATGTATTTTTTTGGCTTATTTTATAAAAAAAATTGCTAACAAGACATCTTAAACATGTGAATTTCGTTTTTAACTGATTCTTGTTCATAAAGTGTCTAAAGTTATAATTTTAATCTCTGTTCATTGCAGGATGAACCTAGTTTGAGAATCAACCATTTGCAAAACAACCCTTCTAGACATTCATGACGCGATCGTTATGCGATGGTAGCCTTGTGAAAGTGTTTTTGCTTTAAGCACTCCAAGATTCTGGGAATGTAGATAACCGTTGGTCGGTCCAACATGGTCCAAACTACGTTGTCAAACGAGATCTTAAGTTATGAATGACAAATCATGTTGGAATCTTTACCATGTTGATATTGTATTTCTTAAAAGCTATATGCTAGCATTAGCCATTAGCTACAACTTTTGTAGAGTATTGTAGCAATCATCAACAAGTTCATAGAGTTTACTTGAATTAGATATGTTGAAAGGCAAGCACAATGCCTGTTTTGTTTCAACAAATTTGATCGATTTGTTGTATGTGTGACTTGTAAAATGTGTTGGTTCAACTGAAATTGTAACCTTTGCACAATCATAGAGTTTACTTTAACCATTTATTTACTTGTACGTGAGACTATTACGTTATGTTATTAACTTATTATCAATTACATTGTTTTTCATGTATCAAGTGTAAATCAATAAATATATGTGTTTATTTGATTCTTATAATTTGTTTTTTTAGAAATGTTCATTTAACGCTCTCTCTTCATTATAAGACAAAAAAGGAGAGTGAACATAATGAAACATTTGATGACTCTATTTAAACGCTTTTACATACAATCATAATTGTTTGTTTTAACTAGGGGTGTAAATGAGTCAAATTGATTTTGATATCGGAACGACTATGTTAAGAGAGCTCGCATTTGAGATTGGCTCATATAAAGCTTCATGTCTATAGCTTGAGTTGCAAAATTCCTATGATTAGTTTTTTAAATTTGGGTTCTAACTTGTCTTTTGTTTATTAATTATATACTTATCTTATTTATGTACACCTATAGTTATTTTTTATATCTAAAATAATATATATTATTTGATGATGAAGATGTATGGACATATTTGCATGCTTACATGACTCGTATCAACCAATAGAAATACATGTGACATAGAAAGGAGAGACACTTATGATAAAATGGACCACCAAAAACACCTGGTAAGCATGATGAACATGTGATATAACTGTTCAATAAAAAAAGAGATGTCAACATCAGTTAGTTAGAATAGAAAATAACAACCATATGTAAATCATTCATCATCGGTTAGTTCAAAAATGCTTATGCTAATTCAGTATTTCGTTTCATTTCATTGAAAGTTTACACACTTTACATATTATTTCTATCATAATTTATAATAAATTTACTTAAGTTTACATTATATATAGTATACAATTCACATCTTTATGTACAAGAAACTTTCTAGCTATTTAGTTTGACCACAAAAGTTTAATTATTTACAAGAAAATCCACCTACCTACTTTAAGCAATATTATTAAGTTCTTTTATAATATTTTGATTATAGTATTATTTAAAATGATTTGAATATCATCATAAATTTAATAATATTGTAACAAAAGATTTCAACATTATAAAAAAAAATATTTTAAAATATAATTTACCGTTTTGGTATGATTCTAAGTTTTTATTCAGTTTTATTCAAAACGGATCATATCCACATCCCTCCGTAATTCTCCAGATTCAACGTACTTATGTTAATCAAACAATTAATGAATCGACGTCACTTTTATTCACGTGACGTTGTCGCCGCAACGCGCGGATCTTTTTAACTAGTTGGTAAATAAAATACAAATGATGAATAAATTGTTACCAATTTTTGGGTGATCGAACATGTCGAGTCAACCTTGAGCCAATGCTACTTCTTTATTCGAGTTTCACTTCTTACATCAGGTTTGTACGGTCCCTTCAGATGGTTGTACCTTGTTTAATACATTAAATAACATTAAGCTTAATAATGTGAAGTTTAAACTTGAGAGCATCTACTAAATGAGCCAAACTACAAGCTCAAGTTCTTTTAAATTTAACTTGAAATAACTTCCAGCAAACCAATCTCAAATAACCATCATTTATATACCTTAAAAAAGCCAAAGAGGCACGGAATATTCTAATCAACGATACTACATGAACCCGAAAGTTCGGAATACGACCCCGACTAAAAAAATTTAAATAAACCCAATCAAAATAACAGATGTAATCCGAAACAAAGTCATACATTTGCCGTTAAAAAACATGAACCCGGATCGAAACTTCAACAACCGAACAACGAAACGGGTGTCTAACACAAGTCACCACCACACCGCAACACAACACACAGAACCTTCAAATCCATATATCAATTCAAAGTTTCAAACCCTCTTTCAACCACAATCACCGTCGGTTTCCCCTCCGATCAACCACCGGAGATCGAGAGAGACGACAATTCTCCGTCGCCGATCACCCTCTCTCATCTCAATTTCACCCCAAAACACACACACACACACACACTACTGACGTCACAACACATGCTTCACATGGTCCCTTGACAACAATCAACAACACCTTTGGATGCGAAGATCGAATGCACCATCAACACCACCATCAGGAGTCGATTCTTCCGATACTGACAAACAGAAGAACAACAATAAGAAGAATAAGAAGATGAAGATGAAAAATGATAACTCGATGAAGCTCAAGTTTCGCCCTAATCAGCAACCCTTACGATCCACAAATCTGTTCGCTAGAAACCAGAAGCAGCAGTCTCACATCACGAGATCGAACGTGTTCGTCATCGGATTCGTCGCTCTGGCGTTCGTGACATCGTGTTACTTCTACGTCAATTCTCGTGATTCGGTACAGAAACGGTACCGTATTGTGATCGACGGAGGGAGCACGGGGAGTCGGATTCATGTGTTCGAGTATTGGATTAGGGATGGGGCTCCGGTGTTCGATTTTGGTGGTGAGAATGGGGTGGGTTCGATGAGGGTGAGCCCAGGGTTATCGGCGTTTGCGGAGGATCCGTATCGAGCTGGTGCATCGGTGATGGAGCTTTTGGAGTTTGGGAAGAAGAGGATTCCGAAGGAGAATTGGGGGAAAACGGAGGTTAGGTTGATGGCTACTGCAGGGTTGAGGATGTTGGATTTGAGTGTGCAGGAGTTGATTCTAGAGGCTTGTAGGAAGGTTTTGAGAGCTTCGGGGTTTGCTTTTCGGGACGATTGGGCTTCGGTTATTTCTGGTATGTGGAAAAGTGTATGATGGGTTTGTGATTGTGGTTTTAGGTTCGTAAATTTGTTGTTTTTAACTAGTTTGTGAATGTTAGGTATGTGTTATTTCTTTGAGATAACACTTAGTGCTGATTATTGTTCTGTTTATGGAGTCATTGTGACTACAATTTAAACCTTGCTGATTATTCTGTTCTTGGAGGTGAATTGTTAGTAATTTTAGGACAAACAAGCGAGTATACATTGCTTATTAAAGATACACCTGGTGTCTTTTAGGTGACTGTATCAGGTCAACATGCTCTGCATAAATGAATGATATGTAGCACATACATATGAATATCAATCTTGTTCATTTATGTTGTAATCTGTTATCGGCACTTGTTATAAAGACAAGCTACTCTTTGGAGAACGGACATTAAGACCTTGTTTTAGGGTGTCATGCTCTTAACTTTGTGCTATATCCAATTAGCAAGGTTTTGAATGATTGTTTAGGTTTTGGATGTGGCAATAGGGATATATGTGTAGAATAAATCTTATTCTGTAGTATTCTATGATTTGATATTGTTATACACACTTAAAAAACAAGCATTGTGTCTATATAAACCAGGTAGTGGTCAACTTTAGTTGGATAACTTTGTTTTCATTGGGTATTAATACTCTTGCATAGGATAAGGCCATTATTCGGAAATATGTGGTTGCATGACACGAGTGCAAAGGGAGTTGTAACTTGTAAGATTGTGGAGAAGATAGAAAGTGTAAACCAGTCAAACTAGAAGTCTAGAAGCCAAGAAAGTGAGGGGATGGCTTAAGTTAGAAGTGATGATACTGTTGTTTATTTGTTATTTTGTTATTGTTTTGAATTAATTTAAGTTACCTTTCATATGATTTTTCAAGACACCATCTTTAAAAAAGTATTTGCAGGTCTGGAAAGGTCTTTCCTTTTCCTATATTTCGAGTGATCTAGCAACATGTTTAATATGTGCATGTTCAATCATGTAATCAGACTCTAAAAAAAATTTGATGCATTTCTGGTAGGATCTGATGAGGGAGTACATGCATGGGTTGTGGCTAATTATGCTCTTGGGACTCTTGGAGGCGATCCTCATGAAACAACAGGGATAATTGAACTTGGTGGTGCTTCTGCCCAGGTTTTTGTTCTTTTTTGCCTATTTTTTTAATCATATATTATTTGATTTATTTTTACCGACATTGTTGTTCATGAGAAAAGTAAATTAAAATGCTATAATATATCTTGAAAGAACATGATGGCATAATTGTGGTTTTTCTGCACTGATGAGTTTTCATCCACAAAATTGAAAATTGTGTAGATGTACGATGTTGTGATTGTTAGAATTTAGGAGTGTTATGTTATGTGATTCTTACTAAGAACCTTCAACTATAATTTTCAGGTAACCTTTTTCTCAAGTGAGCCAATACCCCCTGAATTTTCACGAACGGTTAAGTTTGGAAATGTCAGTTATAATCTTTACAGCCACAGCTTGCTCGAGTTTGGTCAGGTATCTTTTACCTTTATTATCCATTTTATGCTTTATACTTCTATTAGTAGATATTACATCGGTCCATAAGATCTAAATCCGAGTATCAACTTATCTGATATAAATTGTGTTTGAGACAAATATGGTGGAGTAGCTTTATATATGATGTGAAACATTCTTGCATTTTGTTAACAACTAACGTCTAACTATTTTACCTTAAAAAGTAGTTAGAAAGAAAATTTTAAAACAGCTCAACCAAATTCACTTATTCAACCCTCTTTTTTCTTTATAGATGACCTACTTTCCTCCCTTCACATCCAATTAATAAAAAAATGCCTTTTAAATAAAAAAAATTTAACTGCTAATTATTAGGTGGATGTTAAAATAGCCTAAAACGTATTGTTAATTTTCCCAAAAAAAATTATTGTCTTAGTATCCATAGTAAAGCAGTGACCCTTTGATCTTACTTTTAAGGTTGCTCACACCAAAAACTAATACAACAAAAATATACTTTGAGAATGACTTAAATCAAAGTTATCCTATCTCTGTTGGAACTTCATAATCTCAAATACCCTTGAGACAACTCTCTTTATATATTAGGTTACTTCCCTTTATGTCAACACCCATTTATTTGCCTCTTTTATGAAGGGAATTTTTTTTTCTTTTTCCACAAGCAAATAATCATGTTTTAGGTATTACCTTTCGCCATACTCATTTTCTTACTTCCTATTTTTATTACTTATTCTCTATCTGGACATCCGGTTCAATTACAAGTTTTTTAGTTGCATAACCAGTTTCAAGTTAACTTTGTGTTCCTTGTGCTTCACCATATTGTCAGCTTCAACAAGTTTGATGTGTAAATGGTCGCAAACTGACTCTTTGGTTGATTATAACTTGCTTTATTTGCAGAATGTTGCATTTGACTTGGTTCGTCAGTCAAGCTTGGCAAAAATTACAAATCTGGGTTGGTACATATGCTATCTGTCTCATATATAGTCTACATTCATGCCTCAGTAAGCGAATATAAATAATTTGTTCATGTTATTTGAACCAAATTAAATATAAATGACATCTATTAAAAACCTGGGAGAGAGAGAGAAGAGAGGGAGGAGGAAGGGGGGGGGGGGGGGGGGGGGGGGGGGAGGTTCAGTTGGGAACAGGCCATTTTCTTTGATACGATCAAACTGGGGTGGGTCAGGTTGACGAACAAACACTTTTGTCCTTATTTTTTATTAGTGATCAATGTGTTAATTATGATCACAAAAATAGTATTACTACAGTAATAACTTGATGTTTTGACTATGATGATATAGGAGGTAGTAGGCACTAAAATAAACTTTTTGGTGACTTTCAACCTGTTCACCTTTTAACTAACTTTTTTTACCCAATTTGTGATAAGACACAACCTAAATCAGCACATTTGAGTTTTAACTAATTTCAATTTGTATTCTACAGAATCTTTTGGCAGCAAGGTACTCCTGGATCCATGTTCACCAAAAGGATACAGACACAAATTAATGACAGGGAATATCACTCCTAGTTCTTTAATCGAAAAAAATAAGCAATTATCAATGCTACATGCAAGTGGGAATTTCTCAGAATGCAGATCTGCCTCTTTAACATTGTTGCAGAAAGGCAAAGGTGCAATTTATTATTTTATTTTAATTGAATCCCGTAACCTTTTTTTCTTTGTTTTAAGTTTACATTTTTTTTCCTTATTTTTCTGTTTATTCTTATTTGGAACACAGAGAAGTGTGCCTATGGCAAATGCTACATTGGGTCAACATTTATACCCAAACTTCAAGGAAAGTTTTTGGCAACTGAGAATTTCTTTCATACGTCTAAGGTTATTTTACTTTTCCTCTATAATTAACTAGGTAGCAAAAGTAAGGTGGTTGGGATAATGGGTAAAATTTTGATCGGGTCAAGTCTGGTCAGGTTGATGTGGAAACATATTTTGAGTCTGTTACTTTTTGTTTCTTAGCAAATGTGGTAAAAACCTCGTGTCCTTCTGATTTCACACATAAGTCCCTGGACTTTATTTGTGCAGGTTATAATCCCTTAACGTGTAAATCTCAACGGAAAGGTCCCTGTACTTCGTTTACAACATAAAGGCCCTTTTTGACCCCTAAGCTATATAAAAGGGAACTTCTTATTATGTTTTGTAAGTTGGTGTATTTATTCATGCATTAATGAGTCCAGGGGCTAACACAAAATTCAGCAAAATTTAATAGGTGTTTTCCCTACACTTCCCCAATTTTATAATAAATAGTTGTATGCAATAAAGGTGCACTTATTGTGGCTTCCACTTTCTGCTCAATTGACCCGTTGCCTCTTTAGCCAAACTTTTTATTTGTCTGTTGACCTGTTTAGGACTAAGAATAACCTAAATCAACACATTCTAATTGAGAAGTTTGCTTTTAAAATTCTTGATCTTTTGTTTTTCTTTGTTTACTCATGTTTTCTTGTAGTTCTTTGGGTTGTCACCAAAAGCTTTTCTTTCTGAGCTCATGGTGGCTGGAAAACAATTCTGTGAAGAAGATTGGTCAAAATTAAAGTCAAAGTACCCAACACTTAATGATGAAGATTTGCATCGTTACTGCTTTTCTTCAGCATATATTGTTGCTTTACTTCATGACAGCCTTGGAATTGCTTTTGATGACAAAAGGTACCTTTCTCATCAAAAATATAAATCGCAAGTGGCAATATGAGTGGGTTGGGTAATAGGTGAAAACCGGTAATTTTTTGTTTGGGTCAAAAATCAAAATGGGTTGGTTGTCCCTAATAACTATTCATCCAAAATTATAATTTCTAGCATCTGATATGATTACAAAAGCTTCTTATTGTTTTACCAATAATTAAAAATAATAATAAAACGATTGCGGCTACACCGGGAGACTTTCAAGTTTCAACCTGCTTTGACCCCTTTTTGTTTCTGCCGTTTTTGTATCCTTAAAACAAAATTTTGAATTACAGGTCAAAATTGGTAATGTTTTGTTCGGATTCACATAGGTTTAGGCTGATCCAAACACTTCTTAAATATTTCTAAAAATCAGTGTCAGTTATGATCAAGAAAATTAAACAATATCAATAATAATGTAAACTCTTTTAAATAAAATAATTTATGAGGTTTAACTTTTATGCGTTTAAGTACACACTGGGAGACTTCAACCCGTTTGACCAGTTTCCCTATTAGGCAACTTTGCTCATCATCCTTATAGAGTTATAGACAACATTTTAGTTAGAAGTTACCACTTAGTTTTATTGGAGTTATCTTATATCTCTAACGGGAAAAACACAAATAAGATAAAAGAAAACTTGTATATGTTAAACCTCCTAAATAAAATATTTAAAAATAATTTCATTATTATTGAATTCGTTTAGACATAAACCGAATTTTTTTAAGTTTAGACCTGTTACCAGAGTACCTGACTCGTCCATTTTGCGGCCTCTATAATAAATATAACATCTAAACTCTTTTGATTGGATGGTTCATTAACAGGATCGGATATGCTAATCAAGTGAATAACATTCCACTCGATTGGGCATTAGGAGCCTTCATCTT
The DNA here is from genome assembly GCA_025215565.1 of Flaveria ramosissima. Classification (NCBI taxonomy): domain Eukaryota; kingdom Viridiplantae; phylum Streptophyta; class Magnoliopsida; order Asterales; family Asteraceae; genus Flaveria; species Flaveria ramosissima. The sequence goes on from CM046032.1 coordinate 50,637,059, forward strand.
TCAGATCATGAGTGAATTAGATGGCGGGCAATTACACCCTGCAAAATCCATAATCACCATGGATTCTTCGATCCTAAGCGGGTTAATCTTTGTCATTCTTTTGTTATTCGTGGCATATTATGTGTCAAAATGGAGGAAACCGAATGTAAAGACAATATTCGATCTAGAAAAAGGAAAATACATAGTTACACGAGTAGGTAGACAATCATAGTGTCTGTTTGGTTTGATGGAATCGAAAGGAATCATGAGCTTGTTTTGGATCAAACAGATGATGATATTAAGGAGACATGTTTGCTGACGTCGTAGTAGGAGTGTTTGTTTTCGGGGATCATCATATTGTGTAGTGGGAAACCGATGTAATTTATCATTCTTATTTCAGTTTTGTAAAGGGGTTTGTGTTATATTGGCAACGGTAGAATTCAAAGTTGCATTCATCTTGACATTGCGAACCTACTTTGAAGGACAAAACGCCTTTTGGTTTAATTTATATGTAGGATTCAGGTTGTAATCTATTTATCATAGAAAATATAAGAATTTGTCATTGAAAAACATATATGCATATTTTCCTATTATTATGTTATACTATACAACTTATACTGTATCATAAGAAATCTAATGCATCATAAGAAAGATATCTAATAAAAGGTAGCACAAATGTAAGAAATATTCATGTTAAGAAGCAATTCTTTGTTTCAATACTCATTTTTAAAGATCAAGTCCATGTTAATTTTTATGGAGACCATTCTTTCATATATATGTATATGCTCTATTTTGAATTTGTTTTACACTATTTTCTTAACAACATCAACAATCTTTTGTGTTAGATTAATCTTTTTAGATGTGATTATAAGAAAAAACAAACTTTTCTTTACTATGGCACATCATCTTCTTACTCTATTATCTTGTAAGCATGATTTCATAAAAAATAACCGTTACTACATTTCATGTCGGGTATACTTTGCTGTTGAGTTTGGCTTGAAGGTGCAACTAATAGATGGCGTTTTCAACATCCAATTAGTGTTGTAGCCCTAGAAAATACCAATCTATAACAAAGAAAATTCAATAATCGATGTAAGATTTGTAAACGCACTAATCATTCAAAGATCTGTTTAACATGAAATTTGTTTATGTTTGTTTATTTAATAAATGAACATATAGGACCACATTTTTGTTTTTCAGTTAAACAAACAAACCTAAACACATGCTTAAATATTAATTCAAATTATTTATCATTAGTGCTAATTCAAAATCACTTTTTTGATTTTCAAACTTTAAAACCCTTCGTTTAGTCCATTTGTAATACACTCACTTTTAAGAATGACTATATTTTCGACTTTCATTTGGACATTCACCTTCACTTTTAATTAATGTTTGTTTATTAATATATGTTTGTGTTTATAAACCACTCGTTTAAAAATTAACGAACAAACATGTAGCTACTAGCTACACAAACACGTTCGTAAGCGTTCGGTTTATGATCCAAACTTTAGGCATGATTTAAAATCGGAATTGTTAATTCGAATTAGGGGTAAACTCAAAGTCACATATCATAAAAATTTCAACCGTTGAAACCAAATCCCTAAAGCGTCAATTTAGGAACAACAATTTTTCCTAAATTCTTTCACCAATTGCTACAATATCAAGGCGGGTTTCAGCTAATCGGACAGTGTTAATCGAGAGAATCAAAACCTCTCGATTTCACCACCTCCATTTCTTTGGCCGGCAATCGATCAAACGCTTCTCATTCTCTGTCATCCTCTCACATTTTCCTTCTCAATTCTTTGGTAATCCATCATTAATCCATACATATTTCCTGTAATTCATTCGTAATTGTTGTTTCCATACCCCCAATTCGATTCTTGTTTGGTGGAATTTCGATGCAACCCCTTCAATCCAGCTTCTTGGGTGTTGTATTCGATGATATGGGTCAAAATCGACGTTTGGTTGTATAGATTTTGGTTTTGTTAGCTTCAAGATTGATAAATTCGTTTACTTTTTGTTTTTGTTATAACTTTTAATGTGATCCCTCTTGGATTATGATTATGATTGTGGGAAATGACATGTTGGTATTGAATCTTTAGGCTTAACATATGTATATTGACTCTTGAATGCTAACGTTGGTCATAATCTATGTTTGGTTTCTTAATTTGTTGTAACTTGTATAGAATTCGGTTTTTATTAGCTTCAAGATTGCTAATTTTGTTTATTTTTTGTTTCTGTTTTATAACTTTTAATGTTACCCCTCTTGGATTATGATTATGATTGTGGGAATTGCAATGTTGGTATCGAATCTTTAGGTTTAACATATGTATATTGACTTTTGAATGCTAACGTTGGTCATAATCTATGTTTGGTTTCTTAATTTGTTATAATTTGTGTAGATTTTGGTTGTATTAGCTTCAAGATTGCTAATTTTGTTTACTTTTTGTTTCTGTTATTACCTTTAATGCGATCCCTCTTGGATTATGATTATGATTGTGGGAAATGGCATGCTGGTATTGAATCTTTGGGCTTAACGTATGTGTGTATTGACTTTTGAACGCTAATATTGGTTAAAATAGACGTTTGGTTTCTTAATTTATTATAATTTGTATAGATTTTCTTTTTATTAGCTTCAAGATTGTTAATTTTGTTTATTTTTTTGTTTCTGTTTGATAACTTTTAGTGCGACCCCTCTTGGATTATGATTATGATTGTGGAATTGCAATGTTGGTGTTGAATCTTTAGGTTTAACATATGTATATTGACTTTTGAATGCTAATTTTTGTTTGACATTATGTTTTCTAACCCAAAAGTGAATCTTTCTTTTGTGTATTTTCTCAAATGGTACCGAATTTTGTTTACAATATGCCTGAATATATGAAAGTTTTACTGTAATTATCTTGTAATTTCGTCTCACCACGATATAATTGCACGATAGACCATATATTAGATTTCGTATGAGTTTTCATCCGCTTCTATTTTATTTCTTGTACATGGGCTTTGAATCTTATTTAAATGGGTGATCACTTGATTTTGGATGTGAACTGATTTGTGAAGCCTTTGGGCGGGGAAACCATAAAAAAGACAGAGAAGATGGCAGGCCCCTCATCTTGCACTGACTCGGCTCATGCAGTTGATGAAAACGGGCCCAAAGATGATGAGGAAGCACCTTTATTAAACACAGCAGAATGTCGTATTTGCCAAGAGGAAGATTCAACTGATACTTTAGAGATACCATGTTCCTGCAAGGGTAGTCTTAAGGTAATCCATATTTCTTGTTGAGTTAGTTTATCGGGGTGTTTGGATGTGCATTTTGAAAGTGATTATCTGAACATCTTACATTGATTAATAAGAATACATCACTAAACATAATAAAATATGGTGTAAGATGCAATTGGATTTATTTTGGTGCTTATGGTTGTAGTAATCACTTCTGATGGTGTTGAGTGTTTGGCAGATTCTAAGAACTTTTGGAAGTAATAAAGAAATAAGGGTATATAAGTGATTTTACTTATAATCAGTTTTGTTGCAACTATTGCCAAACGGATAATTTGATTTCTAAAAGATCACATTTTAACAATCTGAAACAGGCTAGATGATGGCAAGATGCGTGGGTTGGCTATGTTTAGGTTAGAGTGGAGCAGTTAGTACATGTTGAAACTAGTAGGTTCGGGTTGACCATCAAACATGTTATTTTGTACCTTCTCTACAAATGATTAATGAGTTTCTTATGATCTTATGAACAATATTGTTACGATAAATATACAACTCTTTGGATAAAATGATTTAGGAGGCTGTACACTTGTATGCCTTATAAATACCCTTTGGGTTGACTTTTAAATCGTTTGTCCCTCTGAACCCATTTCTCTTTTAGCCTTCTCTAATTCTTTTGATTTGTCGCATTTGAGATAAAGCAAAACCAAATCACCTATTTAAAACGGATTGAGTCAAATTTCATACTAGAAACTAATTATTGATCACCTTGAAAACACACATCCAAACATTGCCAAGATGCTTTAAAGTAGGAATATTGATACTTGTTAGACTAGGAATAGTAATTTAGTTCTTTTGACATGTGTCATATATTCATATTCATGAAGTTTCTTTTTTTGTCTATGCAGTATGCTCATAGAAAGTGTGTTCAACATTGGTGCAACGAAAAGGGTGACATCACTTGTGAAATATGCCACCAAGTAAGCTATAAATGGTTGAACTTCTAATACTTTCATCAGTCTTAGATTCCTTATGCTCATCTAAATATACTGATGACAATCAATTTGACAAGTTTAAACATCTTTTTTATCGAAATTCACAAAGTGATTATTTGTCAAATCTATTAAAAAAAGTATGTCACTTTAGGACAAAGCTGTCCTTAGGCAGATATTTTTCCTAATATTTGTTACTGTAATTTATATTGTGCAGCCTTACCAACCTGGCTATATTGCCCCAACTCCCAGACCACGTTTGGAAGAGACTACTATAGATATTGGGTAATCTATTTTTTCTTTTATTTTATATCATTTTATTTTTTCATTATTGGTCATCATGGAACTTAAATGTTCAAATAGTCAAGCTTTGTAGGGTTGGATGGGCAGGTCGGGTGGGTTTGATAATGGGTCAAAACAGGTTTGCAATAACATGGGTCATTTTTTGTATAGATCGAAACATTATTCGATTTTAAGACTTCTATAAGTAATTACTCTCATGTACGAATATATAGTAATATTGTTACAATAATATTAAAAATCTAATTTCTTGAACTTCGGCGACTTAATAGTTACAACTTGTTTGATCTGTGTATGAGATAGAACACAACCCAAATCGACCCATGCATGAGTGAATGGGTTGGCATTGCCACCTCTAATATTCTACAATCTATCGTACTAAGCTTCAAGTTAAAGTAACACAATATTTTTTTAATTGTTCTTGTCTATAAATTTCATTCTTTTTGGTAATTTTTGAAATTACTATGATTATTTCTTTTTACCAGGGGAGGATGGCAAATATCAGGGACACCTATGGATATGAACGACCCACGTCTCTTGGCAATTGCTGAAGCTGAACGTCAATTTCTTGAAGCTGAATATGAAGATTATAATGCATCAAACGCCAGTGGAGCTGCATTTTGTCGTTCAGCTGTTTTAATTGTAATCCATATTTATTTTTAAATAAACGGAAATTTTCATTAAACATTCTAAGTGTTTGATTATGTTGCACTTCAGCACTTGAGACTCAAAGTTCTCACCTTTTTAATGATTATTGCAGTTAATGGCACTTCTGCTATTAAGGCATGCAGTAACTGTGCCAGAATCTGAAGGAGGTGGAGATGAAGACGTGTCTACGTTCGTGACTGTAAGTTTGATTTTTTTTAAATCTATTTTCGTGCTTACTTTCTTAATAAAAAAATATATTTTTTTATGAATTGCTTTACTTTTATTAGCTTTTCTTGCTTCGGGTTGCTGGGTTTCTTCTTCCGTGCTACATTATGGTCTGGGCCATCAGCATCTTGCAGCGTCGAAGGCAACGACAGGTTTGTCTACACTTTATTACTACCCGTTTGACCCATTAGACATAGATGTAACCCAAACAAACCAATTTCTAAAGCAAACGCGTCAAATTATTGTTTCTGTTCGCAATGATTTAGCTAGTTTTCTTTATTCTACCCATTTGACCCGTTAGGCATAAATCTAGCACAAAACAACCAATTTGTAAATGGGGCAAATTTATTCTCTTTATTGGCAATGATGTTAAAATGTGGTGCATTGTTTATAACAGGAGGCTGCAGCATTGGCGGCGTCACAAATTGCTTTTGTACTGCAAGCGGGTCAAAGGCGGGGCCTACACTTTGCAATAGCCTCTGCGGGCCCACCACCAGCGTCGGCACAAGCACCAGCGGCTGCTGTGACTCCCGCCGTGGCTCCACAGGAGGACATTGTTTGATCTTTTTTTAACCACCGAAAGCCACGAAAAGGAGGGGGGAATAGACTATGACTTTGACACAATGTTGTAAATTTATTATGTGTTTGCAAGTCTTTTATTTTTTTCTTTTTTCATCAATGTCTTGTTTTATGATGTGTATAAAATGTTGTCATGACCTTTAAGACATTAATGTTTTTGACATTTTGAATGTGTTTTTGTTAAGATTTCTGAATGTTAAAATGTATAATTAGTTCGGATTAGGGACATATAACTATGGTAACAATCAATATGCAACTAATTTCAAGTAAACAATTGTACGAACCATATAATACACTTGTATGTAGTGTTTTAGATGTGTATGATTGTTTATGTGGTTCGTATGTGGTTCGTATAATACTCTGCTTTTGCGTTAAACATGCCCTATCTGATTAATAACAAGATATGTCATTTTAAACATTGTTCTTTACAAAGTAATTATATTTCTATACATGTTGCCGTTAAGAAATATTTTTTTAAAGGGTTGCAAAAACCAAAGTGTCAATACGTGGATTTAGGAAAAATCATCTCACCCTATATATATTTGATATATTAAAATCAAATAACTTGTCAAAAATGTTAATACATGTAAAAAAACTAAAATAATAATTTGTTACCACTTAAACCTGTCAAGATAATAAACAAACAAACATACCCAGTAAATCCCACTCAGGAGCAGGGTCTGGGAGGGGTGGTTGGTGGCGAGTCTTTCCTCTATCATGGAAAATAGAGAGACCGCTTCCGAAGAGACCCCCGACTCAGTAAGGAAAACAATAACCGTAACAATTATGGTATACAGCATACAACACACAGGTAAAGATCACATAAAAGCTGAGAAATTGAGTACAACAGATACTCTTCAAGAAACGCGCGAAAGGGCAGATTAAAGAAAACAGGGGTCCCGCAACTAAGTCTACGACTACCCTTCCTACCCACAGATCCCGCTAAAAGTCCTTAATTTTAATTCTACGCCTCCACGCACTCCTATCCTCGATCATGTGCTCAGAGAGGTGCAAGTCTACCATATCTCGCCTAATTACCTCGTCCCAAGTCAACCTAGGTCTACCTCTACTCCTCCTACCCTCTACGTTGATGTTCTCTACTGCTCTAACAGGTGCTACGAACGGCCTCCGCTTTACGTGCCCAAACCATCTTAATCTTCCCTCTCGTATTTTATCTGTGATACCAGCCACCTCTAGCCTCTGTCGAAACACGTCGTTTCTTATTCGGTCCAATCTTGTGTGGCCACACATCCACCTCAGCATTCGCATTTCCGCGACCTCAATTTGTCTCTGGTGCGATTTCTTTATGGCCCAACATTCTGTTCCGTATAACATAGCTGGACGAACTGCCGCTCTGTATAGTTTTCCCTTTAGTTTTGCTGGGAACCTCTTATCACACGGGATCCCTGATGCTGCTCTCCATTTGCACCATCCTGACTGCACACGGTGAGCTACATCGTTGTGTATCTCTCCGTCCTCCTGTACGTACGAGCCCAAGTATTTAAACCTAGATGTCTGTGGTACTGTCATACCCTGGATAGTTATTTGGGTGTCCTCTTCATCCCCCCCACTAAAGTTACAATGCATGTATTCCGTCTTAGAGCGACTTATCCTTAAGCCTCTTCTCTCTAGTGCGGCTCTCCACTGTTCTAGCCTCTCGTTAAGCACCTTTTTTGATTCTGATATTAAGACGATATCATCCGCAAACAGCATGCACCACGGGACTGGTTCTTGTATAGACTTCGTCATCTCATCCAACACTATTGTGAAGAGAAATGGACTCAATGCCGATCCTTGGTGTAGTCCCACTTCCACCGGGAAAAAGTCTGTGTCTCCGACTGGTGCTCGCACACACGTTTTTGCCCCTTCATACATATCCATTATTATTTTGATATACCTCTCTGGTACCCTTCTAAGTCGTAGACTTTCCCAAATGAGTTGACGCGGCACACTGTCATATGCTTTTTCTAGGTCAATGAAAACCATATGTAGGTCCCTTTTCTTTTCTCTATATTTCTCCATTATCCTTCTTATGACGTGTATGGCTTCTGTTGTGGAGCGTCCTGGCATAAATCCAAATTGGTTTACCGTTATCTGGGTTTCTCGTCTAATTCTCGTGTCAATAACTCTTTCCCATAGTTTCATCGTGTGACTCAATAGCTTAATTCCCCTGTAATTTGTGCAACATTGTACATCTCCTTTATTCTTATATATGGGGACTATGACACTGCTTCTCCATTGCTCTGGCATCCTCCCGGTTTTGACGATAGTGTTGAATAAGTCTGTTAACCATTCCAGGCCCTCGTCTCCTAGGCACTTCCACACTTCAATCGGTATGTTGTCTAACCCTACTGCCTTAGCCCTTCCCATTTTCTTCAGCGCCCTCATAACTTCGTCGACAGTGATACTTCTACAATAACACTTGTTTTGTTGGTTTGGTTGGGTTGTTTTATCGATGGCAGATTGTTGATTAGGGTTCGTTATGTTGAAAAGGTTATCGAAGTAAGTTTTCCATCTCGCCTTGATGTCGTTCTCCTTCACCAAGACCTTTCCATCTGCAGCCTTTATAAACTTTACCATTCCGAGGTCTTGTCTTCCCCTTTCTCTTGCCCTGGAAATCTTAAACATGTCATATTCTACTTCTTTCGTCTCTAATCGCTTATACATTTTCTCGTACGCTGTGTTCTTTGCCTCTGACACAGATTTTTTCGCCTCTCTCTTAGCCTCCTTATATTTATGTTTCAGCTCTGCTCGTTCTTCGTCATTATTACATTGTAAAAGGTCTCTAAAACTTTGTTGTTTAATTTTTACCTTCTCCTGTACATTATCGTTCCACCACCAGGATTCCTTCTGACCTACTGTCCTATTTGTTGCAAGTCCAAGAGTTTCTTTAGCTGCTTGTATAACTGTAGTTGCCATTTCTTCCCACATTTGATTTGCGTCTTTCTGTGGCCTAGTTTGGATCATTGGTATGACCTTATCTCTAAAGGTAGTAATCTTTTCGTCCTTGAGCTGGCCCCATCTGATCGTAGGTCTAAATCTCTTAATTGGCCGAACAATTGCTCTCTTCACGCGTAGATCAGCCACCAACATATGATGTTGAGTCACTACAGACTCTCCCGGGATTGTCTTACAGTCCTTCCACGAGTTACGGTCTTCTCCCCTCATCATCAGATAGTCTATCTGCGTGTGTCTCCCGCCGTTGCTAAACGTGATTAGATGCGAGTCTCTTTTCTTAAAAAACGAGTTTATGATGCCTAGGTCATGCGCTAGAGCAAAGTCAAGGAGCTCCCTTCCGCCTTCATTCCTCAGACCAAACCCAAAGCCTCCATGAACCGACGGGAATTGATCGTTACCCTTACCGATATGCCCATTAAAATCACCTCCTATGCATATTTTTTCTTCTCTAGGTATTTCCCCCATAACATGATCTAAGGTCTCCCAGAACCTATTTCTTTCCGTTTCCCCTAATCCAACTTGTGGTGCATACGCACTAACTACTGTCACTACCTCATCCCCTATTACTATTCTTAACAGCATAAGTCTATCATCGTATCTTCTCACCTCCACTACATTATCCTGAAGTTCTTTAGCAACTAGAAAACCTACTCCATTTTTTGTACCATCTGACCCTGAATACCACAGTTTATAACCATTGCACTCTTTTGATCTCCCACCCCGCCATCTAGTCTCCTGAAGGCATGCTATTTGCACCCTACGTCTATTCAGCACATCAATTAACTCTAATAACTTACTAGTAAGGGTGCCTACATTCCACGATGCTACTCGTAGTCTATATCCATTTCTCTCTGAAGAAGCACCTCTCCTCCCCGAACATGATCTCAGAGCATTGTAATGACTCCTGTTATCTATTGTACCTCACTAACCCTTCGCGATAAAAAACCAGCACAAAAACACGAAATAAGCACAACTAAGATCAAAGCCAGCTTTTCACACCAATCAAGTTGGCAGATCAAGGATTAGTCAAGGCTATTGGATGCAAGCACACAATAGACTTAGACACAGTGATGCACAAATATTTAATGCAACATCAATTAAACACAAGAGACCGAGATAAAAACAAATAGTCACTTATATCAATTAAACACAAGTAACACAAATAACAAACTAATGATGCAACATGTACAATGCACACAAATAGTCAGATGCCGGTCCTCCTAACCCGGCCCAAATAATGCCTAATAGTAGAGATTCGTGATTCAGAATGAAGTGAGAAAGCAGAAGGGGATCCGAAGACTTACAAACCTCCAAACAACAAGATGAAGTAAAGAAAGATCTTACAGTGAGATTTGAAGAACCCAAACCCTAGAGACCTTCTTAACCACTATACCAGATTGATTTAATCTTGATCTTCCTTCGTGATCGTAGTCGATTGCTGGTGGTGGTTCACTGCTGCGGGAATAATAAATGACGGTGGATATGGCAGAGGGAGGGGAAACAGAGGAAACAGAGGAATATGAAGTGCTGTTAGGGTTGCTGGTGGTGGAGACGGTAGCCAGAGAGACCAACCGTTGGCGGAAGTTTGAAATCAACGGAATGAAGTGGTGGGGAGGCACCGTTCACAGCTGTCACCGTAGTTTTAGCTTCACGTTCCGGCGAGAAGCAACCGTTGCCGGAAGTTTCACCGGCGACTTGAAGGTCGACCGTTGATAATCTCCAAATCGCTCTCGTTTGAGTGAAAAAGCAACCGTTGCCGGATGTTTCACCGGCGACTTGAAGGCCTCTTGAAAGAAAACTGATGGGATAAAGGATAAACGTGTTTGGATCTGTAACAATTTGCTAAACCTGTCAAGATAATAATAAGATAAATTCTGTTTTAAAAAAATGTTTAATCGCCAGTTATCAAATTATCTTTTGAAAATACATATATACATTTTATACAACTTTAGAGAGTTGATTATATAAAAAAGTAAGTTGAACAAACTTTTCATATATTTTTATACATTTCAAGTAACTTAAATATTAAAAAGTTCCTATTGCCTTTTTATCTTTCATGAAAAACTAACGTTGTTAATTGTTACTTGATTCCCTCGGGAGACAACATATGCTCGGATGACAACATTAGATTTCATAAAACTAGTGTTGTTTCCGAGCGTGAGTTGCCAGTATAATATAAAAACACACATGTTTAATTATTGTGCTCTCACCATCATGGCTCTTTTTCTATTAATGAAAAGGCCACCAATTTATATAGTATAATAAAAGAATGTATTAATTTATAATTGCTTGTTCCATGAAAAATAGTTACAACCAATTATCTTTAGCTAGATTGTTGAGTAGAGATGTCTAAAACTTTATTAAAATAAAGGCAGTTATTGAGTTCAAGTACCATCTATGATAAAAATAGAGTTCGGGTTGAAACACAGGGTTTTCTCTTACATATGGTAAGTTTTCTTCCGATGGTGCTCTCGGGTTGCGTAATTGAGAAGCGTTAACAAAAATAAAAAATAGTTAACTTACAGTCGAACAGACACTCGGCCCAATTATGATTATTATTATTGAGGCCCAAATATCATAAACCCTAGGGCACCTTCATATACACATCTTATTCTTCATCCTCCAGCCTCCACTCAGAACCACCGTGAAGCCGTAAACAACCACCGGCCGGAAAATGGTTCAACGGCTTACGTACCGGAGACGACACAGTTATGCCACAAAATCAAACCAACATAGGGTTGTCAAAACCCCTGGTAATCTTCATCATTCTTTCTAATTTTACCCTTTTTTTCTTGAATTTTTTGCGTACTTTTAGCAATTAATGATTTTTTCTGTTGGGTTTATGATCTGGGTTCTGTGATTTTGGATTTGAGTAGTTTGCTATCAGGGATCTGATTGAAATGCTGTGTTTTAATGATTTTACATTTGCGTGTTTATCTTCATTCATTGTAAATTTACAGTTTTTTGGGTGTAATATGTGCGGAATTTTAGTAATCGATGATTATTTCGTTGGATTTTATCATCCAGGATCTGTGATTTTGGATTTGGGTAATTTATTATTAGGAATATGATTGAAATATTATGTTCAAATGATTTTACATGTGCGTATTCGTTGTTTATTTTCATCATTCATTGTAAATTTACAGTTTTTGGGTAATTTATGTGCATAAATCTAGCAATTGATTATTATTTAGTTGGATTTTATCATCCGGGATCTGTGATTTTGGATTTGAGTAATTTTTATGGTGTTTATCTCCATCATTTTATTGTAAATTTACAGTTTTTTGGCTAATTTTATTGCATATTATCCGCATTCGATGTTTATTTAGTTCTTTATGTGATTTATGATTTTGGATATCAGTAGTTTGTTGTTTTGGATCTGATTGAAATATTGTGTTTAAACGATTTTATATCTGTTTTTTTTGTGTGTTTCTGATAGGTGGTAAGCTAGTGTATCAGACTACAAAGAAGAGGGCTAGTGGACCTAAATGTCCTGTTACAGGGAAGAGAATTCAAGGGGTATGGTTGTTAATTTTTATATTGGTGTCATTAGATTTGCATATTTGCATAATAATTGCAATTATATATCATTTATCTTGCTTAGACTTAAGACTAGAGGCCTATGGTTTGTAAGCATGTCGTTTACAAATTACAAGTGATTTGAGTGGTTACTGGTTAGATCATGTGTTTAGTTCTATTTATCATATAGGGAAATTCATTCTCATTTTCGCGTTTAGTTATTTCAATTTTATGTTGAAGTTAATCCAATATATTTTTATGAGAACTTGTATAAAAAAAGTTAAAAGAATGGACTCTAAGCTATTGGTTATTATGATTGTTTTACACTACTAAGGGAAGGAATATATTTTTGTTTAAGTGGATGTATTATGTATGTACCTTGTAGCTTCATGAATTATTACAACAGAATAGGTTCCAGAAGTTTAAACACTCGTTATTTATAGATCTAAAATCATGTTTTTTATCATGGTGCAGTCTCATTGTTAAGCTGGCAGTTCTTGAACCGTTTGTACTACAACTTTAAGCACAAATGATAGATATATTTAGATGTACATAGCTATGAAATCATGTAAACTATTAAGAAAAGATTTTTTGTTTTTAAATAACAATGTTTAAAGTTCTTTTTCGAAATATAAAATGGATCAGTCAATGGTTGCATTTGATGAACCCTGATAAGTTTGGCAACCATATTTTCATTTTTCACTTGTATCTTTATGTTACAATAATTAACTACTACTACTACTAAAATGGAAATTGCAGTAATTAACTGAGCATTTCTTTCATTATTGTATGGGCATATTTATTTGTATGTTTGAAAAGTTCTCTAATAATCAATGCATTTTGTTAAAGCTGTTGTTTCTATAACATGCTAACCATGCTTTTTTTGTTAAGTTATTTGTCTAATATCTTTACATAGAAAAGCAAACATGGTTTTTTGAATATGAACTTGTTCGTGTCTGTGTGGTTAAAAAGTTAATAATAAGAATGTCTCTCATTTATGCAGATTCCTCATTTGAGACCTGCTGAATACAAGAGGTCAAGATTATCAAGGAACAGAAGAACTGTTAACCGCGCTTATGGTGGGGTACTTTCTGCAGGTGCCGTAAGGGAAAGGTATTTATTTGTTTTTATGTCTTTTTTCATTTTATTTGAGTTTGGTAGTTACTGATTTTATTATTGCCTGATGTATATAAAGGATCATTAGGGCCTTTTTGGTTGAAGAACAAAAGATTGTGAAAAAGGTTTTGAAGATCCAAAAGGCAAAGGAAAAGACTGCTGCAAAGGCTTAGATTTCTAGCATTTCTGCAATTCTCATGAGAGTAATTATAGGTTATCTAGATTTTGAATCTTTAATCGGGTAAGCGGGATGTTTTATGTTATGGTTTTTCTACTTCGTCGACAAACAAACATGGTTGACTATGTTAGGTTTTTGTTTGGTGTTTAATGGTATTATGAAACACTGTTTTTTATTCGTTTAACGAGATGTATTTACTCTTCGATATTTAGCTTTCTATAAACTCATATTCGAAACTTACATGCATTTTCAAAAAGTTTGAGAGATATACATAACATGTATTAGAACATAAATGCAGCTAAATTCACTTGTTGGGTTAAGTTGTATTAAAATTTGGAATTTTTGATTTTAATAATTCAAACTATTATTTGTTTGTTAATAATAATCGATAACACTCTTAATTTTCATTTTTTTACCATAACAATTCTGATAATATAAAACAAAATGGTAACAACATACGTTTGAAATTGAGTAGAAACATATATAAATTGAGTGTGAATATATAACAGTTATGTTATTGAAATTGATATTGGCAACAAAAATTTAAATGTGTTACAGTTAAATATTGTTATTGTGAATTATTATTGGTTAATAGCTAACAATTTGGATTGTTAAATTTAAGTTGTTTTAAAATAATAGATGAAACATGAAAAATATGAAATAATAATCTATTAAGCTTCAAAATTGTCTCAATAACATCATCAATCACTAAATAATAATTAAAACTTACATATGTTCTATTTAGGTTGTTTAATGTTAAAGAGCTATAGCCTTTTGTCATAACGGTGAATGACACAAAAAATTAAGTGTTTTTTGTAGTTATAAAGATGTGAGTCACTTAAGAAACATTAAAACATGGTTAGTAGATGAATTATTCCTTTAATTTAATGTTTTTCATTATCAAAATGACCAAAATCTCGAATATAGGGTAACAAGTAACAACTCAAGTTGAGAGGCATTATTATTTGTTGTTCTGACTTCTTATCACATAATAATAGTTTTCTGAAAAATGTATAATATAGAAAAGAATAATAAAAGGGGAAGAAAGTTACAAAAGGGACTGCTATGATCAAACTCAAGTTTAAGATTGTTAATCATATGACATAACAACTCAACCACTATCCCTAGGTTTAGCTGTTTAAACTATCCAACAATCATAAGCTTTATCTCAAATTATTATTACATAAAAGGGCTTCATGCCTAAAGATACACATTTAGTTGCAACTAATATGTTGGTCATTTGTCATCACATGGCATTCACATTATTAATCTCATGCACTAACATTAACCTACTTCATATGTTATCTAGACAAACATTTAACATCATATGTATTAGTTTGATAAAGAAAAGCACTATGATAACAGATAATCCTGGTCCACGGAACCCATAAGTTGTGTGGCTAGAATTGTTATTATTCAGCGTGTTTTTCATGGAACTGGTATAGATAAAATTATAAACATGCTTGTAAAACCAAAAAAGTGGTCTCAAACTTTCGGTATATGAGAAACTTTATTTGCTAGGGACATGCCAAAAGCAGAAATTGGGAAAAAGAGACACTTTAGCTATGGAAACGACCAAAACCGATGCAAATTGCAATTTTCTTGACCCACCACAAAGGCGGGATCATAAACGAGTGGTCGTCAAAAGTTGGGGATTGTCAACCTATGTGATGCTAACCACACAATCTTACACCATGAAAAAAAACAAGCAATGAAGTTTCCAACAAATATTAGACAAGAGTATTAGTGGTGAAAAGAGTATGTAACAAGGTCTAATCTTTATGTCCCTTTTTGTGCTAAATTGTCATTTAGGGGTTGGGTGGCAAGAACACAAGCCTTAGCTTACTTAAATTCAAGAATCTCTCTTGTAAAAGAAAAAAAAAGATTGATGATTGACATTACATTCATATAAACACAAAAGGTGAACTGTTTAAGATAAATGTGATTTGTTTTCTTATAATGTAGTCAATAATAATAATAAGACTCTGTTGGGCCCTCTTCTATGGCTAAGGTTGGGCCTCCATGTTGCTTACAGCCTTACACCATCTACCCATGTTAAAAGAAAAAACTCTAGATTTCACTGGGCCGGTCACTAGATTTGTCAAAACTCAAAAACCTCACCTAGGAGGCTAGAATTATGCTTGATGTTTTACGTTTATTAAACCAGATGTCTTACCGGTCTATTAATAACAAAATATAATTTCTTCAATTAAAAATATATAAGAAAACCCAAAGTACTAAACTAATTAATCTAATGGGGTTTTAGAAGTAAAAATCTTAAATAATTTTAAAAATCTGATCCAACTGGTATTTACCATAACCGACATGATTAATGAAGATAGTTTAAGAGCACTCTACCTTGCGAGTTGTTTAGAAAGTTTTGGATCCAATAAACAGTTTTTTTGAACGACTGGTTAGTTGTTAGAAGTTAGTAACACCTAGTTAATAATAATTCACCATTGCCAAGGTTTGAACCTTAAACTTTTAAAAAGAGACAAAACTTTTCACCTTCCCATTAAACCACTAAGCCAAAAGCTCAATAAATAGTTTACGGTTTGAATACTATCACCTTTTGTCCTTTCTTTCTGGCTTTTCGGTTATGTAGATAATGATTTGACCACTGCTTTTGGTCAAAGTTAACAGTTTCTCTTGATTTTGTGATTGATAACTTGATATATGTTGGCTTGTTGCACAAACTTCTAAAATGGATTTTCTTTTTTTACTTTGAAGAAAATATGTATTGGTATATCTTTATATCCGATTTACTTTTTTATTATATTTAACTTGATGTACAATCTTTAGCAAAAATCATTAAAAGTAAAGATTTAATAACACAACAAGTTAAAATTAAACAAGTCAGCTAGTGGATAGTCTTGTGAAGACGGTTAAGGGTTAGCTGAGAGGCCCATTTACTGGCTCTGGTGTCGCCCGAACATGTCTCAGCTTTCTATTATATTTTGTGTTTGTTGGTTCTGGTGTAGCCTGAAGCCCTGAACATGTCTCAGCTCTATGTTCTATTTTGTGTGGGTTCATGACAATGATTACTCGGCTAGGACGTATCCAGGTTAGTCGGAAGTGGGTAGTTGACAATTTTTTATTAGTTGAAAGTGAATAAAAAAGTTACAAATCAAATGTTTATTTAAGATTTTTCTATTGTTCAAACATATATTTTTGTGACTTCCTTTGCTATTTAACTAAAATTTTGAATAGTTTGTATTATGGTTTTTGATTTATTGATAAAATAGTCGACCGTTAATCGTCTTTCTAGCAATTTTCATGTAAAATCATATTTTTTAATAATATTAATTTTGTAAACCTTTTCACTAAAACAATAGTCGCACTGTGGTTGACATTACTTTATACGACAAGTAGAAGAAAAGAGAATATGTGGTAGACATAATTTTATACGACAAGTTAAAGAAAAGAGCAAATGATAAGACACGAAGCAAATCAATGAAGAAATAAAGAAAGCAAAAATGATTATGCCATATTGCCATGTATCAAAGATGGATTAATTAAAGATACTTTTAAGTCACTTTTTTAAAAATATAATTAGGTGTATCTATTGGTATGTCGTTTCTTATATGTGTTTTATTTTAATAATAAATTATCAATCTATATAATAACAAACTATTGGCTACATTAAATTTTGAGATTTTAATGTATTGACCACATGAGTTTAGTTTTTTATATAATGATCTCTTATTTTCTTTTGAAAACTTAAGTTAATTTTCTTTTTGTTTTTACCACATATTCTCATCTTCTCTCACGATGGCCCTGTCGATCAGAAGAAGGAATTACCGACTTTGATTAACAAATAAAGTCTACATTGTGCAGGTTCGGAACATACATGTTAGAAAATGAAGAAAGTTTGTTTACAATGGTATTTGGTATAATTAATAAAAAGCTCTACTATAATTAAAAGATACAACTGTTAGTCGTAACATTTTCAAAAATATCTATTTTACATCACGTACGCATACTCTCTCTCTCTCTCTCTCTCTTTCTATCTCTATGCATGAACGTGTCTCTTCCTCTCTCACTTTCCATTCTTTGGTGTCAGTCCTTAAGAAAATATTTTATTTTTTGTTTGTCTACCCTTCCCCATCTCTCTTTTTACTATCTGTAGATGGTTGTCACCTAAGCTTTTTAGACATCAACTGTAGACGCTCTTAGAACTTGTGAGGACATAAAAAGTAGCCCTAACTGAGCGTTTAACCCAAAGAAACACCGAGTTCAAAATGACTGGATTTAACTTTGACGACCAAAAATTCTTCAATATGAACTTCATAATTATGATACAAGAAGGTGGGGTCTAGATACACCTTTGAATTGTGAGGCCATGTCCCTTGTATTATGGTGAACATTTTAAGGGTGCCCACCAACGGATCATAGAAACTTAAAGGTATAAGATTGTCAATTTGAATCATAAAACTATAAAAGCATAAGATAGACTATTTGTTCTAATCATTGCATAACAAAGAAAAGATAATATGTACACATTTTTTCAAAGAATATGTCGTTAGTTTAGATAGTTCTTTATGTTAAAGTCTGCCCTAATAAGATTTAGTAATATTAGATAGATATAAAATCAACTCAATTGATATATTTATGTGGAACCCATATAACAAAATGGCATGTGCTAGACCATATGACAAAAAAATTGACAAGAGGACATGTAACAGACGTCGCAACTAATGCATTGAGCAAGTAATGCGTTGGCAATAATATATTGAGAAGTACAAGAATCGTATTACCCCTTGTTTTTTATTATATAAATTGACTATAATGTATGTGGCTTCAATCTATATAAGGTCCTTTTTTCTAAGAGTATAATACATATAGTATAAATACATATACACACATATATGATATGCATATATGTACATTTTTATACTTTTTTAAATAAAAGTTTAGCAGATAAGAGATAAAAATAAAAGAAATGATGGAAATAGATAAATAAATCAATGTTTCTTTCTCTTTCACTGAAATAATACTTATACAGTTTTCGCAATCCTCAACATATTATTGGTTGTGATAAAAATGTAATATGTATTGTGTCAATGATTTTAACAGGGAATAAGAGGGAACAAAACACATTCATTATATTTCCTCAATTTATTTGATAGGTTTTACATGATGGTTGACAAGAACACATTCATTAGATTTCCTATTAAGACTTATTTTTTTGAATTCCTTAAGACTTTAATTGATTTGCTAGATACCGATACCGATTTATATTCTTCATTCATCTTTCTTTTTTTTTTTTTTTAAGTCTAATAAGCATTGGAATAAGATGATTGGTTCATTTGATTTTGAAACATGGGTCACTTGGAGATCACGTGTCCTCATTTTATTTTCATATGGTCCTAATCTTGCCTCCTTCATGGTCGTAATCTTATTAGAATAAATTACACCCTCAGTGTTTAGATTTATATCATGTATAATTCTATAAAATTAAAATATCATTCTTTATTTTAAAAGTGTAACACATTACATCTTTTTCAATAATAAAAAGGTTAACTTTTTTGTTAGTTTCTTGTAACTAAACCTTGCCCGTTACTTTTAATAGAAAAAATATGTAAACTTTTACATTATTTTTTGGGGTAACTTTGTAAAATAGTAACCAACTTTCAAAAGTGTTCGAATTAGATAACTTAAGTTTTAAAAGTGTTCCAATTAGGTCACTCAGTTTTTATTTTTTATATAAATTAAAAGTCATAACATGCTTTTAACATGTTATACTTTTTGTTTAAATTAGAAAATATTTTTTTCTATCTTTTGATGTTGATATGGAACGTTGACGTAAATTTTAGGTATTTTTTTATTTTTTTCATAATTAACATGTTTTTTTTGTTTTTAATATAATTATATATATTGAAAATTTTGACACCACGTTTTCTCCACCGTTACTTTTTTTACATAAGAAAATTTAATCATGACTCGATTGAATTTATTTAGTTGTATTTTCGTTTCTTCTATTTTGTCATCACTTTTATTTTATAAACTTATCCTAGTTTTATAAATATAATTTTTGATTTTTTTGAAATGACAACTCACACTCAAAACTCAAAAACTAAAATAAGAGGATGATAATATTTATTTCGTGTTTGAAAAAATAAAACTTTTTTTCTTAAAATATATTTGTTAATTTTTGTTCCGTAGAAATAGGAATCTTATAATGACCCTCTACTAACAAGTTGTAGTTCCACTACTATTAAGATATGTTGCAAATTCTTCAATTGAAATATTTAATTAACCATCATTCTCTAGCTTCCAAAAAAAGAAAATGTATTCTTGACACTTCCTTTTCATTCTCTAAATGATTATACACTATATAAAGCTAAAGAAATTTATACATGCAACGACAATAAGTATACTTGATTTTACGATTCATACAACTAGAAAAGATAGGAATATCTTCTAATATCTTATGTAATGAATCTTTTTTTGATATTATTATATGTAAATAGAGAAATACCCCTAATACCTAATTATGATAATTTGTTTCAAGAAAACACTCTTTGTGCTCCTTTCATCATGCTAAAACGTTGTTCAATACTCACCACATATGAAATGTGAATGCATTGATGCAATTTCTTTCAAACTCAACAGTAACATCTGTCTAACAATGACAAGATTGATGAAATATCATCTTGAGGTCTTCGTGTTGAAATTATATGAAATAATTAACGACTCGATATGACATTAGAATTGATATACGAGCGGCATGTATGGACCATGTTATATCTATTAGACAATAAATAAGTGCACATATTTGTTAATAATTGTGCAAATTCATTATCCGAAAACACATTTTGCGTTGTGAAGATAATCTTGAAAGAGTTTAAAGACAGAAAATACATAAAATCTAAATTCAAAGTTACTCAGTCACTCATGCATACAACACATTGTTAAGAGGTTAAATAAGTGTAGATTTGAATTCAAGATATCATAACACTAAGCCTTGATTTGGATTTTTAGCAATTACTACTTTATCTTTATTTAAAAGTATAGAAAGATGATGAGACTAACAAGGTTCTAAAAGATATAAAGTAATATTATTAAGGGGACAAAGAGTGAAAAGTATAAGAAGCATATGCACATGCAATTGGCTTCTTTACCAACTCAATTACTCTATCCATCACCATAACTCCCCTATTTATACAACAAATGGCCCCCTCATCTTCATCACCCCCATACTCCAAAACCACTTTTACAACTCCTCAAACCTTCATAACCCCCATACTTCTACTCCATAACCACCAATATTATTATTATTATTCTCACAACCTTTTAAACCCCTCATTTGTTCAACAAATCTTGCAACAAAATAAGATAAAGATCCCATTTTGTCCATTTGTTCTTGATCAAATGCTCTTTTGATCAAAGATTCTTGCTAAAGTTAGGGTTTTTATTGGTGGGTGTTGGTTGTTTAGTTGTTTTGTGACAAAAGGTACCATGATCGCCTCCGATAAAAGGGTTTCTTTGTTCGGTAACAATGTCGATCGCCACGATGGATCTTTCTCGACTTACTTGAATGAGAACAATACTATGGTTCTCAAACTAACACACCCGTCTCATATCGGTCCGAAAAAGAAGGTGGAAGATGGCGAAATTGGGATTTTCGGGGCCGAAAAGTACTTCAAAGGAGCAATGGATGAACAAGTTCCAAGAACTCCTCATTCCATCAAGCCTACAAATTATCATCCAAAGGACTTGCAAGAAAGAGATGAAGAACCTGAACTAGCTAAACCGAAAACCGGATCGGTTACTCCTAGTGTTCGCTCGGAAGCGAGCTGGAATAGCCGAAGCGGTTTATTGGTTAATGGCGGTCAACGCACAAGTCATCAGTCTAAGAGGGAGAAAACAAGCGCAGTCAAGAGCTTGTTATTCTCCCTTGGTTGCAATTGCAATGATAACAAATCTGTTAAAATAACAGAAAACAAGGTTCTGGTAAAAGAACCAGTAAAACCACCAGCTTTAGCAAAAGCTAACGGTTTCACTGAAAACAAGAAAGAAGACTGTTTTTCTTTCCCGGTAATAAATACTCGTCAGGTGCTCAAACCTGAAGCACCGAAAGACGAGGAAAGCGATATTATCCACGTTAAAACCCGAAGAAACTCGTCCGAGGCGTTCGGGTCCCCGGTTTTGGAGAAAGGGAAGAAGTCCTTTAGCTTGGAGAGGAAGTTAACCATGTTAAACTGGGATGGAGTGACTCCAAGAGCCGAAAACATCGACATTAACATAGGCGAAAACAACGATGCCGCAAGCGACGCGAGCTCAGACTTGTTCGAGATCGAGAGCTTCTCGACAAACGGGAACAACTCGTTTCTCGCGCGACAAGTTTCCAACGGGAGATCAAGCAATGCTACGCTCCCAAACGGGTACGCCCCGAGTGAGGCTAGCATTGCATGGAGTGTCGTCACTGCCAGCGTCGCTGGATACTCGATAGTATCCGATTGCGACGACGTGAACATGCTAAAAAATCATAACATGATGATGTCTAAGAACATCAAGAGTGGCGGTGGTGGTGGTGGTGGTGGGATGCTTTCTGGGTGTAATAGCCATAAGTCGGTAAGAGTCTCCGGTGAACACGTGGCGGTTAGCGGTGGTGACAAGGCGGCCGTTGGCGGTGGCGCCGCGGTGAAAGAGCGGTGCCGGTTGGATTCTATGATGCCTTTGATGAAGTTTCAAGCGGAAACTAAGCAAATGAGTTCGTTTACTCGTGGGCATTCGCCTCGTGCTTCACACCACTTGTACGTTCAACAGCAATAAGGAGTTGTACATTTGTGTGTTTAATTAGTTATAAGAGAGGGATCATTTGGAGTGTTGATATTTGATAAGATTTGTTTTCTAAAGTGTTTTGTTGTGCAAATATTTTTCAATTCAAGATGAGTTTTATTTTTCGTATATTATCTAGGAAATCGGTTTTTGTACTTGTATTTTATGCATTGATGATGGTACAATAAGGTTAGAGCTGCTTAACAAATCGAGCTGAGCCAGCTTAGGCTAGTCTTGAAGTTGAACGAATCAGCTCGTATTGTTTATCCTTAACGAGGTCAAATTGCATCTTGGCTCGTAGAAAGCTCGAGTAACCTTAATTTGCGGTTTGTCAAGCCAATATAGTGATGCAAACTATAGTCTTCGATGAGAACTTAAACCTTGTCATCTTGTATGATCCTTCGCTACAAGAATAAACAATGAATTGTTAAACGGTTATGGCTGAGGATTCGAGTTTAATACACGTCTCTTAAAACATACTTCATGTATCTTTTTGGAGGAACACATCTGTCTCTCAAAATACAACAACTGAGTAGTGTGTATTGTCGAAAATGGTTCACACGCCCGAGGTTATACCGGTTTAAGGTGTTTTAAAATTTATGTGAAAAATTAAAAGGATAAAATTGGTTAAGAGCATTCACAGTGAATTCTTTATCTTTATCCATATAATTACACTAAACATCACTATATTTTCTCTTGCATTTTCAATTAAATAATACTTTTTATGCCCTTATTATTACTTTTTTTTCTCTCATCCACTCACAACCACTTTAAAAAATATTAAAAAATTTATAGGGATTGAACAATGATTATTCAAATATATCAATCAACAATAACATTTTCACCATCTTCACTCACAACCACTCAAAACAATTCCATATAATATAACAAACACACTCACATATTTATAGGGATTGTACTGTGAATGCTCTTATAGTGGAAGAATGAGAGTTTTCATCTCTAAATTTTATTAAACTTTTTCAACAAAATGCTTCCTCTAGTTCATCTCTATTTTTTACTTCTTCCCTTGTATGGAAAAAATGAATTATACGATTTCTTTTATAATCACCTCAAAACTTTATATATTTGATATCTTTACCAAATCACAACTAAAATAACTTTATGAGGTAAATAAAACCTTCATCTGATTTGTAACATGTTAATGTCAAATTAAATAATGAGGCATAATCAAAAACTCCATAATAATTTTTGAAAAGAAATTAAAAGTTAAGACAAAGCAACAATTTTATGACAAAGATAAAATTTCTACTAGAGTCACCAATGTTTAGAAATATTCATTTCAACCACTCAACTTCGAGTATTGATATCTCATTTATCTTACCTTTAATTCTGACATGATTAGGTTCGTTATAAAACTCCCATATGCTAGAACACAAAACCATAATTAATTATTTATATAGCTCATAAATAAATACAATTATTTACGTACAAAATAAATAAACTCATTTTCACTAACATTTTTGTAACATTTTGAACAACACTAGGGAGCAGCACAAGTATTAATGCAATAGGCAAGAAAATACAAAAGCTAGTTTAAGGACCAGAAGACCAAACTCCATTAATCCTTTTGATAATAAAAGTTGTGTATCGTCTTTTATTACACAAAGTACAAGTCTTAATGTACAGGGTACAAGTTTTTATACATAATTGTACTAAATGAAGTCTAAATCACACCAAGTAGAAAGTAGGGAATAAAGAGCTTACACATATTCATATCTACAAAATTTAAAGCATAATTAATATTCAAAGACATTATAAACACAAGTAGTTGAATTTCCTGATCAACCATTAAGTCATCAACCAAACTGATTTATTCTCTCTAGGTCCACATTCGATACAAAAATAACTCATTTAATCTACAAAATGAAAGTGAAAAAAAAAAGAAATTTAAAGTTTCAAGTTGAGTTTAAATACGTATGAGGATAACTTTAGCTCTTTTAAATAACAAGCTTCGAGTCTGAGCTATACTATTTATGTAATATAGTGAATATATGTTACATAATGCTACTAATATTATATATATTATAATAATACCTACAAATATATCTAAAGTAAATATATAAATGTATATAAATTAAAAAATAGGTATGTATTTTGAAGCAATTATATTTTTTTTCTATCATATGACTTGGAGGTTATAAGTTCGAGTCATAAAAACAAACTTTTGTAGAAATGCAGGATATGAAACTGTAAATCAACCCCAAATGACTAAACTCTCAGCTAGTTGAGCACTCAACTCTCGATCATAAATTAAACAAGCTGAGCTAGTTGAGCTCATCTCAGCTCATTTATGCACTAGGTTTATTTTTTGCCGATAATAACAAATAAATAATAAAATAATAAAGAAGTCGAAACGAGCAGAGCACAACTTGAGCTCTCAAAAATTAAACCAGCCGAGCTCCCTGAGTTCATCCTGCCCCTTTTACGCTACTAACCATTGTACTTACCAAGTCACGACATTGTCATGTATAAATATAGACAAAGGGTGTTCGAGTCGATAAAACAAGTAAATAACAAGAAACTCGACACTTTAGAGTCTATGGTCATAACCATTTCCCTACAAACTTTGGCTCCATATATGGGCTCGACCCGGTGAGTCTTGGTTCATTTATTGTCCAGATCAGACCCAAACTCCTGAACCTAAAAAGCAATACGGTCAATGATTGTAGTCTAGTTGTTGAGTATACTTGGATTGTTTACAACCAAGGGTTTGAAATGCATAAAGAATAAAGAACAAAATGATTGATATATTATCATGTTGGTGAAGTGAACCATATGAAGCTAAACAGTGACCATACTGCCAGATTAAAACTATAACAATAATGGGATAAAAATAATTGAAACAAAATCCACATCAAATCTTTTTCATGGACCTCTTTGCTTAAATTTCTTCATGTGAAATCCGAATTCGTTGTAGTAAAAAGAATGGAGACGTAATACAGAAGCATAAATAAATCAAGAGAAAACTCTCGGGGAAAAGGTAGGTTGAGTCAAATTTTAGAAACTAAAAGTAACTACACAGATATAGTATTGACTTTTTAAATAAACGTATAAATTACTCAAATCAAAGATTCACATGTTTTTATACATAAAAGAAATAAATCAAAACTCCCAAATTAGGGGAAAACGTTAAGTTTGATATGGGGCTCTAAGATGATGGAATTCAGGTATGAGGGTCAGGTTCACAATCACACGTTATCACATGATTCGGTCCGTTAAGACTATCTGTCTGTTGATAATGGGTTGTGTAACTCTACACGTAGCACAAGTTAGGACCTTTTTTAGGTTGATCAAACTTTTTTTTTTGTTTGGTTGATCCAAGTAAAGATTTCATTAGCTCTTTGATCATCTCAAAATCAAGTAGGATATATCATTTCATAAATGATCGATTTTTTCAAAAGAATGTGACGCTTGACACTTAACCACTCATTGCAAGATATAAGGTATATTTGTTCTTTATGAATTAACAAGTGATAATAACAAAAGTAAGAAAGTGGTCCCTAATGGAAACTTTTGTTAATTTGAAAGAGAAAGATTGATGTTTCTTGAATAACTATAACAAGATACAAAGATAAATGTTTTATCCATAAAAAGGCTATCTGATTTTGGGATATTTTTAAACAAATAGAAGAAGATACAAAGATAACTTTCTTATCCATCAAAAATTCATCTAATGTTTGGGACAACTCTGTGATACTTACAATAATATAAAAAAGATAATGTTTTTATTTTTATTTATAAAAAAAATAATAGTTTTTGGAGTTTGAATTTTCTTAAAATCCAAGTATGTTCAGGAAGGTGTCTGCAGAAAACTAAGGAATGAGCATGGGAACTCTACTTTTCATAGTTCATTTACTATAATATCATGTCATATGTGTGTGTATGTATGTGTATATATATATGTATGTAGGGCAACCCTATGTATGCATATATGTATATGTGTAGGTATATGTATATTCATGTATGCTTTGAAAAAAAACATTCCATTATGGAATAGAATGTCGTTTGCTATGATTTGTGCAGATAATCCCAATAAATAATGAAAAAGATGGTCCACAAGCGATTGAAACCAATACTTTTCAACTAGGGTAAAACTTTATTAAAAAATCAAAAAAATATATGTGGAGTCACGGACTAGTGTATATAAATTTAGGGAAGAAAAGTTTCACAATAATTATAATAGGTTTATAATTACTTTATGCTGTATTGAGGTTTTACACGGCGAAAACCAAATTTTAAAAAATTTGTGCGATTATTAGCGACTATTTTGGTCTGTGTATTCTTTCTGCCAAAAAGTAATAACTAGAGGTGGAAACTAAACGGATTGAGTTGCGCTCAAGTGGTTTAGTGTGAGACCTATTGTCCAATTTCAGACTAAAAATATACTCTGGATGACGTTTGACCCATTTCCTGACCATTTCATAATGTTAAGGAACAAAAATTGTGTTTTCACATCCCTTGTTTCGATTAACCGTAGCCCATTTTGATCAGAACTCGTTTTGACCCGAACCAAATGTATACTTATTTTATAAACAGACTGTCTTGACACAAATGCATTTGTGTTTTAGAATTTGTTTTGACCCGTTACCTGGCCCGGCTCGGCACTTCCCTTTTGCCAAGCTTATAAAATATCCAAAAAAAGAAAAGTGTAGTGGGTCATGATAGGGGCTGGTGAATGTTGCAATCTTTCATTGTTAAAACATACTCCTGTCCTGCATAATATTAACATCAAAACAGCTCAAATATTTAATGCATGTAACTTTCCATTTGTGGTGTTTGGACCACTGGCTATTTATGCTATTGAAGTTGATGGTTGAGAATTGTAAGATCAATAGTTGGACCATGTATGATATGGTAACATGCGATATGAGTAAATGTTTGTGGGGTGACAATTTACTGGCGACATTATCGAGTTTAATCGAATTGAATGTAGGGGACAGGTGGGGAGGACTCTATAAAGGCCCATTAGTTGTTTGACCCGCTAACAACACTTGATCTATTTTTTCACCGTAGATACTTGTTATCAGATATATCAGAGGACTCAATCAATATCGTACTGACCAGTGGATGGTCACTTATTCCTAAACAATAGTTGGTTGAATGGACTTAATAGAAAATATCAGGTTGCTTCTTTAAAAACGTTGTTCTATGAACGCAAACTCTTATTTAGGAACGCAATCCAAGACACCCTTTATGTTTCATGTGGTTATCCGGGTTGAATTATTTTTTAAGTGAATGGGTCAAAACTCCTCGTTTTTTGTATTTTAAGCTTGTAATGACAATATGTTACATACACTAGTACGCTACATATATCAGTCAAACGAGTTGATGGGTTGAATAAGCAACCAGATAGTATCTGTTGGATCTTGACTATCCAATCTTCGAGTTTTACAGTTGCTTGACTTTTTTTCTCCGGTTTCTCCCTTATGGTTCCTTCACACGACACACGTTATCATCATCCATCATCAAAGTTGTAAATGGGTTGGTTAAACATGATAGTTCTTTCATAATCCAACACGTGTGCCACCTTCGTACTCTTATAGTGATAGTGCATTGTCCAAATGTCTTACCCAGTTTCCAACTACTTTCCCCTGTCTTTCCAAATCATACAACACCTTTCGTTGAAGACACCTTTAGTGTCACGGGGCCTATATTTTCATCTATCTAGTAACTCTAACAGATGCCCCCTCTCAAGGCTCAATCGGTAGCTATTCGAATACAACTATTCGAATGTCGCCATAGTATTCGTATATTTGACTTCATCAAGTAGCGTTTCACGTTATGTTTTAGTTCATCGGCTACAACATTAGCTTTGCTCAACTCTAACAAATCTCACTATCACAACCTCACACATTTCACATTTGCATAGTATTCAAACCATTATGGCTAAAGAAATGCTTGTGGCATTAAATCATCAATACCAATGAGCCCAATTATATCACGTGGGCTTTATTTTCTTTAAAGCGAGTTATCTTAACCATGTAGCCCACTAAAACATCACATTTTGTTTTGAAAAACAGCCCAACAAAAGTAGACCCAATGGGCCTCATGAATGAACTGATTCATAGACCCATGAAAACCCTAATTGTATCTCTTCGCTGTTGCAGCTTCATTCAGACACCTAAACCCTAATTATCAGGTTCGAAACTTCTGTCATCTATTCTTCAATTAACCTCTTCAAATCTCTATATCTGTATGTATATTTCACATATGTAGCACCAATAATCTAATTAGTGTTTATGTTTTGACCTATTTTAGCTCCTTCAATTGTTGTAGCACTTTGTTCCTAGAATTTGTGTCATACTCGTCAACTTTCATCATTATGTTTCTTAAAACTAAGCATTCAATTGGTTTACTTATTGTTTTATAGTCAAATTGATGTGCAACATGATGCTTAACGACTTAAGATAGGTCTGATGTTCGTTTATATGATGTATTTAGGTGGTTTATATCAAGTGTGTAGATTTATAGTGGAAAACAGTAGAATTTGTGTTTTTTCGTAATAAGTTTTCAGATTTGTGGTTTGGGAAATTGATTTGTGCATTTAGTTGTGTTGAATTGTGTGATCTTTTCTGCATCAGCTAAGGAAGCAGCTGAGGAAGAGCAGCACGCGATAGCTGCATTGACGGTTTGATATCGTTCAACGATGGTTCATGTGTCATTTTACCGAAACTGTAACTCATTTTATCGCCTTCTTTTATACGTGTACATTTATAGCTGGTTATTTACCAATGTGTGTAGATAAGTAGGCATGAAATTGTGTTACAGATGGGAAGACTTTTAAGAAGCCTCGACGTCCATATGAAAAGGAGCGTTTGGACGCAGAGTTGAAGCTTGTTGGAGAATATGGTCTTCGATGCAAGAGGGAACTCTGGAGGGTGCAGTATGCACTTAGCCGAATTAGAAATGCTGCAAGAATGCTTTTGACGCTTGAAGAGAAGGACCCACGTAGGATTTTTGAGGGTGAAGCACTTATGAGAAGAATGAATCGTTATGGGCTTTTGGATGAGAGTCAAAATAAGCTTGATTATGTGCTGGCTCTTACTGTTGAGAACTTTCTAGAACGTCGTTTGCAGACACTGGTCTTCAAGACCGGCATGGCTAAGTCTATCCATCATGCTAGAGTCCTTATCAAGCAGAGGCATATCAGGTATGATTAATCCAATTGATCATTATGTTAATTCTAACTTGTGTGATCTATATTCATTTTAATGTTCTTGTTACAAGGCGCCTGATTTGCTAAACGTTAAGGTTGGATGATGAGTCAGAGTTGTTGGTTTTAGTTTGGATTGAAGAGGTCTGGTTGGGTCTGATGGTTAGGTAGACTTTTTGTCCAAGATTTGAACTTTCTTTAAAATATAGTGTTTTGAGTGTTGTTTTAGGAAGTTTAATGTATTACAAGTTACAGATGGCAATGTTGGTTTGGGTCAAGTCAACAATTTGTTTTTGTGCGAGACAAAATGCATGTAGTTGACTCCACAACTGTCACCTACATTTCGATTGATGTTGGACTTATAGAAGACAATTGCCAGTTTGGGTATGAGTTAAAAACGTATGGTTGACACCAAAACTGTTAACTTTTTTAACATCTCAAGTGATATTGGACCTAGAGATCACAATTGGCCATTTGGGTAATGGGTCAAAACAGCTGTTCTTATGTGGGTTGAAGTGCGTCTGGTTAACTTCAAACTGCCAACCTTTTAATAAGACATTAGGGTCAAATGTGATCACAAAGATTATAGTATTTCAATAACTAGCTAGAACAAAATGCTTTCTGATGTTTTATTGCATACATATACACGATGCCTGACTTTTGATTTGTTTTAATGGCGGTTACAGGGTCGGGAGACAAGTGGTGAATGTACCATCATTCATGGTGAGGGTTGACTCTCAGAAACACATTGACTTTTCTCTCACTAGTCCATTTGGCGGTGGCCGACCTGGCAGAGTGAAGCGAAAGAACCAGAAAGCCGCTGCAAAGAAGGCGGCAGGTGGTGATGCTGACGAAGAGGACGAAGAATGAGCTGTCACCTACATCTTGTTATATCAAAGGTTTCATCTTTTTCATCTTATCGGACATCTTTTATTTCATCTTTTCATAGCCTTATTATGTTAGGAATCGTTTGATTGCTTTCTTGACTGTGTTTTTCTTGAATCTTACAAGTGATTATGTTTTGTTGTGCTAAAACAAGAGGTTTTTAAAGTTTACATCTGTTTTCGACATAGTTTCAGCTTTCTTGTGACCAAGTGACCAACAAACTTGAGATGTTTAATAAAAAAATTAGATGTTTTAATGACACCTATAGTTGATGAAATGTTTTGAAAACCTCAAATGTGTATTGTGTAGTCTTATGGTTTTTCTTTAAATTTTGCCCTTTTGAAATTGGTTATTGTTAATATGATTTCATAAAAATGTTTGTTGCTTTTGTTTTTTCTATTTACATATCATCTTGGGAGTTGTCACATTCTTTTTAAGTTTTAGTCTTATACTTGTTTATTGTTTAATGTATTGTATGTAAGCATGTAGGCATTATAAAACGGTATCTTAAAAATATAGATAAAATATTTTAGATCACAACTCATAAGAAGTAATAGTGCTCTTTAGTTGGTTTGCCACCATCAAAGAGCCAAATGATGAATCTTGATCTTAATTAGCATAAACTCAAGTGGCAATCATAACCTATTGTTAATTACCTTTTTAAAGTAATTCCTAGTGACATCTTTTAATAAACTATTTAACCAATTAATCATATCATTTGATTTTAGATCATCTTTTTTGACTTTGTAATCGTAGTATGATATTAACAAAACAGATAATTCTCAAAAAACAAATCCCCAAGATAGATGTTTCATTCAAGACGTTTTTTATTTGTATCTATATTTTGAGAGTTTATATAACGTTTATTTGATCTATAAGATTATAACTATTTACAATACAATCAAATATTTTGTCATTAAATAATACGACCGTTGCAATGTTGCATTCTCATATATTTGGTGGAAGTTTAGTTTTATATTAATATAAATTTAAGTTAATAATTGAACATATAACTTTAATTGAACAATACGAACACTCTACAGAAGATAATTATAAGAAAGTCAAATGAATTAATAACATTAATAATATTTAGTAGAGACCTGACTGGTTTCTTGCTTAATCGTTTTATATTTCACGACGTTTAAAAATATTAATTATTAATAGGTAATGTTCAAATGAAATCTATGTTCATAACTTCATATGGCTATCTTTGTTTTACTTTTCTAGCACCAATATCACTTTCATATCTATTATTATTTCTCTTAAAACTTTTAAACCAAACACCCTTGATTATCTGAAATGATAAGAGATACTTTACTTCATATTCCTTATAATAATTCTTACAATAATAGACAAAATCTTATTTATAAATTTATTTATATGTATTTTCTCTTTTTTTACCTTTGTACAAAGGTTAACAGTCTTGTACCCCTTTCATTCCTGTCGTCTCAATTATACTTTTCATTCGTTCCGGCCACCACGCACGACAGTGTGAGCTTTAGTTTTGACTTCAATGTCTTATTTCGAACACCAATCTCTGCGGCTTTTAAACGCCACAATGAAGCGGATTCACAACGCTAGTTTTTTCCATCTCGAAAGATAAAAGATCTAGTGAATAAGAGCATTCACAGTGGATTTCTTATTTTTATCCATATAATTACAATAAAAGTCACTATATTTTCTCTTTTCTTTTCAATTAAATAATAATTTTTATACTTTTATCATTACTTTTTATTCTTTTCTTCACTTACAACCACTTTCAAAAATATTAAAAAATTATAGAAATTGAACACTGATTATTCAAATATTCCAGTCAACAATAATATTTTTTTTCTTTCACTCACAACCACTCAAAATCATTTTACATAATATACGAAACACAATATTTTTAATGAATCCACTATAACACTTATCCTCCAAATTAAAGTTATAATAACGAAGGGATCTGATTTTGAAGTTTTTTCTCTTATGGGGCCCATAGGTTGTTTGCATACGCAATAGTGGGTCCCACGTACACATTGTTTTGATCGATAAGGTTAGGACGTGGGTCCCATGTTTAAGTACAACAAAGGGTAGGGTGAGTACTTGTGCGGAACGCACACGGCGTATTTTAGAAGAGGCCACACATATTAATCGTAATGCCGTGTGCATCTCGCGTACCTATCGCTAACATGTATTTTATTTTTTATATTTTTATGTTATATATATAAGATTAAATAAATAAAAGATGCGTCAAGCATAGGCGAAGTTTTTATGGGGACGTGGTCTCCACCCCTCTTTTTTTTTTCTCTGTCAGTAGTGTTAAATTTGGGCTCGTTAGTGTAAATTTTCAGTTCGGTAGTGGAAATTTTTAATAAATATAAAATTTGCACCCACTAAAATAGTGAATTTTCGCTTCCGTCCCCGAGGTGTGGTTCAACTCCGTCACTGGCGTGAAGTATAACACGTAAAAGAAATATGAATTACACAAATCAATTATGAGGTTTCTAAAAATTATTTGATTGGAAAGTATTCAACTTCTTACGGTAAATACCCACTTTTAATAAAATATTATAAATTGTTGTTAAGAAAATAGAAATGAAAATTAACAAAACTATAGTTACAAATTCAGTTAAGAAATTTTACTTAGAGCATTCAAAGTGAGTTTCTTATCTTTATTAATATAATCACACTAAAAATCATTGTATTTTCTCTCTTATTTTCAATTAAATAATAATTTTTATACCCTTATCATTATTTTTTTTTCTTTCAACTCACAATCACTTTAAAAAGTATTAAAAGATTTATAAGGATTAAACAGTGATTCTTTAAATATACCAATCCGTAATAACATTTTCTCTCACATTCACTCACAACCACTCAAAACCATTCCATATAATATACTAAACATACTCACATATTTTTAAGGACTCTGTGAATGTTCTTAATCAACTTAACTTGTAAACCTTATTACTTTGAACTATTTATTTATATTATGTACTAAGTTTTTCATATTATCCTTACTATCAAACGTTTATTTAGTTTTGTTGTGATATGATATGTACAAACTAATTTAATAAGACATAATCAAGTTTTGTTTAAATAATTAAATCCAAAATAAGTAAGAAAGTAAGGCATCACAATTTAGGACCAAATGGAGTAGTTGGGATTAATACATCATCTCAACAGAAAGGAAAACAAAAAGTACTGTTCGAAATATACTTTAATATTATAATAAGCAAAAATTACATGTATATATTTAATAGTAAAAATGGTGGGGACACTCACAACATACATAATACACTACATCACATATCCATTAATCACAAATTATCACCCTAAATCACACACCATGTCATGTGAGGGGGGTGCCGGCGTGGGGAAGAAACAAAGGCTTCAAAACGGGGAGAAAACATCGCCATGTCCTGGCGTGTGCATGCCGTGAAACAGCTGAACGGCATGGTGTGGGGACCGGCGGCGATGTTGCCCCGTGGCGCCGCCCACCGTCGTGGGGTTCTAGCGTGGGCGGCCCCGCCTTAAGTAATTATCAAACACTTACACTTAACAAAGTATTCTATAAACAATTATTTTAGAATTTTATAAAATATAGTATTTTAAAAAGCAGATATAATAAGCGTTTTTGTGAAGAGGAAACTTCATCAAGTCGCACATAAGTGTGGGAGGGATGCTCATATCACACACTTCAGATCACACACATCAATCATATTTTGTCATATCAAATCACATCACACTATTTAACCGGTATGGCAATGTTGTGGAACAACAAAATGTCGGGGTCTGGGGGCCAGTGACGGTGTTGCGGCATGGCGTGGAGTGTCATCGCGCCCCCACAACTGGTGCCCCAAGTCCGTTTCAGCAATTCTTGTCGGTATTGGCCGAGAAACATTTGTTTATAAAACATTAAATTGTTTTTAATATAAAGTTTCAAAAATTAAATCACTAAATAACAAGGGAAGTACAATTGATTATTACATATTAAATTTTATCATTTCCATACATTTTGATAATTGCAAAAAAGTATGGTTCCAGATGTTTAATATAAACATTTTTGTGTGTACAAAGGTTTGATTAACCGTTTATATTGAACGGCAATTCCTATTAATAAATTAAAATTTTATATTGATTCGTTGATAAAACTATAATTATTTTAAACAACAATTTCTATTATCAGAATAGCAAGCATCAAATCAACATGCTATTTTGGACTTACAATTAAAAAATATAAACAATTAATTGAAACG
>CM046032.1:50676852-50729352 GCA_025215565.1 Flaveria ramosissima
ACCCCTATTATATAAACTATAAGTGCTATTCTTTTAATATTTAAAATTCTGTAATATACAATTTCATCGTGGCATAACACAAGAACGCGTGAGACATTCACAACCTGCTCCCCATCTCTGTAACTTTAAAGAAAATTTCGAGAAATTAATTAGTTTATCACTTAATCACATTCTTTAAAATAGAGATCAAGCTTAGTGATTCACTTCTCATTTCCTAATTAGAGACAAAAATGTTATATTTAGATTATCTCTATGATTACATCCCGGACAAATGTTATTTTTACGAGAATAAGATTCGCCCATGCTTGTGTAGAGAAAAAAGAAAAAGAAAAACCTCTAAAAGACAACACAAAAAAAGAGAGACGCTAATAAAGCAACAACGCTAACATAAAAGCGCTCGCGCCTCTCTCATTTGATGATGTTCTAGCGTTTGTTTAAAATCACGTCGTGTACATACAAATCAAAACGAGACCTTTCAAACACTCGCCGCTAACATCCACAAAAACCTCAACAAAAACGAACGAACACGATTCAAAGTTGTAAAAAGAGCTACATTGG
This sequence comes from Flaveria ramosissima, assembly GCA_025215565.1. Lineage (NCBI taxonomy): Eukaryota > Viridiplantae > Streptophyta > Magnoliopsida > Asterales > Asteraceae > Flaveria > Flaveria ramosissima. The sequence continues at coordinate 50,677,411 of CM046032.1, forward strand.
CCCACACAATGCTTGTATGTCATATCCACCACAAGTCAATCGATAAGGTTAAGACATGGGTCAGTTTCACACGATATCTCAACAAGTAAACAAACCCATATGGTGCACCACTTGTGCCTCTACCCAACACACCCGGCGCACTTTAGCCCACACCACCCCATGGCCACCAACTCCCTCCAATACCTCACCTACCGCCACCACACACCACCACTCCACCACCGTCTTCCACCATCACTCAAATTCCACCACCACCACTCAACCACCGTTAACTACCACTATCAAACAATTAGCATCTCTTCAATCGTAAAAACCTACGCTCTCTCCGGCCAGTCAACGTCAACCTCCGGCCAGTCAACGACGTTCGACGTCCTCCACCACCACCTCGCCACCGGCAACTTCCTCGACGCCGACACCGAAACTCGCCGCCTCATCATCGCACTCGCCGGAGAACCAGCGATCAAACGCGGTTACGTCTTCTTCTCCGAAGTCCAATTCATACCTACACCAGATCTCAAAACAATCGATCAACTATGGCGAAAATACAGCAACAACAAGTTCGGATACAGCGTGCAAAAACGCCTGTGGTTGAAATCAGACAAAAACTTCACCACATTCTTCATAAAAGTCGGATGGATGAAGAAATTAGACACTGAAATCGTTCAATACAACTACAGAGCGTTTCCTGATGAGTTCGTGTGGGAGTTGAATGATGAAACTCCTGAAGGTCATCTGCCGTTGACGAACGCGTTGCGGGGGACGCAGTTGTTGAATTGCATATTGATGCATCCGGCGTTTGCCGATGAAGAAGATGAGGTTGTAGTTAATGAGAGTGGAGGTGAGGATGATGGTGGTGGTGGTGGTGGTGAAAAAGGGAAGAAGGTGGTTGTTGGGAAAGGGTTGTTTAAGACGAATTACAGTTTTTAGAGTTTGTGCTTTGGGTGGTTGTACTGTGCAAGTGAGTGTTGCGGAGGACACTTGTGTTTGTACAATTGTGGCTTTGTATGGGTGTTTATTTTTTGTGACAAGTATTATTATTATTATATATTAATTAAATGCTATTAAAAATGAAGGTTATTAACTTATTAACAATATTTTGTTTCATGGCGATTTTGATGTGTGGTTGGTATTGATTGGCATACCATGACTACCTTCTACGTAGATGAGTGGTTCGTTTATCAAATGAAACACCTCCACGTGTATGTAGAGTATAAATTAAAATTTTAAATTTTTTTTATTTTGATATTTTTAGATTACTTTTGAGATTTTTTTTTTTTATTTTTTGAAACTACTGAAACATACTGTTTTTTAAAATTCTGAATGTGTAATTTGACGTGCCTATTTTTATTTATGTATTTGTGAGATTTTGTTTTGGAAGAGAGTTGGGAGTAATAATATGCAAGTCATCAATAAGAAAATGTACAAACTATCAAACATGTTTAATGGTTTTAGTTTTTTACGATTTTTTTTAAATTGTGTTGTTTTTATGTTGTGGTGAAAGAAAACTATTGCTTTTTTACTGTATAGAAAAATTATTATAAATTTATATTAAACACGAATTAACATTTGTAACCATATTATCTTCTCCACCAACATATTCTTATTTCTCAATAACACACTCTTTCATTTAAACAATAACAAGAATCTCATAAGTTGACTTCAATCAATATTTTATCTTTTCTTATTTGCCATAAAAACACAAAGATTAATAGGTTCTTATATATATATATATATATATATATATATATATATATATATATATATATATATATATATATATATATATATATATATATATATATATATATATATATATATATATATATAGCTAAATATATAGATAAAAATTATTTTGTTTTTTAATTTTGGGCCCCCCTAAATTTGAGGTATAAAACGGTTTTTTTAATTGATTGTACTTTATAGACACCCTTACGTTACAACTTGCTTGTTTTTATTAATCTTAAAAGTTGAATTCTTTTTTAAATCGTTTTTGTTATGTAAATTGTATTCAAACCCACTTTAATATTGTAAACCTTATTCCACCCCAACCCCCTCTCGCGCTCCCCTCGCTCGTTGATGTCCGGCCACTAATTCTCTCCAATCTTTGAACTGTTTATTTCCTCTAAAGCCATTCAACATTCAGTAAGTGTTATTAGTGTATGCAAGATCGAACTCATTCAATATAATGACTTTTAACATGAATGATAGATTAATTCAGGTATACTTTACAGGTGTAAGGTGCTCCTTGGCATGTATATGAAGCTACCCATCATATTGACAATTGACATCCTATTCAACAGTTTTAGGTGTTGATTTCATGACTTGAATCAAACATTTGAATTTATGAACCACTTGAATGCATTTCATTGCAATTTTAATGAATTTTTCATTTTAATAACTATATATGATATGATTTAACTAAATGTGAGGTCGAACTTTTTATGTAATTGGAAAAGTTAAATTATATAACATTTAAAAAAGAAAATCAATAATGAATCTAGACTTTTCAAGAATACATAAACTATCAAAACATAATTCGATTGGGGAGATCATTTATTGCATGGGCTCATGGCATCTTTATATGGCTATAAGGACAGTGAGGAATATGAAAATAAATTTTAAATACAAAATTTTAGGAAATAATATTTTACTTGAAGCATATGAAGTAGATTTAATTTAAAGTAGGATAGGATTAGATTAGAGTCTTTAAAAAATAAGTTCTACTTTTACACATAACAACAATTTATCTAGAAAAATTATAAGTATTGTTGTTAAAAGAAAAGAAATAACTTTACGTATATTGTTGTAAAAAACATATATAACTAAATTGGCCTATGTATTATTTATTTAAAATTCATGTATGTATATGGTTTTATAATACCTATTTGGATTGTGATTTTGTAGATTATAAAATGACATATTCTCTCATACAATGAAGTTATATAAAATATAAGATTATCATTCTTTTTTATTCTAGAAATAACATTACCTCTTATTTTGATTCAACACCACTCCCCATCGCTTTTAATGTCAAAGTTGATATCTTGTGGAACCATCAAGTGGGGAAGGTGTCATGTGACAAATATGACCTACTTTAGATATTTTATTCCTCCAATCAACTAGAACAATTAAACTGCCTCGTTTCAATTAAAATAAATAATATCATATTCTAAAATTATGTAAGCATAGCATATAGTTTAGTTTATGATATGTAAAATTTTCACAACAAAAAAAATATATGTATGTTCGTGTTGCTTTATTAGGTGTTATCTTTACCAATTCCAAATAGATAGGGATTTATTTATAAAAATTATAACATACTAAGGCTATACGTAGTGGACATCTTGAGAGCTTCAAACATGATGATATGTACATAAATGGGACTTCAAACACCATTACGAAATTATAAAAATAAATCATATTTTTTAAATACTATACATAAATAGTCCATATAATAGATGTTGGCTTAAATGATATGTTGAACTTTTAAATTCTAGTTTTATTTTAATGATTAGGCCACGTATATGGTCCTACAACTATTGTTAAAGACAAACATAAGAAACGCTATAATTGGACCATAAAAAATAACTAAATTATTGGAAAACTGATTATTTAGTTTTGATTTTTTCATAAACCAAGTTTTGGTTTATGATTGTATGTTCATAAACGAAAACATACTACTGTTCGAACCCAACAACTATATTATTTTATATTTATATATAATTAGACTATAAAGCTGTGTAATAGACGGGTTGAAAATATAAAAAAACTATATAATTCATAGACGTATAAATATTTCGTATAATTAAGTTACGTCTTACATATAACAATGAAAAACGAAAAGTGATATTTTTAAGTTATAAATATTTAAATACTTCTTTGTATAATATAACATATAATTGATCGTATTGTAAATTAAAAACTAGTTGTCTTAAATTCACACTAACCCAAAATATATAAATATATCAATAAATGTTTTTTTTCCTGTTTAATTTATTTTAAATTAAATCTTATTTGGCTATAAAAATATATATAATTCAAAACAATATATGATTACACAATTTAGTTTATAATAGAGAAAAATTCAATTCAAAACAAAATGAATTTATAATTTAATTTCTTAGTTTAGGCGGGATTTTTTTTTTGAGAAGTTATAGGAGAGCGTCATGTAACATTTTAATTACTCGTTTATTATATATACTATAGATATTGATATAGATGTATTACATGTCAGGATTTGACGATAAATAGTTCAAAATTAAAAAACCCGCTAACCAGACTTAAATAAAATTAAATATTTTGTTTAATGTATATTTGAAATAAAATAATAGCGTTTGAGATGAGTGAAAATAAACTATACAACTAAAATAAAACTCGAAACCTTTTAATATAAACAAATAGAATTTAATAAGTTTGCAATGCACATTCTTTCCTTTCTAATCTTCCAATACCCTAAACAGAAACTCGAGGGGCCGTCTAGAAATTCTCACAAGGTACGAGGGCCTAAACTGAAACCCCCAAAACCACTATCCATAATCATTTCCACTCACACCCCACACAGTATCTGTTTTGTCACTTCTAACCCCTAAACAAACAACTATTGCATAAAGAGCTCAGACTGCAACAAAGTGTAGTAATTTGCAGCTTCATCTTCAATCTCCCACAACCCATAACACAAATCCACCGGAAAATCACCATAACCACCTCCGGCGACCTCACCACCACCACCACCACCACAATCACCACCGTCGTCAACTCTACTGGGGATCCCCAATTCATCATCGGAAGCTTCAAGAAGGTGTCTAATAACCCTCTCTTTCTCATCATCTTCATCAATCACTTCTTCCTTCGTGTTCGACGTCGAGTGATTATCATTATTATTATTATTGTTGTTGTTGTTGTTGTTGTTATCATTATCATCCGGGTCGGGTTCTGGGTGTTGGGGGAAATCAAGAAACGGGTCGGATGAGAGATTTATGAGGAAATCTAGTAAATCTTGTGTGGCTTCTTGTTGGTCGTTAATGTAAGGGTTCCGATGGCGTTTTGTGGGTTCGATTTGGGTATCGCCGTCGTCGTCACGGCGGCGTTTGGGTGGTGGCTCCGCCATGGAAGTTGCAGGGGGTGAAGTGTAAAAGGTGTGAGAGAGAAAGGGGGAGGGTGGGATGAGGAGAGAGAATAAGGGTTGTTGAAAGCATTTATATAGAGGAATTTAATGGTCAAATTTGATTTTTGGGGAAATAAAAATATGTAAACTTATTATTAAATTGCTTGTGTAGAGTATATAGACCATCTTGTTTGAGACATGAAATGAAGTTTTATAGTTGTTTTAAGTTTTTAACATGAGTTGGCTTGAAAATACTTTTAAAATTGTAGTGTATCTTCTTAAAACATCAAATTCAATTTATTTATATTATAGGTCCTGACTTCACCCCTCCGCTCGAGCAATTGATTAAGTTCATATGGCAAGTTTTTGCGTTGCACGTTCTCATGTTTAAGGGGCGGTGTTTTACACCTTACGCTTCTGCCAGGGGCGGAGCATCATAGGGGCCGGGGGGATGGGGGCGCCCCCCCTATTTTTTCGTCCGTAGTGTTAAATTTTAGCCCGAAAGTGTAAATTTTTGGCCCGGTAGTGTAAATTTTTACATAAATATCGAGTTCGTCCTCCCTAAAAAATTAATTTTGCCCCTGCCCCCCTTACGAAATAGTTTAAGCTCCGCCACTGGCTTCTGCCACATCATCTAACCCACACCCATTTTATCATTGGAGTATAACATATACCCTTTGTTAAAATAATTAATATTATTGCCTTGATGTGTTAAAAAGAAGATTTAACATTTAAAAATAGATAAATAGTACGTTTAGCATGTCCTTTTCAATTAATATGTATGTTATTTTTTTAAGCTATGTAAAATATATTCTTTTTTTACTTGTTTCATCCTTCTCTTCAAGTTGTTAAACCAGTAAGACTATCTATTTCTCATACTAAAAATAGAATTAATTGTAGTGATTTGTTGTTTTAGTGTGATACATAGAAAATTCAAGAGGTGTGCATTTAGTTTATGTGTTTTTTAAAAGTATAGGTTATAAATTTAAGAAGAGACCATATATTTTTTGAAGATAAGGTAGGCAAAGTTTATAGTTCTTATAGGCAATATTTTTGTTTATATAAATCTTATATTTAAACTAGTTTATAAGTTATTTAATTGTTCAATTTTGTTCATATTAAAATTTATAAAAAGACATATCTTGATTAATGGTTTAAAAAGACATAAAATTCTTGTATATCAATATTCAATCAAAAGCAACCATTCAATCTATACTGGATTATGTATCAAGGATAGGGACCACCCGGTGTTATTTTTTTCATTAAAGTCAAAATTTATGAATATTATTGTGTAGGCCGCCCAAATATGGAATTGGTTAATATTGAATAATGGCATATATAAAATTAAATGTGAAATTTAATTATCTACTTAATTATTTATAATATAAGATATATGCATCGAAATAAATGGTATAATTGATATATTATACATATTGTGCTATTTACTTTATTAACGTTTAAGGCATTTTTATATCTATATTTTTCACATAAATCTGATGGTAGTTGGATACTCGTGTTAATTATTAAACAATTTCACTAATTGAAGTATGCGTTATGCTGAATAAAGAAATTATTTGTTATCATATAAGTGTTATAAAATATATTTTATCAATTACTTATTATATATTAATTTAATTACGTGACAAAAAATTCAAGTTTAAATAAAAAATGAAAATTAAGTTACATTTACGCGCTTTAAGTCCCTAGGGATGATATGTGGGCATAAAACATGTGTGTGAAAAAAGACTTATGTTTTGAGTAAATTGAATAGTTAATAGTTCTTGTGTTTCGGTCGAAGGGCAAGTTTGGTTTTTTAAAAACAAAAAAAATTGCAAACTTAGTTTAATATGTTGTGATATGATTGTATGTTTGGTCTCCACTAGGAATGCTAACGGGTGATGTTTTCAAGTTTGCGGGTTCAACCCGACTCAAAACCAAAAATTTTACGCGAATCCGAGAACGACCCAAACCCATAAATTGTGTCAGATGTGTCTACTCGAACACGACACGAAAATTCATGGGTTGACACGAACACGACCCGAGTGACTCAAATTCTTTTGTTTTGATTATTTATTTCACATTTAATACTATAAAACTGCTATTTTACAACAAAAAATATAAATGAATTAAACAATTATATTTTAGTTATAAAATCCTATGTCAATTCCTCTTTTTAGTTCTAAATTTTAAAATAAACACACAAGAAGTTTAATTTATGGCACAAAATATATATAAAAACTAAAGTAAATTAAAAAAAAAAAGGTTAAATAGGTTACCCCTTAACCCATTAGGTTGAACCCGGACCCGACTCGTGTAGCTAAACAGGTTTGCAAGTTTGACCTGAACCCATTTATAGTAAACTCAAACTCATAAATTTCGTGTTAAGTTCGTGTCGTCTAAAAAATTTACACCTCTAGTACCTATTATTAACTCACTGTTAATTTTTAGTTAACGAAAAAAATGCCACATGCCATTCATGTTTATTGAAGTTATGGTTAGTGTATTGAAGTTATGATTGCATCTAACACATTTAGTTGGAATTAACTTGGTTCTTGAAGGATCCTTCGAACAAAACAGTGGCTTATTTAACTTGATTTTTGGAGCATCATTAGAATAGAATATACAAACATCATTTAAAATTCTACAACACATTAACCATAACTTTATTAACCCATCGATGGCAAATTACTTATTCTTCCGTTAAAACTAACGTGTAGTTAACGATGGGGACCAAAGTGCAGTTATTTCACACACTTTTTTTTACTAAATTTATATTTTTCATTTATGAGAACTAAACTTGTAATTCGATCAAACTATCAGAATATTTATTTAATTTTTTCTTATAATTATAAAGATAAATATTTATTTCATGTAGATACTAACGTATAAATATATTTAAAAGTGATTGTTTTTATGATTTTTCTTTTTTCTTTTATGAATTACCCTATCATTAAAGTAACTATTTAAGAGGTAAAAATAATTTATGTTTACTGTTTAGTAATGAATAGCTTTAAGTATTTAATAAATAGCTACAGTATAGAACTTCACTTTCTAGAACTATAAGTTTTAAACGTTGCGATTAAAGGAAGTATAAAAGTTGATAAGCAATAACTGGTTTGTACCTTAGCCTAGAAGTTCTAGAATATAAATTTGTATTTTCTTTTTAAATAAAAAATATAATATATTATATTTTCTTATGATTTTATATCATATGCAAAAAACAATAGTTAACAAGAAAAATCAAGGAATCAGATAAAGTAAACTGAAAATTTATATGGTATATACGCAAAAGATTTTTATTACATAAAATAACATATTTTATTGTTCTATAAAAGTAAAATCATATGCTTACTAGTTCATAAATAGGGTCTTACATAGTTACATGAAAACGTCAATAAGTTGAATTGATAATAGTTAAGAGCATCTTCAATAGGACATTTTTAGTACTTAAAAACGCACATCATCCGTTTTTTAGACCAAGAATTATTGGGGGGTTTGTTTTTGAAGGTAGAAGTTCATGGAGATGAACACAAAAAAACATCTGACATGTTCAAAGGTGGATCAATGTTGGGTTTTATATAAAAAAAAAAGAAAATAAAAAATTTATATTAATAAAATATTTAGTTTTTCAATATTAATTTAAGTGTTGGGCGTTTCAAGTCAACCTCATGCGCCTGCAAAATGCCCAAGTGTTTGAATAGTGCGCCAGAACAGTGCTCATGCGCCTGAACAGTGCACCTGTATAGTGCTCATGTGCCTGAACAGTGCGTCTGAACAGTGCTCATGTGCCTGAACAGTAAATTTAATTTTTATAATTTTGTTTTTAATTTTTACAACAAATTATTATTCAATAAATTTAAAATTTTAAATTTTAAATTTTAAAATTATAAAATTTCCCTTTAAAAAGTATTTAACTTTTATATTTAAAAATTTTAAAGTTTTAAAATTTCCATCCAAAAAAGACATATAAATATTTTATTTATATTTTATATTAATATATAAGATTGATATTAAAAAATAAATGTAAAATATGATAATGATGTGGCAATGTTTTTAGGTGTTTTTAAGTTTTACTATTGGAGGGTTTTTTGGGTTTTTTAAAAAATGAATGATTTTTTGATGTGGCTGCTGACTATACATGTTTTTGAGTGTTTTTTGATTTCACCACTGGTGATGGTCTAAAGTATCCACAAATTTTGGATTAAGAATCCTTTTAGCCTTTAGAGATTTTATTTCCATTACCAACCTCATCCATATAATAAAAATTTTTAAGTATTAAACAAATTTTGATATGTGATATTCCCATTCCCTAAAGGGACTCGGTTTCAATTCCTCGATGTTTATTTCCTATATTGATTCTTCATATTTTTAAGAGCGGTGATAAATAGGAAGAGACAAAATTAATTATACAAAATAAAAAACTATTATTTAATTGAATACGGATAAATATAGGAAATAAGATGTCAAGAGTTTTCAAATATGAAAAAATTAAAGATAAATGTGATTTTTACTTAAATGAGAGAATATAAAAAATATATAAATATTCTTAAATGCTCATATTAATTTAACACATCAAATACCCATTATCTCATACCTATTTAACACACATAATTATTAACTTTTCTCATACTTTTTTAATTCAAATAAGTGGATAAGAAACTATACATTCAACACGATTCATCAGACGAGCTTTTCTCAAACAATAGCACATCAGCCTTGAAACGACTAGCAACAGATAATCCTCACGATGAATTCAATATATAAATGTATGACAGCTAGGACTTCACGTGAATGCCAATTATTGGCGATAAACCTCCTGCAGAGTTGCAAGATTTAGGTATACATTTCCGACTTTGATTTTATCTAATGGAACATCTTAAAACTCAAAATTTTGATTATTTGGAGTAAAAAGAGGATGAAGTGTATTTTGAGATATTGTAGTTTTTTTAATTTATTTTTAGATTTTTTTATTTTATTTAGGATAATTATTGTTTGAAATTTTATTTATGTTTTTAAAAGTGAAACTTTGTTTGTTTATATAATAAAGTAAAATATGAGAGAAATAAGGGTAGTTGAAGGTAGTACTGTCATCACTTATGGTACTCGAGGATAGATGACGGTAGTTGTGATGTGGTATTTTTTTATTTGTGGGTGTGAGGGTATATGAAAGATACACCCTCACCATCAAAAGAACCAAGTATTGTCACTAGTTAAACTAAGCATAAAAATAAATGTAACTGAATCAGGACATATATCATCAAGGCATCTAATCTTTCTAACTCATACGTTAATAAATACGAGCAATTAGATTACGTCTACTAATGGAACTGTCTTATTACTAGAGTAGTACCTAAACAAGTCGACACTTGGAGCTCCTAAGCAACAATGTCTTGGCTACTTCGAGGTCCACTACACTAAAAAACAAGTGATCATTTAAGATGAGATGTTAAATTAAATATCTATCCTACTATAGGCTTAAAGTCCTATGAAAAGATCGATAGATAGAGTTGCTATTGACACACATCTATGTCATTTTAATCACAAAGCATATTTTAATGTCTTCGCTTGATTTGGGATATCTAACTTACACATAGTGATATATCACTCGTTAAAGGAATCTTTTACTCTATATCACTTAAATTATTTTTATTTAAAATTATCCTTAGAGGGTTCATTTTGAATAAGTGTTTGTTATCTCGTCAATTCCAAATTTAACAAAAAGTAGTAGATGACAATATCTCACCCAAGAAAAAATAGATGATTTGGAACTTTATCACATCAAATAAATACTTTAGTTGAAAAATAAATAACTCAGTATGTATCTAATTAGTTAAGGAATTCAACCAATGAAATAGAAATGGTTGAACTTCACCACCATCGTCGCTGTTGTTTTCGCCGCCAACGATAACTCTGTAAGCATTATTGCCACCATTGTCAACACCAACATCCCATGAAGCCATATCATCATAGTCATCATCATGTCCCGACTTTTTTAAAATAAATTTACAAATCAAATATGATTATTTTACCAAAAGATATGATATCCGTTGGTATACTGGTGTGTTAAATGATACCTTTTGCTATGAGGTGTGGAGTTGTTGTCATATAGTTGTGGACTCTAGAGTAGATTTAAGGTATATATTAGATAGGTTTGTAAGTTGTTGATCTAAAAAACTATAATTATTTTATCAATTAAATGCATCGTTAGTTTTGATCATTTAAAAAACATAATTTCTAAACTCAAGTCTTTCAAATTTCAATTTCTTTTGCAGATACCAATTTTGTTTAAAAAATCATACAAACCAAAGTATTTTTATTAGATTCCTCACAATGTTCATTTGCAATAAATTTCACCATCAATAATCATACACGAAAGAGTATCTTACGATAAAAAGATACGTAATTAAGTTCATTATAAACAATAATTTCTCCAAGCATTTTTAATCGAATATAAGTTTATATAACATCAACACCCTTTTTATAGTTTTAAATTTGTGATATAAATTGCATGATTGTAGCCACCACGAGGTGGCTTGACTAAGTAAAACCTTAATTATTATACCATAATGTGATAAATGAAGCTTAGAACTCGTGTTGTGCAATAGATCCTTAAATATCATGTGCACGCGGTTTTTTCTATCGAGAAAGCTTTACTTTTTATTATTTACTTCACAACCTGTAACATATAAATTTAAACTTTTAATCTTCAGTACAAAGATACAACATCTTACTTCTTCAATCATCCATTTACGTTGTTTTTGTTAAACACATGACACCGGACTCGTGTTCCACCACTAAATTTAAGAAAAAAGAAATGTAGATTATAGAAATATGTTTTAAAAAAATGAAGAATTACCTATAGAACTTTTGCTTTGAAGTCATGTTAGTTCCGATTGAAATGCTGACATGCAACTGGAATAAATGTGAAACAAATTTTTTTGGTGGGATATTCAATACAATAAGTGAATAGTTAATAGGTCTCAACCAAATAAGAAAATATAGTTTTTTTTCCTTTTCTTATGAAAAAATTAATAATTTTCTTTTTTTTTTGTGTACATTGTACAGGTTTTTTTCAGTTTTTTCCCTCTTCTTATGAAACAATTAATAAAGCTTATATGTATCTATAAATATATGAACGTTACTAAACTTTTTCAAAACAAATTTATTAATTTGTAACAATAAAATAAAAGACAACTTATGTTTAATTTTATATATAATTTAAATTCTAAAAGAATGTATGTATTTATATATGCACTAGTACATACTTATAAGTATGTCTTTGTAAAGTAGAAAGGATATACGAGTCTAATTAGTTTATCTGTTGTAAATAAATAAATTTAAAAGATGATGATGACAGGTAAAATGTAATATTAAGTTCTAAATATATAAATTGTTTTAGATCAGGTTGTGTTAAACGTATCTTCTTCTCCATTCTTTAATTTTACTTGTATCCACCTACTCTCCAAGTTTATCACATCAATTATATTCCGCTCTTTATATACTAAAAATACAATTAATTCTTTCTTATCACATGAGTGCATTAAAATTTTAGAAAAGAGAGGTGCAATTAGACTCTCCAAAAATAAAAAGAAGTTTGGTAAACAAAGAAAGTGTTGTTAATGGATTTTGATGATATGACCACATGTTAAGTGAAAAATGGTGATACATGGTCTAATGTTTACATTGCTGTCCACAGCTATGTACTTATGGCAATGTAATTATAAGCATTTAAAAATATAACAAAACCATATGCAGCTTATTAATATTTTGTTGGGGTATATTGTTAAAATAATCTAGAAAAATGTAGTATTTGTCTATTTAGCCATCGATTTTGACAACTATATTGATTTTTTAAACCATAAAATAAATTAATGATAAAAACAAAGAAAAGGTGGATGGTCGACTTGAGGGGTGGGACGTCTTTGTCTTTAAGATGGTGACAAAATTAGCAGCTAAAGCAAAAGAGAAATGGGTTGTACAAGTGGTTATATCTTTTTTGTTTTTTGTTTTTTTATTATTATTGCAATATTAATTTATTAAATTTATGTTCTTAAAGATTAAAACAAATTAATATCCTTTCCTTTCTGTATTTAATATAAGAATAATGCCGACTGTTTTTACGAAATATGTAAGAACAATATAAAATAAAGTCGTCACAGAAACATATAAAAACATATAAGAAAAACAAGCCAACTATAAAATGTTTGAATAAAATATTTAATTTTATGTATTAAACTATACACACTTATTCCTATTTTCAAACTTAAAACAACGAATTACATATTTGTAGTTTTGTACCTTACAATCCTCAACAAACCCCACCCACACCAGTGACAACCCCCTACAAATAATTAATTTAGAGGTTATATAAATAAGTCGAAATATTACAAGGGTATATATAGAATCTTATATAAATTCAGTATATAATTGTACTAAAATAATATAATTAAGTTCTAAGAAATGAATTGCTTTATTGTATACAAATGAAGTTGAGTATTCTTTTTCCCTTAATTTTCTTTTATACATATGTGTGTCACTATTGTACATATGTATGTATGGATTGATGTTTTTGTGTACATACTTTAACTCTATTGTATGGGGAATGATTCAACATCCTTACGTTGGTCATTAAACTGTCGAAAATGTAACTATTTAGATTCATTATATTCAAAACGTAACATTCAAGACTTTAACCAATCATAATAATATCGAGTTAAGAATACATGCAGCAGTGTTACTCGACTTTGACTCCATTAAGAAAAATATTGAAATAAGATTATAAGTTGATACCATTTTAATTGTATTCCAGTGTTATTTGAAGAATTTGGTATAAAAACTAAAAAAATGATTTAATATAATTGATACCCTTTGCTTATGAAAATGGATTAATCTTCTAATTCATGAAGTCAACAAGTGGTAGGTTTTATATAACTATTACGACATTACTTCAAGTTTAAAATTTCAAATTTTGAATACGTTTAATGATTTTAGCTATTAGATTAGTAAATATTTCCTATTTAAAATATTCAAACATTTATTTTATTTTTTATATTCTTATAACATTAGACTATAAAATCACATACAAACAATATATTAGTACTGTTGATTATTATATTTTAGATGTGAACTCTATGGTGATGTAAAAAGGATATATGTTTGAGAAACAAATTGTCAAACAATCATGAATATGTCGATGAATTTTCTTTTTCTTTTCCAAAATAGCCATAAAATTCTTTGAAATAAAGGTAGCCCATACTTGGGTTGAAATCCATTTAAATAACAACAAAGTAAGCAATTGTCTGATAGTCGTTATTTTTCTTTATATATATATTAAGCTTTATTAAATTCATAGTATTTTTATGATTTTATAAGATTTATTAATCAACTAATTATAAAAAAACTAAAATAACTTAACTAAGCGATTTGATTATAAAATACAATAAATTGTCTGATAGAAGTTTTTTTTCTTTATATTATGCTTTATTGAATCCATATCCACGAAAAGAGGAGACGGGAGAAAGAGAAGAAAACGGGCAAATCAACATGCGGGGCAATCAAGGCGTTCGCTCCCTATACGATGTAGTTGGTCTGATATTTTACCCAATTTAGTCAAAAAAATGTATATGATGCATATAGTAAAATTAAATCAACTATTAGAAAATAGAAAAAAACTTAAGTCGTGTCAACTTTTAAACCGATTAAGTTGAATTATTGAGTTGATGACATAAGCTCGATTAAAGGAATGTTCTAAAAATAGTCAAGGCAATGTGTTTATCCCAGCCCTAAAAATTCATCAAAATTATCTTTATAAGAATTTGAGTTTTTTTTTCTTATTTATAAAAATGAGTTGAAGTTGTAGTTGTCGACGACACCTCAACCAATGCGTCCTCATTCCCGATGTAGACTAACATACCCTCGTGTTACGTTGCCATCTTCGTATCCCTCTCACGTATGAAAAACAAAAACTTCCATCTTCAACAATGAGACAGAAATCATCACTTTTGTTAAAGGGCACATAAACCTAACCTAACATCAAATTGTTTGTAAACCTAAACTTCTAATGTTTTAATTCATAAACAAAAGAATAAAAATTTACTTAAATGAATAACATGTTTTGCACGTAACTCCACCTTATGGTGGTATTCAAATTGAATATAGAAAAGGCCAACACAATGAAAGCTACTTTATTTTAAAAAAAACAACACCCACCCACCATAAGTGACCAAAAATGGTTAATCTTGGTCGATCGTCTTTATCCATTCACTTTTTATCTACAACGGCAAAATGTTATAGCATTGTGCAAAGACTAGTGGGAAGTTAAAGCAAGACAAAGGTTGATAGACTCAATACCATTTATGGTAGATTTTTTAATAATAATTTCAACTACAAGATGGGGCTAAACTATATTTGCGTGACAACGTTGTATAACTTAACTAGTTTAGTATTTCTTGTATTACATAAGTTGAATTAATAAAATATTAAATAACTTGTAATTAAAATTCAAAAATTATAAAATGATATTTTCATATAAGGTATGATTGAAATATCTATCATTTTAAACTTCTCATAATTTTTTTTTAAATTTTATTTTTTAAAAAATACATTAACTTTTTTTAAAATCATTCTTATAAAACTAAAAGAGCGGTTTTAATGTAGCCTATATTTTTCAAAATTATTATTGCTTAGGAAAATTTTTGTATCTTGTGATTGTTGTTAAGTGTGTTTTTTAATAAAAAGAATGATTTTTTATTTTACATTATCGTTTTTTTAATCTGATATCATAACACGTAACAAATCAAAATCTTTATTTATTATATATACGGATTAACAAAGAATTTGGATGGCCAAAAATTTAATGATCCTAGAGCCTTCTCTAGTTCTGTCCATGTAAACAAAAATATAAATTAAAAACAAACATCAAGGCCTAAAGGGGAATGACCCCATACCCCATCACTAGTTCTATCCATAAAGACAAAAACATATGATAGAGCAATAAATCTACAAGCTAAAGAGTAAAAACGGACCTAGAACTTGTATAAAGTATGGGAACATAAAAGGATGAGTATAATCAATGATGGACCCATGGTTTATTTTTATTGAGGTTACACGATTAGAATCACTCTTTTTTATATTAGTGCTTGAGACGCCCCTTAATCCTCAGGAGAATAGTTTTTGATCTTTGTAACACATGTTAGTACAATCAAAAACTAATATTTGGCTAGTGATGATGAAAATTCACACTTTTTAACCACTAGTTTAACAACTTACAATTAAAAGTTTAGATATCGTAACACTTTCATTGTGTTTTTCAAATTCTGTAGTTGTAACTAAAAAAAGGGTCATTTACATATTTTCCCTTCCTAAAGTCATTAATTACATATTTGTTCAAGTCAAAAATTCAATTACATATTTCCTCTTTCTAAAACATATATATTACATATTTTTCCAATTTATTGAAATTATTTATTAAATGATTATTTTAATCGTATTTCACTAAAGTATTTTTACATATTTTACTTCCTAAGACTATCAGTTGCATATTTTCTCAAGTTCCAGTTTTCTATATAAACACAAATAACAAGATTATATATCCTTTAAAACTTCATTTCAAAACAACAATAAACGATAATTAAAGTTATATCTTCAAATATAAAACATAATTGTTGAAAATTTTAAACATATATATTAATAAAACATCAATATGTAAAAATCTCTTAGTCTAAACAAGATAAAATAGTTATTTAATAGGTTAATTTTAATAAAATAGATAAATATGTAATATATATGTTTTAGGAAGGTGAAATACGTAATTGATCTTTTAACTTGGAAATATGTAATTTATGATCTTAAGAAAGGAAATATGTAAAAATCTCTACAACTAAAGTTCAGATATATAGTCGTGTTTATTCAAATTTTAAATCATCATAAATTATTATAATTTTTAAGTATTTTAATATAAATCATAATCACCTATTCAACTATTAAAAAAATCATTATTTGATTAATATAGTTTCAAGTAGTTGGTACTTAGTAAAGCATCTTTTAAAAATAATATTTTACATTGAAGTTGTTGCTCCGTTAATCATTACTTATTTAAATCATTGAATTTAAAGTTTTAAAATTCGTTTCTGTTTTATTGTTTTTACTGTGAGGTAAAATTAAGAACAAGGAGGCCTAGCTTGTTGATGTGCAAGTATTTTTACATAATCAATTTTTAATAGATATCAAGTATATTTTAATAATATGCTTAATATGTTAGGTTGGTGTGGTTGTATTTATGAATTTAGCTTTACTGATTAATTAATATTTTAATTAACCTTATTTAATAAAAAAACTAAAAAGTTTCAGCTAAACTATCACGAATATAATAAAATGAAAGATATTACTCTTCTTGTTATAGCATTTTTCATATTTGAAGTTGTAAAGAAACTAAAAATTAACAAACTCTACAAGCTTTATTCAAAAGAATCAACATGATCATCAAACATATTTGATAGATTTAGGAGATTTTCTTTTCTAGTTCATAACATAATTAGACTTTGGATGAGTTTATTTATATAATCATTCCTCATCGTATATAAAATCATCTAATAAAACACATTCTCCTAAAGAAAACTATTTGTTTTATGTCCACCAAAGCGTCCTTGACTTAATAACACCTAAAAATAAGGAAATATGCATCTAAGAGTTCAAGACCCACAATAAAACAGAAAATATAGATTTTTCTAATATTTTTATTTTACGTCTATCCATGATTTTAATATTTTAAAGATAATTATTAAAAGATTATGTATAAAAGTTATTTTTCATAATTTTAAATGAAACCGATGCCGTCTAAATGTATCATTCTTTGTGGGGACACATGTTTTCGAGAAAAAGAAAAGGCTCCATCCTAAATAGATGTCCTAAGGATATTATTGTGACATCCCAATACTAAAATATAATTAATTAAAAATTTAGTGATATTAGTGATTGTCTCGTAAAAATATTGTAGCTTTAAATGTTTCTTACCGGCTAATATTAGGTCGTGTTTACAATTAAAAGGTGCTGCTTAAGAAAAACCATATTTTAAAAAGTGAAACATAAAAGTTATTTATACTAGTATATAAATATATATAAATAAATATATATATATATATATATATATATATATATATTATTAATTAAAAAAGGTTAAATGCTACATTATATATTATTATGTTGTTTGATAATTGTTGATCTTATATATTTTTATTATATTTGATAAGGTGATTTTAATTTATTATATTTATTTACTTTTATATTATAGTTTATTTTTTAAAATAAATTATTATATCATATTATCGTCACTATAATTATTTATAATAATTTATTATATTTATCTTCTTTGTATTAGGAAAAGCAGACGTAATGTATAATAAGTGCTTAGAATCAATTATAGAATATACGTAATTTATTAAATAAAATTTAGTTGTAAAAACATATGTAAAAGATTAAATATATGACCTGATTAAAAGTGTAACAATAATATAAAGACAAATCTATTGTTTGGGTTTTTCTTTGAAGTTAATGATACTCAAATAAGTTCAACCTAATAAAATACGACTAGGTATGGTCTAATATCGGTGTATCGGTGTGGACTCAAGTATTAGATATGAGAGTCTAAGTCCTTATGCAAATTTGTATTTAGTGTTAGCTAGCATTCAATATTCATTTTCTTATGTGTAATATATTAACATGATAGTTTGGGTTTGTCTTTAAAGTTAATGATATTCAAAAGCTGATATGATAATTATAAGTTTAAACCTAATAACATACGATTTCGTATGGTCTAACATCGGTGTAGACTCGAGTGTTAGATATGAGAGTCTAAGTGGTTATGAAAATTTGTTCTAGTGTCATCTAGCATTCAATATTCATTTTCTTATGTGAAATATATTAACATGACACTAAACATCTTAAAAAGCTTAGTTTTGCCGTTTACAAAAGAAAAACTAGGTTTTGACAATTTCTAATATGACTTGGTTGGAAAGTAAAACTCTTTTTCTTAATAAATATGTAAGAGATATATGATGTGACATCTGATCAATTATTTTTTATACATTATAAATGACCGATGTGTTCAATCCGGCCCCTAACCTTTGTTTAATCTTTATATCTTCTATATTTTATATGCTTATTTGTATTGCTCATTGTTCTTCCTATCGGTTTGATTTGTTATGTTGTTAATAGAACAATAAATATTTTAACCGAAGTTAGCGTAAAATAATATGATAAATACGCTTAATTAAAGAAAATAGAATCAATTTCTTATTTTTTATTATAAGAGTGGTTTCAACTTTACTCCTATTAGTCGGCTATACCTACAACTTAGAAAAATCTTGAACCTTGATCACTTGGTTTGAGAGAGAAGATATTACTAGCAAGATTTCTCTTTCTAGACAATTTTTTTGAGGTTATTTTCAAAAAGATGTTGGTGAAGAACTTATTAATTAAAATAAGAAATTTGAAAACTATATGCTACAGTGAGTGTTTAGAAAGACTTCATTTCTCTCACTCTTAATCGTATTGGATAAGCAATGTTTTTATTTAAAAAAAATTGGAAAATGTTTCTAATAATTTTTAAAAGTTTTTTTGCTCTATTTAATAAAGAATTTAAAAATATTATATATGTTTTAACGTATTATTGGATTGTCTACGCACGTGCAATACATGGCGCTTTGATGGCATGAGAGCCGCCTTTGTATTTTTGAACGTTAGCTCGACAAAATTGACACCAAAGACCAATTATGGCGCGAATGATGTCACCCAGTACTAGGTCACTTCCCACTGCCGATCAGTGGCAATACTTGGTGTTGATCGCATTTAGAACTACCTTCAAAACACGTTTTAGTGAAAACAGATTATTTTGAACGACAATGTTTGGTCATAGTAGTTGCTGCTAATCCCTGGTTCCACTACTGTTGATTATTTGCAACTAATCAATGCACAAGCTAAAACAGAAATTATTAAACAAAGATTTTAATGTTGTTTTAAACTTGAGTTGCAAACAGAAACATTAAATCAATCAAATTGTATTAAAGACATTACAACTTCACACAGTGGTTTTATCAAAATAGGTTTCCTGTTGTTTCCACTATATAACGAATTGCTACCTTAGTTGCAACTTAAACAATTAGAAACTTAAAGAGAATTTTGAGATCTCAAAAATACTCAAAAACACTCAAGATCTTGGCAATTTTTTTGGTGCACTTTCAGATTTGGTGTTCTACTTGAGTAGTATCGTCTGTTATTGTTTGTTATACTTTAAGACACAAACGAGTATTTTGTGAAGACTCAAAACTTGTTTCAAAGAAATCATGTTGAACATGAGCTTCAGCTTCTTTTCTTCCACTCATACTTTACATACAATCTGTTGTTATTTGTTATACTCTAAGTAACAAACGAGTATTTTTTGAAGACTCAAAACTTGTTTTAATAAAATCATGTTGACCATGAGATTCACTATCTTTTCTTCCACTCATACTTTACATTTTATAATCACAATTGTAATATGTATTGTGTATTTCTTTGAAATTGTATTTGTTTTCTATAGTTTTCTAATTTAATTATTTATATATAAAACCGTAAATTATTCCCTACATTAATAAATATTAGTTTGGTTCCTCTGATCGTAGTCAACCGAAAAAACAATTATATATATATATATATATATATATATATATATATATATATATATATATATATATATATATATATATATATATATATATATACTAATTACCAACTTTCTTATACATTATGAGTTGTACGACATGCTTTAAAGTTGTATCCAACTTTTGTCTTATTCTTTTCAATCTTTAACTTTTTCATTTTAACCCAACACTTTTACATAGTTTACAATTTCGCCCGAATATTTATTTACTTTTAACTTTTTTCCCATACTTTTTATATTTGATTTTTTTGTTTTACGTTTCAGTCTACATTTTTCGAGTTAACACATGGTAGTTTGCGTGTGTAGTTCAACGTTTTTACGCTTATTTCCCCCCGTTAAACAGTCACATCACAACGCGCTGGTCGAAGATCGACTTAACTATTGCTTTATATGTTTTACGCTTCGCGTAACAGTGGTGTGTCCTTGGTTATACTTTTCGGTTGGTGGTCGCTAACGGTGGTGTGTCTTTGATGCTATTTGACATGGTTTTACGCCCCCCGGGGCAACGCGGGAGGCTTAATACTAGTTTTATGATAAACACCAGTTAAAAAAACTCGTCTTATATATGTATTGTATCTTTAGAATAAAATTTATATGAAAATAGCTAACAGAAAACCTTGAGATAAAACAAAGGAAAAAATCAACTAAACTTACTGCATACGTGACAGATTTGAACATGTATATCGGTTTGAGAGAAGTGTATTACTTATTTGTAAAAACTGCATGCAGTTAAATATAAATATTTTTTCAATAATTAAAAAATATAATAAAAAGATTTAAACTTGTGGAGCGAGAATAGTAGACGTGGTTAATAGCCATCCACTCCTTACCACATAAATGGTTCGTTACAAATTTGGCCACACTTCATTTATGGCTTTTTTACATCCAAACAACAAAAATATTATCTCCACAAATATTGCAATTATTCTTTTTTTTTCCTTTTAAATTTTAAATATCTCCTGTCAAAAATCATAATAGTTAGTATAATATTTAATAAGAGAACTTATATACAAATTTTCGTCTAAGTAAAAATAAACAAATGTGAAATAAATTTTAAAAAAATAATATCTTCAAGTAATGATTACTAGTGTTACATGTTAAGACTTAAACAAATAAAAACTAAAGATTAAAAAAATCATAAGTTTGTATTTGTTAAAGTTAGCCCCGCTTTTCTTTTCTCCAACAACAAAAGCACGAAACCACTCGATTTTTTACTTAAGATGTATGTGATATGTGCCTTTTTTTAACCTCCATCTTTTGCTTTTTTCTATCATGTATCGTTTATTTTGTGTTCGTGAATGGCCCGGTTGGGTGATTGCAATTATTTGTAGTTGCATGCAAACTTTTGATTACTTCATCTTTCATAGCGGACTTTGGTTGTTGATACCATCGCAAACGACTATTAGAAGGTAATTACAGTACGATTTTGATGTTGGTAATGAAGAATAGAACGAGGATTTGTCAAAATATGCCAATAATGGCGACAATAATAGTATGTATATGGTAGCTATATATTTTACTAAATAAGATGACTTGATTTTGTTTGTAGTGTTTGGAGATAGAAAGAAATAATGGAAAATCATTCAATTAAGATATGATGACGAGTTTGAACATCTAGCCTTATACTAAGAACGAATGAAAATAAAAGTGCCAGTGATTAGCAAACTATAATGATTCTTCCCGGCCTAATCGGCTCATCACTAGATTCTTAACTTGGATGACGTATATATTGGAGTAAATAATATGTGATTAATTGGGTGTTAAAAGTGATTACCATGTCTCATTAGATATAAATTCATGAAAAATAACTAATAATCCTAACAAACTCTAATATTTGTGTTCCGAAAACCCTAATTGTTGTGTCGAATTTTTTACAATTAGACTAATGATTTTTCTTGTGGGGACTCTGATCTTGTCAAGCGTGTTAATAACATGACAATATATAAGAGGCAGAAAATCATTTTATTCAATCACATAATCCACGCTCAACATATACATTAGTATAAGAATAACATATATTATATTAAATATGTTATTACATTTATAACGGTATTTAACTTCAGCTCTTTGAATTATTATACTTTTGTGATGTAACAAATATATATCTTTTTTTGTAATCTTATCAATCACATGTTGCATGCATATCTAGTCATGTATGGTCAAATGGCATCCTAGGTTAAGGAGCTATATTCTATTTCACTTCTATGAATTCAAAAATCTCCTTAAATCAAAAAATATTTTAAACATATTTACTAATAACATCGTCATGCAAAACACACAAAAATAAATGCAATAAAATGAAAACAAAAAACTATTAGGGTATTATATTGTAAGGTTTTATAAAAACTAATGAATAAAAAGCTAATAACATAGATTGTTTTAAGAGAATATTCTATGCAATAATAACCAAGTTAAACCCAGTGTTTTACTAAAGCTACTCACATTTTTCCGATGTTTCATAAAAATAGTTTTGTTTCGACAATAGTGTTTTTTTGTGTATTTTTAAATAATTTAAAATAAATTTGTCAATCTCATCTTATAAAAACTAATGAATTTCAAGAAAAAACATGTTGTTTTAGTTTTATCATTTGCTTAATAAAGATTTCTGACACCACTCGTAGGGCAGGAAAAGATAGAACATAACTTCACATATAGAAGTCTTGTATCGCCCAACTCATTGATTATGATAGTTCATAAAGAAATTCCATTTACTTGTTAAAAGTTGTCACAAAATCGATTCATCTTTCACTGCTAATGTATGTTTGTTTGTTATTTACATAACAAGAAAAATATAAATCGTTTAGAATCAAATAACAGTACAAACCTATCGAAACTTGAATGATTAGATAGGACATCAAGCTTGACAGATACAAGTGAAACATTCGAAACAACCCCGACATACCAATTTATAAGAAAACAACATTTCAGTTGACATGTTTTATATAACTTCACAACGTTGTTATTGACAAGAATAAGTTAGTACATAAGTGCTTATGTACGTTTGTAAAAATGATTAAGCCTCGTGCATTATAAAATAGATTGTTTGTTCGAATCTTCTTTTTATGGATGTTACTTTTTAAAATTTAACTTCATATAAAAGGTAACAGAGAGAAAAAGAATCCATTAAATAATAGATATTGTATACTTGTTTAATTTTAAGTCTAATTAAAATAAATAATCATTATATAGTAATCAAGAGGTATATATGTTTCATTTAATCAATTAACTATAATAAATTACAAAAATTTATATAATTGAAACACTTATTGAAAGTTAAATGTTAAAAAATCTAGTGATTCTTCTAGAACAATCACAAAACTATGGTTATTATTAGATAAAACTTTCATCTACACACTAAATTATCATATATCCAAGTTCTAGATAGATATCAATATGCACACACTTCTTTTTTATTTATATTATAAAATGTGAGATGTTTCAATAATTTTATGATTGGTTAGTTATGTGAGATGATTAAATAGTAACATGCATCGATGATTATGAGGTTGGTTTGTAATAGGCCATGTGACAACATAGGTGGCAAGCACATGGTAAGTGGCCCTAACTTTCAATGCAAGGATTGTACGGTATGATTTGCTTTGTTCTAACACTTGTCAAACATCCTTACTAGTTACCTTATGGGTGACCAAATCGCATTTACTCGGTTGGTATCATGTTGTGTTAAATGATGTCTTCTCCTCTAGAGGTAAAAAAGATGGTAAATACTATAAAAAAACTAATGTATTTTTAGTTTTTTTATAAAAGTTCATCTATAATTTTTTGCACGTACAAACCATCATACCTTATGTTTTGTCTTATAAAAGTCTCTTAATAATTCTTGCACATAAAAAACCAACTACTTTTTGTTTTTTCACATAAAAGTCCCTCAATATAGTTGCTTCCATTACTTAAACAAACAACAAATTAAATGAGTTGAGGGTTTTTTTTGTGCCAAAAATAGAAAGTATGTTGGTTATTTATGTGCAAATGTTGTTGATGGACTTTATGAGACAAAACATAAAGTATGATGTTTTTTATCTGCAAAAAATTATAGATGTACTTTTGTAAGAAAAAACTAAAAATATGTTGGTTTTTATAGTATTTGCCCTAAAAAGAACTTAAGTTTTATGATAGACTTTAAAGTAAATTTTCAAGTAGATTAGATGAATACATAAATTGTTATTTTAGAAAAAAGTTACCTTATGTCTAGAAATTATTATTTTATACTTTCACAGTTTCACCTGGTTCTAATAAAATCTTGTATCATTTCGAAACTTATGTTTTTTTATGAAATAACAAATCAAACCAAACTGATGAATGACAAAGCGGTAGGTTTTATGGATTTGCTGGTTAGAGGACTTCAATAGTTTTTTTTTCCTTGAAGTCATTAGTTTGTACTAAATTATTAAAACAATAAAGATTGTTCATTATTATATAATATATACATATGTCTATATTTTAAAAGTGAATAAATATATAAATAATAAAAGTTGAATGATTGGTTCAGTTTATACACCGGTTCCAAACCAAACATAACCAATATACCGTCAAATTGTGAAATACCCAAACCATTTGGATCTCAAACTGTCAAACATAATTCGCTTTGGGCGGTTTTCGATTAATTTCAAACGCTTAATAAACGCTAGTAAATATGTAAATTTTGTAGTTTGCTTGATTAGAAGTGTTCATGAATTGACTTTTAATGTTTATCTTAGTGAGAAATTAAGACAACATCAACTTATATGTTTATACCAATTTGTTTTACCAACTTCAAATTACTATCTTGACAGTGTGTTATCTAAGTTTTCTTACAAGAAAAGATAAATATATATATGAAAAAGATTTTACTTTATTTTTGTTATCTATACGGAGGTAAAAAGGAAATAAAATGAAGGACAAACTACATAAATTTGATAGAATTTTGCTAATTTAATGTAAAAACTTTCAAATTTAATGTTACTAGTATTTTTATTTATTTCTTCAGAACTTTGACTCCTAAACTACAACTTTGTCTACAATTAGACTAGAATTAATTTCTTAACCTTTAGGAATAATTTCTTTTTCACAGACATTGTTAAGCTACAAAAGCTATGCTACTAGTACTTTTTACTAACATGGCATTGTTATAAGTTACAGGATTGAAGGTAAAATATATACAGTACTAGTTTTAGTAAACCCGTGTATTACACGGGTTTAATAAGTAAAATATTAAATAAATAAAATTTTATTAATTATAAACGATATTTTAAAATATACGATTAAAATTACGTATGAGTAAAAATTATAAGTAATAAACAATGATATTAAATTTATATCAAGTTTTGTATGAGAAAACCATTTATATGTACATGAGTTTAAAATTTTAATTAAATAACCTAACTTGACAATTATAAAAAAAGTAAAATATTGACTAATCTCGTCTCGAGTAATTGTAAATGATAAAAAAAACGTAAAATATGAGAGTGTAAGTAAATATTGCATGTAGATTCACTAAAAAAAGAGCCTCATAGAAAGAAGGTCCGTGATGCCTTTTGATACTAATTATAACCCATAATCATGCATATATTTAGTTAAGTTTAATATTAAAATTACGTTCACATGATAATACAACTACTCATGGACAATACAAAAATCAATTAAATAAACCTTCTAAATTTCACACAAAAATGGCTACTCTGTATCTTGATATACTTGATTAAAGAGTTCTACATAAATAAAAAATAATATAACAAAACTGGATAAAAAGAAAACAAAAAAAAGTTATCTAATAAATTAAAGAAACCACTTCTAAAATAAAATAAAATCTTTCTAATGAATAAGAACACATTTAAAAATTAGTTAAAAACATCTTAAATTTTGGAATAAATGATTTTATTGATGGTAACAAATAAGAACGAAAAAGAGACGTAATGAAATAAAGACAATTGAAAATATCGATATCTAATTTAAATACCTTTTTAATAGTATTTTATTTAATTTCTAAAAGCATTTTTTGTTTTTACTAATAGAAGTTTCTATAGAAAAAAAACATATAAAATATTATAATTGGTGTGCCTTTAAGTGGTACTATACAATCTTAAAGTAAATATTTATCTTAAAATTATGACTTAATTTGTCTTTTAAAAAATAAAGATGTGATAAAAAGATAATTTTAAAAATTAACCAATAGATTTTGTTAATAGTAAAAGTAATAAATATATGTTTTTTAGTTTAAAATGAAAGTGTTTAATTATATCCCACTAATTTTGGATGGAATTATATTTGAAAACAAAATATGTATTTAAACAATTAATACAAAAATGGTAGGTTGAATTCTTTTGGGCGGGAAAAATATTTATTTGTTAAATGTCAAGATGTCATGTGTCATTAGAATAGTCTAAAAAATGACATGTGGCAACCCCAATTACCCTTTTATTAGAATAGTAGGAAGTAGGATAATAAATTTTGAAATTTTATTAATTAAAAGATAGATACTAAAGCTTTATATATATATATTAAAAGATATATTCTAAAGTCTAACCAGTTTAAAGACTCGTGTGGACACACCAATAGCCAAAGTTTTTCTTTAACCGACACCTATAGCCCAAGTAAAAAAAAGTATTTAGTTTATGTATTATTCGTACTATATTATAATAAATTTGAGTAATACTATATAATACATTTGAGTAGTACAATATTATACTTTTACATTAACTTTAAATAGTTTAAGTGAGTAAAATTGTCTATTATTAATTTGAGTAGTTTAATTATAATTTACAATTGTTGATTTTTTAACCATGTCCATGATTTTTAAATTTCTATATAACTTCTCATATGCTAATATCGTGTTTTTATCACACCATATGAGTAAAAAACTAATGTGTCCTATTTACTAATTTGTATGTGGGAAGTATGATCTATAGCAATGCTGATAATTTAACCATCTTTATACCTTAGTTGCATTAAATTACTATAATATTTAATTGTTATTAAGTGCAGATGTTAGAGCATTAACAGTGAACTACTTATCTTTATCCATGTAATTATATTAAAAATTACTATTTTTTTTCTTATCTTTTCAATAAAATAATACTTTTTATACATTTATCATTACTTTTTTATCTCTCATCCACTCACAATCACTTTTAAAAATATTAAAAAAAATCTATAGGGATTGAATAGTGATTTCCTAAATATACCGATAAACAATAACATTTTCTCTCTCCTTTACTCACAACCACTCAAAACTATTTGATATAATATAAAAACACACTCACATATTTTTAGAGACACCACTTGAATGCTTTTACGAGTTTAAACTATGGAAGCAACTCTACAAACTACATAGGTGCAATGTGCTTATGTGCATGTGACAATAAAAGATGTGCGGCCCAAAAGTTATAAAATTAATCAAAAGCCCAATATAATATTTGGATTGTAGAAAATGATGTTAGGTCGTTTGCGGCCAATTGATCCAATAATAGCAAACACAGTTAAAAATCCTACATTGAAAAATTGAAACTTCTTTTACTACATTAAGCCCAATAGGTTGTCAATTATATTAGTATAAAGTATAAACTACATTAACACCTTATTGTTGTATAAAGAAATAACTAAAACTATAAGTTGATTCTTTTTAAGATAAGCTTATACATAAATATAAAGAAATTAAAATTACAACAAAATTAGGCTTTTTTAAATCCATATAGTTGAAATCACTTTGGTTAGTTTGATTAAATGACAATTTTTTTTTTAAAAAACCGACAAGCATTTCCTAATATTACACCACCTAAAACCATCTAAAAACTTATAATAAGATTTGAACCCTTACCACTTGATTGATGGAGTTCACTAGTGCTATTAGGTATTCGCATATGCTCGTAACCGAATCACAAAACTCAGTTATTGAACTAAATTTAAATCAAATCCTCATGTTCTCAATTGATTTTGTTGTCTTTTTCATTTTGATTTTTGTTTATTCTTCCTATTTGATTTTTTCACTCAAGATGACTTAGAGTCCTTAGACAACCCGTATTTTATTGTTTGTCAGAATAATATATATTTATGTCAATTTGATACGGTTATAAATGACCTTTTTTTCTTAATTTAGAAACTAGAAATATATATTACATGTTTATACAATGAAGTTTATTAATATATTTTATATAATCTTTCAAATGTCTGATAATAATTATGGGAAAACACATTTACGATTTTCTTTAGAAATTCTGAAGAGAAATCGGTTTATACATAAATAATACTCAAATCGATTTAAATTAAATTTATATAGTTTTGTTTACTACATATAACATTAAAGGTATTCGTATGGTTAATAGTATAGTTTAGTGATTTTAATTGTTTGAAAATATAATTAAGTTACTGTCGTGGAGTCCATGATTGCTATTGAAGATTAAGAAACGGGTGAAATGATGCTTAATATTTTGGTTTATTCATAATGTGATGCTGATTATGACCTTTTATATTAACAAATATAGTTATTTTTTTTAAAGACAATGGATAAAACGACTAAAATTTCTTTAAATTGACGATGATGACATATCGGTATCGGGTGACATTGTTAAAACAATTTTATTTGTATTTTTATATCTGAATAGTCAAGATGCTCACACAAAGAAAATTGTTATTGTTATTGAATAATAAAAACATTATAAAAGATTCACAACAACATAAGTTACAATTTTGTGTGTGTACACATACACACACAATATGTCCCCCGATGAAACAAGATCGGAAAAATATGAAAAGAAATCGTCAAAATAAGGTGGACGATGAAGGAATAAAATAAAACATCAGCTGAGATTTAGCGAACAAAAACAACCGAAAGGTATAAAAAGAAGAGAAAAGAATAACAAGTGAAGTTAAGCTCTGATAACATATATAATAATAGAAACATCATAATAAAAACGTTATAATAAATCTTAACTAATATATCCAGTTACATATAACCATCTAAACCAATTCAATTGAAGTAAGTTTAATGGTTTGGCAAGCTTAAATAGCGTATACTCTGATTGGTTGATTTGTATAAAACGTTAAATCATGTAAACCCGTTTGACATGTAATTGTAATGTGTATATATGATTATACGTGTGTAGAACAAACATGCACTCTCTTTATATATGTCTTTGTGAAGTTTCTTTATACTTTCTTATTCTTAGATTACTTTATTTATTTTGTTTCTTAGGTCACTAACTTTTCTTTCTGTTTTTCTTTCTTTTTGGATAACCTATTTATTCCTTATGTCCTCTCCTTGTCATAGAATATTCTACCATAGTATTTTCATGTAAATCATAAGCAAGAATTCACATGTTTGATCTATTCAATGCAACTGATAGAAAATGATTACTATTCTACAAAAGTCGCTTTCTTGCTAGACATGTAACATCCTAATATTTTATGCTTTAGCCTTGTATTAGTTTTGTGCTAAAAATGAAATAAAAAGAACTTTATTGTAAAAGAATGATGTAAAAAGTGAAAATGTTGAATTCAAGCAATCAAGTAGCCATGACTAGGGTTCTGTGTTCTAATAAAATATTTCATCTGTGGTATTTGAAGCTTGCAAGTCTTCCATAGAGCCCTGATACATGGTGGACAACATAGAGTCTCATCTGTGGTAGGAAATATAAAGTATTGTCATTAAGTAGAAAACTTAGAGTCTTTATAGAGTCGTATTTCATGAAATACATCATAAAGTCCTACTTAAAAGTAGACAACATAGAGTCTTACCTTATGGTAGGTATCATAGTGCGTTGTCGCATATGATTCAATGTGCTTAAAGTTACCAGTTATGTTTATCAACTAAAGTTACAAGTACGTGTTTACGAGTGTAGCTTATTAGTGATGTCTACTGGTTATGAAATTCTGCTTGCCAGTTTATATACTAATTTTGTTATTAGTAATGATTCTTGTACTTGAAAGATTATGATACATTTATATGTATTGAAGATTTTAACTATAGACTTTAAATAAACTAAAACTCACTCATTATATCTGATTTTTAGCACGCATGTTAGGTTAATTAGGTTTTCTTTCGAGCAATGGTATTCTTTTGGCAAGTTTTATTCCCACTGCGATTAAGCTTGAAGTTTTTAGTTTAAGAACTACATGTCTGCTACGAATTGCCAACTGTGTGATTTTCTCGGGTTTGGCGCCCTAGAAGATAAATCAACAAAACCACCATACGCAACGGCTTCGATGAGATGACACTAACATATATTGACCAAACACCATCATTTTGTTACTAGCCTCATAAGCTTCACTCCATTGGAGTTGTTAAGGTTAGTGATACTATGTTGTTATCTAAACTTTTTATTAATATATTATTTGTTTCCTGAAAAAAGACTCAATTTTTTGCTATTTAAAAGAGTTTACAATCCAAAATTGAAATATTGGGATAACTTGATACCAAAACATGGTTTAAAACTCGATAAGATTATAAGTATGTAAAGATATGATATACAATGTTAAATGCTAGCTAATTCAAAGAATAAGTGTATCTTTTGTCAACTTGAATTAGTTGAGGAGTTGTTTTAGTACAATTTTATGTGTGTTATGATTAGCTATATTAAGGTGATTGTTAGCTTGTTAATGGAAGTTAGGGCATGTTTGGGATTGCTTATTTTACACTAATTTTTTACTTATTAACTTTTAAGAAGTTAATAAGTCCAAAAAATAGTTTGGAAAAAGAAAATTAATTTTCAAACTAACTTTTCATATAAGATAAAAAGTAGATTTTAAAAAGTAAATAGATGGTTACTCATAAACTTTTGAAAACTAATTTTAGTTATAATTGATAAAGCCTAATTCATACGTTAGCTATATTCTAGTCAAATTTGTTATTCAATCAGTGTTATTCGTTGCTAAATCACACACATCAACGTAGTTAAAAGAGTATACATTATCATAAAGGCCAACAAAAAAAACCACTTTGAATTCAAGTGTTTGTTCACTGTAGACGATTATATGTTCTTTTCGAGCATACTTGTGTGGTGGCCTACACAAGTGTTCAGCTGCCACTCAATCCATTCTCATTAGTTAGTAATGTTTATAAGGCCATGTAGGTGCCACTTTGATTGAGTGAGTGCGGGTGAGTAAAAATATAAATGACATGATTTTTACGTGATTTTATAACAAAATGCGAGTGTACACATGCCTTAACATAACTCTATATATTAAAACTCTATATATTAAGAACTCTATAGCTAGTCTCATGACCACACTATATATTCAAAATCAAACTTAAGTAACAACTTCTATACATAAAACCTTACTTACTAACAAAACCAGTTCCAAATAACACGCCTCGTCCAACCAGTTTAGTTTGACATTTCTTAAATCATAGTTACCAGTTCAACCAATGATTTTCAACGAAAACCATCCAAACCAAACACACACCTCAAATTCAAATCAACGTGCCGCTCTAAGGTATCTAGTCAACAAGAAACCCATCAACACAGCTCTTAATCAAACAACACATTTCCTCTAGAAAAAACAACAATAAAACTAACATACTTCTTGTTTTAATCAAACAACACTATGATAATAACAAACAATCGACAACAACGACAGCTACACAACCTTCATAAAAAAAATCTCATAAATTGCCTTTTATTATTAAACCTTGAGAAGCGGACGACGAATAATCCCCCGCATATAAAAAATCATTTTCCAAAAAAACATCTTTTTACAGTTCCATAAATCATAACCTTATTATCCATTAATCCCTCATTATTACCACATCATTGCAAAGTTGACCCCAATCTCAAATCTCCACCGTTGGATCAACTCCAATCGTTGACTCAATCACCATCCGACGGCTGCCATGCAGAAGCAGTCAACAACGACAAATCTTTCCAACCCAATTTCAACCGACCCGATTCCTCCACTAACGTGTACCCTTTCCACGGGAACATACCCAACAACAAACCCGCTTGAGCAGCCGGGTTACCCGCCAACGAAACGGGTCGGAACCCGACCCGACCCAGCTCCTCCCCCCACCTCTCCACCTTCACCTCGCCGGTGCGTTTCGGACCTCCGACGGCGACGATGTTTTTGATCTCGCAACCGAAGAGCTGCCGTTCGACGGTGTGACGTTCGACGTTCTCCGGTTCGACGCCGTCGCCCACGGCGTCGAACAAGGCGGAGTAGTAGTGTAACGCCTCCACGAACCGGCCGAGGAAGCTACCGCCGTGGCTGAGATCCTGTTCGACGATGGTGATGAGTTTAGGTTTCAACAGGTTTAACAGACGTAACGTCCCGTAGTCGCTTCCGGTGACGTCGTAGAGGCAGTGGTGGAGCCAATGAACGACGATCGTTTCGTTAGGTTTTACTCCGAGCTGTGTGGCGAAATCGGAGGTGATGTTGCCGATTTTGCCTTCGAGAGGGATGAATTCGAACGGGAGATTGAGAGAATTCGCGAAGTCGTGGAGGCGTACGCCGGTGGCTTCTAGAAGCTCCATGGAGGATCCGACGCCGGTGATCCGAAGCGATTTGAGCTTCCGAGGACGTGACGCGAGGATGTGGAACAATCCAGGCCATTGGAGACCTTGCATGATGTCGAGATCGATGATATGGACTCCGTCTTCGTGTTCTAGGGCTTGGAAAATCGCTTGATTCGCTGTGAAATGTGAGAATTTGATGAACGGAGTGATGGAGTTGTACGATTGAAGCGCGTTGCAGAACTTCTGGTTTTGAGCTAGGGTTAGGGTTTTGATCGTTAACGGTGTGTACGTCCCGAGGTATGAACTAATGATTCGTGATTGCAACGCTTCGGCGAAGTACGCCGCTACACGCTCCGGCGACGATCCGAACGGCGACGAGAGCTCTGAGATCTCCGGCAGGAGGTTGTTGGCGTGGTCTAGGTTATCAACGGCGACGCACTCGGCGCATTGTAGCAACAAGCCTAACAGTCGTAAACCAGAGGATTCCGCTTCAACGATGGTTGAATGATCTTCAACCTCCTCTTGGTTATCAACTCCTTTGTCTTCAACGTTGCGTCGTTTGTACTGATTAGTAGCGTCGCCGGAGAAGTCGTTGGTGTCTCCGGCGGAGTCGTTGATTGTGCGTTTAGAGGCGTTGGTGTTCATGGTGTCGGTGGCGGTGGCGGTGGTGGTGGGGGGTTGTTGGAGGAGGAGGGATTGAAGCATGATTTGGGGGAATTGAAAGAAGACGATGGGGGAGAAGACAAGGGGAAAAGATAAGTTGCAGAGGGATGAGGATGAGGATGAAGATGAGGGATGAGGGTGAGAGTGAAGGTGTTGTCTGTGTCAGTGGTCAGAGGATGAGCTTGAGGAGATCATCAATGGTGGATAATGTGAAACAGAGGATGATTGATGATAATGGGAGGAAGAAGATGAAAAGGGTGGGGAAAAGGTTATTGGCTTTTTCACTCTATCTTCACTTTCGTCCTTTCATCATTTATTGGAGTTAAAGTAAGTCCTTCTACTTTTCTATTTTGCTTTTTAGCGGGGGGACTAAGTAGACGCTAGATTTAGCCAGGATTGCACCGGAATACCGGGGCCGGATGGTCTTACTACCCGGTGAATATTAATTGTGAATTATTGGTACGGTGGTACCGCCGCCACCTTTTGAACATTTTTTAAAAATTGGGAAACGGGGAAAAACTTGGACGATACAATGTAAATCATGAAAAAACTAAGAATAATAGAGGGTTGTCACTCTATTAGTATGTGTATATTTGGTGTGTTTTCTTTCTGATGGGTCGTTAAGTTTAGATTGTAAGGTACAAAACTGTTGTTTTAGTCATCCAATAAGTTAGGGGCAAAACTTTTTTAAGCATGCTAGGATTATGATTGAGAAATAAGAAAGCTATTAATTTTATTCTAAGTAGTTATAGCAAATGTCGTTAGTCACTTTGACTAATTATTCATGATCGTATACTAGTTTGTAATTATGCTGCTAAAAACGATTTAAGTAGAAGTAGAAGCTCAAGTGAATTTGTGACGCCTTATTACTAAGCTCACACTAGGGGATGTCTATGATCTTAAAGCATACTCAAGCATATCCTTGTTATAGTTTTTCATCGACTATGCTATATTTGTAAACAATGTAACGAGCATTTCAACTTAAAATGAGCATATGTTATTTTTACATTACATTGGTTTTGGAGCCACTACTACTTGTGAACAATTAGATTGCATCGTTCAAACTTAAACAAACCGTTGGCTTAATTAACTTAACATGTTTTAGCTAATCGCTCAAGCTCTAGCATGATCTGTTATAATGAAGAAAAAATCATTCGTACAAAAAAAAACATCACAAAAAAAAGTGACTACAAGATGACACCCTTAACCCAAAATTTTACGGTCTTACATAGTGGAATACTTCTTAGAATATTTTGCATATACACAATGAGAGAGTACATGGTTTCAAGAATGAGAATGGGCATATGCTATAAAAGTAATGGGCTAATATAGTGTTTTTTAAAAATGAAAGGGCTGTAAATGAAAATTTTAGTGTGGTTAACGATGTTGGTCCGTGTGGTTTGTTTGTAGCGTTGGGTGCTCCGAAACCGATAGTGAGTTGTTTAGTGTAGTCACGTCGTTTAATCACAAATAACAACAACTAATAAACCTATACATTCAATTATTAATTATTTAATCACTAATTAATTTTTATTCTTTTTTAAGTTCCTGAATTTGATTGCGTCATTCTTTGGATTCTTTTTCTCTGATTTGCACAAATTTCATTAAATTCGAATTTTGTCTTATTCACCGGCTTTGAGAAATTGTTAACATTTCTTTTGCCATTTTAGCTATTTAAAGTAAGTTGTTTTGAAAGTTATTTAAAAGTTAGCTGTGGAAACACAATGGTATTTATTTTGAAAACTAATATATGAGAATTTAATATAATATTTTATCTATACTAAAACTATTATTCCCTATAACAAAAAAAACCTTCTAGCTACGGTCGTCACTAGTTTAAATTTTTTAAAAAATATTGGGGTTTGATTACAATAGGTACGACAACACAACTTGTTAATCTTTTTGATGTCTTGATTGGTAGGTGCGGGTTCGAGTCTATGTCAGGCTGGTTATGTTTTCTTTTTTAACAATTTTTTTCTTCTCTAAAAATCTTTTCGTTAATTTAGTTGCATGATTTGATGTGCTATCAGTTGAGAGACTAGCTTCTTAGTTGTTAATACTGCTCGAGTAGACGGTCTTGTTGGTGAGTTAAGCATCTTCAGCCTATAATAAATAAGAACATTTACACCACCTATTACAGGTCAGGTCACCAAATACACGTCCTTTTGCATTTGGTACGTCATCCTTAGAGGTGAAAGCTTCGCCATTAGAAGAGTCAAGGGGGAACACCCTACTTACATAGAAGAACCATTATTTGGACTCTGACAGAGTTGACTTAGTTAGTTGATCTAGTTTATG
The DNA here is from genome assembly GCA_025215565.1 of Flaveria ramosissima. Taxonomy (NCBI): domain Eukaryota; kingdom Viridiplantae; phylum Streptophyta; class Magnoliopsida; order Asterales; family Asteraceae; genus Flaveria; species Flaveria ramosissima. The sequence continues at coordinate 50,713,607 of CM046032.1, forward strand.
AGTTTGCAATGAAAACAGACGATTGAAAAAATGTGAAGACTTGCATTTTTTTTTGTGGGTTCTTTTATGTTGGAGTGATAGCAATTACGATATGTTTATATGTTCGCGTTTATATATTCGATTCCACTTACCCATGCGAGGCGTTCATGGAACATTTATAGTTTACATTGAAGTTAAAGTAATAAAATTCCTAACATTTAAGGGTAGCTACATAATTCAGAATTATTAGATCATTTGTTAACATAAATCAAGATTAAAAACACCATAATATACCAAAATCTGGGCAAAATGATAGTATATTAGTAACAAAGGATAGTTTCTTTCACGAAAATCCATCTATATACATAGAGATACAAGCTATATGATCAAAACCAAATGCTTAAGGCATCTAAAGTTATCTAATACGGTAAATCTACACAAGGGGAAGTCACATTTTAGGTTGAATTTTTATTATTATTTTATTTTATTTTATTTTATTATTTTTAATGTTTGGGTAACAAAACACGTTAAAACACAAAAGAATTTAGATTTGGATAGTAGATTAGTTACAAAAGATAGTTTGTTTATTGCTACCAGCTCCACGAACACCATCATTTCACAACCCACCTTATTTGTGAGATGGACAAATGTTATAATTTTAAAATGATCCATTATGTAATTCACTATGTAAATAATATTTAGATAACTTATAACATTTAATACAAACTTTAGCTGAATAAAATATAACTAAAGTTGAACGTTCACATGTAAAAGTTAATATACGACTCTCTCCTTGCGAAAATAAATATCCACTTTTTAATTAAATTTATTTAAAAATATGTGCATTTCGAAAATAATATTTTAAAATTTTATTTTCAATTACTAATCACTAAAACGTATTAAGTGAATATTTAGCTTTTCAAATAAAAATTAAAACCCAAATTTGGAGAGAAATTTGTGAACAATTGTGTCACTCAAGTGTCAACATAGTTTGTAAGCCCAACACAAGCTTAAATTGGACTAACTACTAAGGTCTAACCATCTGAGTATAACTTTGGGCCGTATGAACGTATCTAAAATCTTTTTACAACAAAATAATCTTTATTTGTCGTGAGTGATCTTTTAAAACTATAAAAGATTAACATTGTAGTATCAACTATGTTATTTAAAATATCGCACTTTATAGTGGTGTGAACATCTCTACCCAAACTAGTACGAAATTTTTAGCTTTTTTATTAAATTCAGGTTCGATTCATGTCGAACCCTCAAACAATTTAGCCGATTTATGTTTGGGATGACATGATCTATTCGTGAGCTTAGTTGTTTACATTGTAAGTTTTTTTAGTAAATATACTTATGTCTTTAAGCTTATTGAGTATTTTACGTTAGAAATTTAAAGATAAAAGAGAAATAGATATCATGTTGTAAATTTATAATATTACAGTATCAATCAATGTATAGTCTACTCATATACGGTTACTGTTTGTGATAAAAAAGACACATGTGGTGCTTGGATTCACGTGTGAAACATGATTTTTAGGTTCATGTCTTGTTTCATTTCATGTTAAATTTTCAAGTTCATATCGATCACCATATCCCATTTTCGTCCTATTATTTTCCATTCTAACAATGTCGTTTTTTAAGTCATCATGCTAATTCTGGCTACAATAATGGCAATTTTTTTCAAATCAAGAACGGTAACTCTCTAGGTTCTGTCATCGTTCTCAAAGTAAGTTAACTGTAATCTGTAGCAAAATTTCCTAATAATATTACTCTTGATTTCTGAATTTTGGCGTTGATTTTGGTTACATGTTTATTGATTTTAATGTTTTGTTATCTGTAAAAGATTTTACCTTTCATTTCAATGTTCTGATTTAGTTTGTAAAATTCCTTCATGATTATTCATAAATCCAATAAGATTGTAGCTGAAAGTAATTATTTGATTATTTCAGGGTTTTCTAGTTTGTGAGGATTTATCTTTAGCTGAGTTTCCTTTTAGCCTAAAAACTAGTATAATTGTACGGATTAGTACTCTTTTAAACAAATCTACAAACTAGGTACTTCCAGTTAAACTAGTTGGGTAACGGGTTAAAACATATCAACCGTATGTTATTATCAATATTTATCCTGAAAACTAATAAACAGCATATTATTATTGTTAAAATTTATTCAAACTAGTTGGGTAACGGGTTCATTTTCATCTTTTTTACTCAAAAGATGATCAGTTTATCTTCAACAAACTGTTAAAATTTATTCAAAGCATGGGGATGTAATAATCAAGAAACATCACAGATTCAAAATGCAAAAGTGAGAAGGTCAAAGTCCTTCATGATCTTGGATCCACATCTTCATTTTAGTCAAATTTATTAGCTGTAGGTCCCGTAGAAGCAACCATTGTCTTTATGAACATGTTCGGGACCAAAAATCTTATTCGGGTCAACAGAAATTTTCTATGATTAAACACACTGTTGAATTGCACAAATCTATGGCGTAAGTGTAACAGAAAAAGATTTGACATTAATGCACCTTCTCGGCCGTTGATGCAAGTGTTACGTTGATGCCAAACGATTAGCCAAAGGATTGGAAAATCTTATGCATAAAGGATTTCCTTTTTGAGGTTTAAGATTTTTGCTATTCTGTGGTTTATTGATATCACATGTTTATTGTCTTTGTGTCAGATTGTACTTTTGTAACTTTAGATTTTAGCAAAGATTGCACTTTGTTTCATCATTCATGGTTCAACTAAAGTTGTAATGTTATTTCTGATGCTGCAGGATGCAAGTTTTTCTTCATTATAAGACTCTTGTGTAACAGAATATCTTCGAAAACCTTATGATTCTAAAGTTGTTGATTATTAGTAACTAAGAAAATCACGAAATAGTCATTTTCTTGATGGTGTTATTCCTGTATGAGGCGTATCTGCTTTAGCTTGCATATGAGACTCTGATCACATAAACTACAGTGATTTACATTCTCTGTCATAGGCTAATTCACTGTCACGTATCAGCTTTCACTCGCTCATTATACTTTCTGAGAAATATAGTTTATTAACAAAAGCTAGACGAACACAACGATTTATTAAGGTGTGATAGGAATCATTTGGCGATACCTTGTTGTTTTAAGTCATGAACGTTGTAATACTGATATGAATGTAGTTTTCGAGTCATTAAGGGGCAAAACTCAACCCTCTTAAAACAAGCACTAAACCAGGTGTGGACCACGCTATTTCTAGTCGGGTGTCAAAATACATGCAAGTATCGCGCAACACCAATCACGCCCTCATCTTTTAATAAGTTGAGAGGAAAACTAACCACAAACACAATATTCACAGTCTAAACTACATGCCTATGAATTTTGTTAGGATTTGGTACGATTGTTGATAATATGCAAGTCGAAGATAGTTGAATGATCCTGCACATACTACCTGATACGTAGCATGTATTGATGGTATTATAGCATGATGCATGAGGGAAAGTAGATACACGACCATAGATTCACGCATCTCATTACCATACGCATGTTCTCTGACATAACTATAGAGGTATAACCAATACTAATCTCGTGATTTTCTCCTTATAAAATGTATCATGGATTCATGGTTAAGTTGAAATTCAAAACTGACTGCTGGTTCTAGTCTAGAGTCTTACATCATGCTAACACCAAGTCATGGCTAGTGGGTTAACTTCAGAAGTGGTCCAGGTTAGATCTTGGTCTAGTTTGGTTCTGCACTAACTAAAACCTGCAAATCTTCTAATATTATGATAAACTACGTCAACTAGGTCAACTTAGCCTCGATCACTAGCCCAAAGTTCAAGACTAATTCACCATCTGAGATGAAACCAAACATCATTTTCGGCTATTGATCAGTTATATCCAACATTGGACTATTGTGCAAGGTCTAGTCGGAATCCTAAACATTGTTAGAAAAAGAAGATTGTAAACACAATCAAGAAGACCAAAAACCTATCAGCTAACCCCAAAGGACATGGCTCATGGGTTAACCAAGAGAGTGGTTCGGGTTCAGGCGTTCAGGTTCTTGGTATAGTCCCAAGAATTGTAAACATTATTTCAAAAAGAGAATGGGCGCTATTTGTAAACATGATCCATAGGACGAAATACAAATATAATTAGACCGAACTGAACTGGAAACATACACAAAGCACTTAGATAGCGATATCAACAAAAAGAAACACATAACAGATACAAGAACAAGAGTACTACACAGGGGGCTATGTATGTTTATGTTTTCATGAAGCTTATTTATCCTTTGAGCAATGTCAAGAAATTAAAGATGAGAAAAAAAAGCCATATGTATCAAACTGTTTAAATCATTTGTAATGAATATCTACCTACAAAAGATAAGTTATTAGACCCTGTGAGCCTGAGACAGATGACAACTTAAAGAAATATACTCAAGATTATCTTCAAGAAATCTTTAATCTTAAGTAAAAATCTGTTTTTTTTCCTTCCTGAACAATGAAAAATGATAAAGAGAAAAGATAAAACCTTCTTTTGAAATAGTTGAGTTACCAATGATCAAGAATCATATGCCCTGAAATAACACCATCTTCAGCAGCCCATCACAGCACAATTGTACACAAAATTACTCGACTGTTTCCACCCGAGCCTGGTCCATTGGGGTGGCCCGTCTCTCGGGGCCCATGAATTCACTTCTATAAACCCGGCCCCGCTAGTTCTAGGACCACCAATAACAATAACACGATCACCACAACCCCTAAACGCAATACCCCAACCGTTCATTGAATCAGCCCGTTCGGGCAATCTTCCAACTGTTTCCCATTCTTTTCTTTCTTTATCATACTTTCTAACTTCCATATCAGCACAATCAGCAGCATACAATTCGTTATCTACAACGGCCACCAACGGAGGTGCCTCGGTGGTGGTTGCTGACGTGGCATTACCAGCACCACCGGCCCTCACTGGTGACATATTCGGGATTTCCTTCCATACCCGAGTACCCAAATCATATTCTTCACCACAAGTTAACGGTTTCATATCTGCACCACCAATTCCTCCAATTACATAAAATTTATTATCCATAAACACCCCCGAACACATTTTTCTTGGTTTTAGCATGTTTGGAAGTGTTTCCCATTCACCCGACTCGCTGTTATAAAGCTCAGCCGAGCTCACAATCTTTCCATTCGGGTCGGACCCTCCGGCTACAATTGCAATCTCTCCAAGACTTGCAGACCCGAATAAGCATCTGGGCTCATTCATTAACTTCCCAGATGACCATGAGTTAGTTAACAAACTATACTTATATATTACATGATCAAGAACTTCTTTCCCTAACACAAGTAACTCAGTCCCTACTGCTAAAGATTCTTTATCAGAAAACTGGAAACATGTGTTTGATGACATTGTGGGCAAAGTCATCCAACGCCGTTGAATAGGATCAAAAGCCTCCCATTGGACCAAATGGCAAGAAAAATAAACCCAATGCTCGATAATACCATTTTTTCTTCTTAATCTATAGAGTTCCCCACTCCTAATCAGGTCCCTGAATGCTCGGTTGAGTGATGCTATTGAACCATAATCAAATCTTGAACATTTGAGCAGACAACTAATCGAGTTGTCTCGGCCAATGGCATGGATCAGAGAGCTTGAATCTGAGTCATCACCCATCTGGCCTTGATTATTGCTGTCTGATTGATCAACAGGGACTATTGAAAGATCATGAAACCCTAATCCAAGATCAGGATTATCATTGCCCTCGGATTGTTTGCGGGTTTTTGTAGGGTGAATGATCTCTTCATCTTCAATTTCCAATGGTCTTTTCTCTTGATGAGATTCGATCTTTTCGATCCTGTAATTACTCATAAAAGTACCCCAAGCGCTGCCTCTTTTGCTACTGAAGTCTCTTGCAACCAAAAAAGACCTCTCTTCCAACATGCCTTCTTGAATCAGGCCCAAAAGATTGAAACTTTGTGGGATTTCTGCACAACCCTAATCAAGATTTCTTGTAATCTCCCCTTTTGATCACCAAGCAACAACCTTTTTCAACAAATAAGAATCAATTGTCATATCAACCAAAAGTCCCATATCAGATAACCATTCTAATTAAAGAAATTGATGAGTCAGACACCTATTGAATTCAAGATCTACACCAATTAAGAAGCTAAAGAAAGCAAGAAACACAGTGAAATAATCAAATTAATGTTAATCTACAAATGGCAATAACACGAAATGCATCAAACAATTCAAATCGAATCTTTTCTATCACAACTTCATATTGCAAACACCAGATCTCTCAATCAGAACACCAAACAACAAAACACATAACAACCCCAGATCAATCAATCAATCAAAACCAAAAACTCAAATTAGATCTGTTTGATTCAAAAGGGTATTGAACTTACCAATTGAAAACGAACAAACACCCCAAAATCTTTGCTTTCGAATCGAATTACGCCCCCAAATCACCAAAATAATAATAATAATCTTCTTCCTCTACATGAATCTGTTAGTTTTTTCTTTCTTTCTTTCTCTATCTCTGCAAACATGTATCTATGAGCTTCAGATGTCGTCCTTCGACAAAATCGAAACAAAAAACTTGCTTTTGGATACAGATCTTTCACACAAACACACACATACACATACACGCACACACACCCTCTCTCTTGAAATATGCAAAGCAAAAGGCTTTTAGGGTTAAATCTGTTGGGGTAAGAGAAATTAGGGGATAACAAGAGGGGGTTATTGTGTTTTATTATTGGTTTGGTTATAAAATATCCAACTTTTTTATAGAGAATTATGTCTAATATGAACAGATGTATACATACACACATGTAGATACATATATAGAGAGAGAGGGGTGGTGGGTGGTGGGTGGGGTGGCCGGAGGGAGGAGGATGACGGTGGTCGACGGTGGCGTATGGGACCCACAACCAGCTGGTGTTTTCTCTAACTTTGCATCGAGTCGCCGCCGTGTTCCAATGCTCTTATGGACTTCAAGCTCACCGGATAACCGGTGATAGCCGGTTATTACACCTGTTTTATTAGTTTTTTCTTTAATAAATCGATTATTTTTTTAGGGGTATGTTATAGATACACACTATTTATTTCATCATCTCTATCTTTCTCTATACATACATATAGATACATGGAGAGAGATAGAGATAATAGGGTGTCTAAATAACAAAAAAAGATGTTTGTATAACACAATTTTTTTTTGGACAGATTAGGTTTTAATAAGAGCATATTTATTATTTATTTATTATTTTTTGGAACGGCAAACAGCAAATGTATGACCCTGCTTCGAAAGATATGTGTTATCTTAATCAGGCCCACCTATCCGTTTCCCAACCGGAACCGCACGCCCAACCCACTCAGGAGGAAACTCATTGTTGAGAAAACCTCATTGCTCAACTCTGAGCATTTTTGCTTAGAGAGAGACTTGAACCATGACATTCCCTTTATTTACATGTCTAAGTATCTCATATTAATCAGTTGGGCTAAGAATCATTAGTTTATTATTTATTATCTATATATATTCTAGTAAAAGCATTCAAGTGGATCCCCCTGTAAATCTATGCGTGTTTTTCATATATCGTAGAAAGTGTTATTAATGGTTGTAATTGAAAAAATTACTATATATTGTATATTTAAGAAAATATTAGAGCATTCACAGTCGGTTCTCTAAATTTATGTAAGTGTATTCTCTATATTATATGATAGGATTATAAGTGGTTGTGAGTGAAGGATATGAGAAATTTACTGTTCAATCTGTATTTTTGAAAAACACTGTTCAAAACCTATAATGTTTTTAATATATTGTGAGTGGAGTAGAGAGAAAAATAATGATAAAGTTGAAAAGGAAAGAATAAAAATGGTGATTTTTAGTGTAATTTTATGGATATAAATGGGGAATGGGTTGTGAATGCTCTTAGGGGCTGTTTGTCAGCCTCTTAATCAACCTCTTGATGGTTCAGATGTCTGAATGGTTCAGCACTTAATGGTTCAGACTTTTTGTTTCATGAGTAAATGTCTGAATGATTTAGATATTTGTCTCTGAATAGTTAAACATTATACTAATTAGGGGTGAGCAAAAAACCAAAATAACCAAACTGTAACCAAAATAACCGACGCAACCGAACCGATAAAACTGAAACCGCTAGAAAACCGACGGTTTGGTTTGATGATTTTTTTAAAACCGAATTTTTCGGTTCGGTTTTGGTTTTGCTTGTAACAAAAACCGAAAAAACCGAACCGAAACCATATAATCAAACTTGTAAATTTAGAGGTGTAATCATATACTTATAAAAATTATTAGCCTATTAGTTACTTATTTAACTTGTGTTATCTAAAAGAGATTAAATATTTAGGTTTCAAGAATAATATTTAAATTTTTTATTTGAATTGATAGATTAAAATGTTTTATTGAATATATTGTTCTTATATTTTATGAATTGCATTTAATTTTAATGTCAACTAAATTATAAAAATATTATATTTAGAGATCAACAAAATAATGTAAGGCCAAAGTTTTTGGCTTAAATTCATTACTTTTAAAACATTTTTTTTTCTAAAACTTGAAGCACAAATGATAAAACAAAAAAAACCAAAAACCGAACTGAAACCGAAGTTAAAACTGAAAACCAAAAACCGAAAAAACCGAAACCGAACGGTTTTAAAAACCTAGAAACCGAAATATCGGTTTTTGGTTTCTGTTTTAGGCCAAAACCGAACCAAACGGACCATGCGCACCCCTAATACTAATGCTGAATGATTAAGAGGTCTAATGTTAATGGTTAAGACCTCTCATCTGAATTGGTCAGACATTTGTATTTGAATAGTTAAACGATATATTAGCTATTAATGGTTCAGACCTCTTAATTGTTCAACATTTAATGGTTCAGACATCTTATTGGTTCAGCACTTAATCATTCAGAATTTATCAAACAGCCACTTAGTCAACCCTTTTAAGTCTTTTAATATTTTTAAGAGTGTTTGTAAGTTAAGAAGAGATAATAAGTTATGATAAAACTATAGTAAAGTACTATTTGATTGAAAATAAAAAAAATATTTTTTGTGTATTTATAAGGATAAAAATGAGAAATCTACTATGAATACTCTAATTTAACTATAAATCACTATTCATTAAATTTAGAGTTAATTTCAGTTTTGCTCCATAAGGTTTAACAAAAATAACTATTATTTTTCAAAAGTTGAAAAATATCAATTTCAGTCCAAAGGTTTCATCATTTATTTCGATTTTGGTGTAAAGTTTTTATTTTTTGAATTCAAGTTGAAACAACTTATGAAACTTTTGGACTGAATTAAAACAACTTATGAAACTTTTTTAGCTAAATTGATGTTTTTAATCTTTTAAAGTAAAATACTTATTTTCATCAAACCTCAGGTAGCATAATCGAATTTAACTCTTAAATTTATATATTCACGATAGGATCAATTGCATATATATCATTGTAAACATTCCTTAAATTCATATATATCCAAGCAAAAAGTTTAAATGCATATACCTTACTCATAAATATTTATTTTATTATTATTTTTTCTCTTTTTTTATACACTCACAAGAATTTGATGAATCATGAATAGTAACCCTCTAAAATTAATAGGTTACTATTACAATCCAGTATAATTTTATGATAGAGTTTAGGGATGATAAATCTAATAGAAAAGTGTTTTTAACCATTTCTTTTTATTTTGATGATAGAGATAGGGTTAATGAATTCATTATGAATGCTCTAATTCAAATTGTTTACCTATTAGTCGATTATTATTCTTACCAACAATTTCATCGATAACATTTTTAACTTTGATTTATTTTATCAATAGCAATTACAATAACATGATTATGTAAATAATTATATTTGACTTACACTCAATATCACTCACAATGATCCTTATGAAAGAAATGAAAATTATACAATCAAAATTAAGTGGAAAAGCATATGCAAATCAAGGGTGAGTATATTAATTATACTATCATGATTGTCGCTGATAATAAAAATAAAACTGAATTGTATTATTGACTTACCGGTTAAATTTAATAGTATTATTATCGGTAGACAATAATAGTTTGAATACTCAAAATCTTATATTATTAATATTTTCTCGGGATATATATGCATTTAGGTTTTAATCGTATACGTCTCTAAAGCCGTTTATTTATCGAATATTAGTCGGCAACTTTTCAAAATTAGGATAATTTCTTTCACTTTATGTCAATAATTTTGTTAATATAATAATCCATTTGTATTGTTTATTTGACTTACATTAAAATAGGCAACGACTCGGACAAAAAAAAGCCATTAATAATTTGCATGATTATAGTTAAATTATATTTGTAGTTGAGGTATTTTTATTTTGGTGTAATTATAATTATAAATCAATGGATTAAACAAGATATCGTATTTTATGGTTGATCACTTAAATTTTACTAAATATTTAGGGACTGCGTTAGTCGTACGATGTATCTAGCTTCTGGCTAAGAATATTATTTTAATTGTGAAAATTAACCATCGCTAAAAAAATTCTAATATTTTTAAATAACTAGTTGAAAACGACAAACATCTTTTAAATTAATGTGTTTAACATGACTAGCATATCATAATATTACATCTTTTAAATATGACGGATAATAGTTAAAAACTGGTAACTATTGTTTTATTCTTCAACATAATTTGAATTAATAGCTTCCTAAATTACATTCATGTGAATGATAGCTACAAAACTACTCTATTTTTCTCCATGTTTATAACATGTTCTTATGAATTCATATTTGTCTACACAATATTATATTAACTTATAATTTAATATATTATAATATGATAAACCTTTGTGTCTTAAAAGGTATTTAATGTTTTTTAGGGGTCAAAATAAACCCAAAAACAACGCAACTAAAAGCCAAGTTTGTTTTGAACACCTCTTATGGTTATACTTATTGACCCTTTAACTTAATTGATCATGCTTTTAAATCTCTTTTGTTTGTATTAGGCAATCCCTTTAACAACAACTTGTAATAATCTATCTCTTTAAATTGACGTGTTTATCCTTTGGATCCCACGTCTATAACACGTTTCAAAAGGGCACTTTTGTCTTTTCGTCATATACATTTTTATTTGAGAATGAAAGTGACTCGAACCGACCATAATCCTTATGATTATAACACATAATATAATACCATATCTCTTTTGGGCCTGCTTTTGTATCAATGGCCTAAACCAACTAAACTAATACCATTTGTCTTGAATATTTATATAAATTGAAATATATATACACACATATACACAAAAAATAGGATAAATATAAAATTAGATTTCTTTGCTACAAGTAATAAAGTAACCCGAATCATTAATCTCGTTATAACAATGGTTAAAATTGAGGCGGTGACAAGATCGTAAATAATAGATAGTTATAAATCGTTAGAAAGGATCAAGAAATGAATCAACCTACGTTAATATACACATCAATTTATAAGTTTGGCTCTTTCAAATTTTTCCTGTCATAGTTTAAAAAGTTCTATCATAAATATAGTATCGTATGTCATGTTTAAAATACATTTGTTGATTAATGTTGGTATGGTCAAGTCGTTACAAAGTTGTGTCTAAAACCATATTTTCTTTATTAATCACATATATCTTAGTACTAAAATATGTTTGTCGTGTTCATGATAATTCATATATTTTATATGCAATATTTAGCACATGAACGGTTATAATACATATGAATGTATAAACATACAAACCCATAGTGCTTCGTTCGAATCACATATATGTTGAGAACTACGAATAAACACTTTAGCTAGTGTATGTGTTATATGACTAAAACACGTGTAATTTTAATAACATTAAGATTTATTTTATCAAATATGACATGTATAGTGTTTTATTTTAATGCATACATGCACATAACAATATATGCACTATACATGTCATGATATTGCACATACAATATGTATGCACATTTTAACATGGCTATACATGTCATACTACACTTACAATATATATGCACATTTTTATCATGTTTAAAAAGAAGTCAGGGATGTGAAAAAATCAAAATAATAATAATAATAGGATGATAAAATAAAACATCTTCTTTCGGTTTTTTCATCTCTCCTGTAAAAGTGTTATATACTCGCTTATCTAGCTCTTACAGTTCTTAACATATTTGTGGTTTTTACTAAAACGTTACTGAATACACAAATATGTGTGTGTACAATATATTGCATAAAGTTTAATATTAGTTGGTGGATAAGTTTTAATAGAAAACATTTGAATACAAATGTACAAAAGAAGTGGATCCGGTCATATTATTATATTTTACTCGTAGTTTTAATCGGTAAACAAAGAACGTTGTCTGTCAACCTTAATCATCATTCATATTGGTCTTCGTTGGTCCTTTTTTTGGACGTATTTCTAAATCATCACATTTTTTTACAATTGACCAAATAGATGGCTCCATATTTGCAATATAAAAAATAAAAAACCACACATATTTATATAAATATGTCATTTTTCGTATTGTCGCTTTCCTACACCTTTATATTTTATAAGCAATAAATAATAGCTATAGTATATTTATCCTAAACAATTACGTTGTTGGAATTAATCTTAGATTGAAAGTTTATGATATCTTGTAACATGATTCTATCTTAAAGAACACAAAACATAAATCTATGTATATCTAATCTTATATTTTATATTATCTTCATTTATTAACGGCCGACTAATACAAGCCAAGTATAAATAATACATTGTTTTTAGCTTTATGGAATAAGTTATGACTATTACATTTTGTACATTTATTTTTATTTATTTACTAAAATCAATTTGATGCAATAAATTCAAATCATATATCTATAATTACCAAATCTATCTATATATGTTTTTTACCAAAGGGGTAATTAGATCACTAACGGGGATTAGCCCACCCGATCACCTTCATTACTCAACTATGGTACGTCGAGGAACTAGGCTGGCACGTCCCCAACGAAAAGCTCGTACATCAGTCTGTCCCTATCAGTTTTGAACCCGAGACTATCATACGAAGAATGAGAAAACCCTCGCTTAACTTGAAATCTCCCTCCTTTTTCTTAGCGCAGGTGATACTTAAACCAAATACCATCATTTATTGAAATCTTAGGGTACATCATTTCAACCACTTAAGTAAACGAATTATTGGTTCTATCTATATATGTGGCTTTCAAAAATAATTCATAAACTAGATGTTGGTGACTTTAGTTGCTTTGGCCTTTGAGACCCAAGTTCGACCCCTACGCCAAACATTTAATTTTTGGGATTTTTTTATTTTATTTTTTTAATATTTCCTTCTTTTAATATACTTTGTTTTGTTTTTATGAATTTAATTTTGTTTCCTAATAACTAGTTTAACAAGATTGTTGTTTTGGTATTAAGTGTTGTTGACGATGCAAAATGCAAAACATAATACCATTATTTTCTATTTATGTTTTTATCTCTAAAACCAAATCTTGCAATTTCACACGTCTTTTTAACATATTTAACCATACCACCGCCACCCTGTAACAAGGTTCACAAAAGCACAATATTGCATAGGTTACAACATTATCTATTAAATTAAATTAATTGTAAAAAAATAAATTATAGTAATATTATATTAACTAAATTCATAAACTTATTGGCTGAAATATTAATCCAACAGGCGTTCTTGCATAAACCTGTGGGCGTTTGGGTCCCACCGGCGTTGACTTTGACCGCGTGGTACCATCAAAAGCAATCCCCGACGGCTCATTCTTGTACTCGTGTTCTTTCACGATATTTTGACTCCATTAATGTTTTACAAAATTAAAAAAATTAAAATAAAACAAACAAACAAACAAATAGTAATCATGCTTTAAAACTAAATTGAGCCGAACCAGTTTAGATGTGGTGCCTCTATTCCTTTATTTATTCGTGTCATTTGGTTCCGGCCATGTTTCATTTAGGTAAGGTCTCAAATTTGGTTGTCGTCGTGTAAGGTTTTAATGTGATGGACAAATTTACGGTAAGTTCAACACACACATAGCATGGTAAGTTACAGTTACTGTAAACCAATGGACAAACCTAAAGTTGTGTGTTTGGTCGGAAGTGACAAGACTATACTTCGAGCCGTCAACTCTGCTTTATCGTTGTATATCTAATATATTTGGATGTGTGTCATGTATCCTAGAACTAATATGTGTTATGTATGGGAATGAGATTTTGATAATAAGGAATACTAAAAACACACTAACTTAAACACACCACACAAACGTAGAAAGAGAGAGAGGGAGGGGAGAGAGAATATATGGGGTGTTTGTTGTTAAAAAAATAAGAGAAGATTAATCGAACATGAAAGTCTTGAATCAATGCCAGAGGCCTTTTGCATCACACAATTGGTCTATGATGATAATTTGTTAATAACTAGAAATATCTCTACGCGCGTTGCGCGAGTAATTGTACCATGGGCCTGATTATGAAAACCAGAATACAAAAAATATCGTAACGGCTATCACTACGACTTAGAACCCAAAGATATCAAATAATTTGGTGGATCAAAAAATAATAAATCATTAACGCACACTAATATTTTATAAGAGAGAATTACATATATCTCCTCTCCACATTTGAAATTACATATTTCCCCAAAACACAAGTTTTTAATGCATAAATACAATGTTTTTTAAGCATGATTTGGGTATATATGTAATTTTACAAGCTTATAGGGGGGGATATATGCAATTGCCCCTATTTATAAATGATAATTTATGCTCGTTTCCTCCGTAGCAAATCAAATAAATAGGTATTTAAAACAATCTTTAATTACTAAACTCACTTTTTATATAAACATAAATACATGTCATAAGGCAAGGCAAATAAAAAAGGACCAAATATAAAAACCACAAAACTTATGTGGTCAAAAAATAAAATCTATGAAATTACATGTAGCTAACACTTTCAAATTATATAGGTATATAATTTAATTATGAACTAACCGCTCATGTGAGTAGTAATTTGTAACATAATTAACTATCATATGATTCAAGAATGACTAGCGAAATGTAGTAGTTGCTAGTATTAATGACACGTATAGAATATAGTGAGGCTTACACCTACTTTAGTGTATTGGGTCGTCTAACCACCTTTAATAACTAAAAAAATGTTTGTATTACAACAATCATGTCATGACTTGCCATAAGGACACATCAAAATGGTAGGACAATTGATGATACATTATGCTCGTGGCTAGTTCAACACACACATAGCAGAACCGGTTGGTGGCTTATGCGTTAAACCAACGTTCTACATGAATTTGTATCGCATTTTGTCACCATGGTTTTGTCATACTCTTATATAACGACCCATATAGATCCATGCTACCTTCTTTTCTTAAATTAACCACTTGCATTCTTTTACCCTAACCATGCTTTTTTACTAAGCATAAAACAACACATACATGTGTTCAAGCAAACCATCATACCTCTCTAGTGATTTTATATTATCATTCTCTCTATGAACATATTGGTGTTCACATATTTTCGTCTTACAATAAATAAAAAACCTCAATGATATATAATAGTGTGTCAATATTAAGAACAAACAAAGAGATATGGTAATTGTGCATATAAAACGGTGCACCCAAAGACATGATACATCATCAAACGCCAGAACATATCTCCTCGCTAGAAAGGTCAAGTAGTTTAATAAAAAATTAATCCGGAACAATATTAAACATAAAACATATTTTAACCTATTTGATTATATAAGCCTTACCTATAA